>CM021103.1:492547919-492683728 GCA_007115665.2 Sequoiadendron giganteum
AAGGTATTAGGGATGCTAGTGGAAATACCCAAGGAAGGAATCATATTACTAGTAGGTTGCATTGTTTTTGTGACTTGAGGATTGGTAAAGGAAAGAATAGAGGAAATTGTTGTGAGAGGAGGATTTTGGGTTCCACCTTGGCTTGTGACATTGTTCAAAGGTAAAGGAAAACTAGTGGTTGATGTAAGGTATGGCCCAAAAATCTAAATTATGTTATGCATAAGATCAACTCCTTCTTCACTTTCAATCATGTGATGTATGTTATCTATGGTAGGGATAGTGATAGTTGAAATATTGTTGGTACTTATTTGATGGTGTAGATTTGCTAAGACTTCATGGATTTATATTATTTTTTCTTGTAGAATACTAGAAACCATTATTTCAACATGCATCACACAAATTGAAGGTAGGGGTTGTTAAGGGTATGGTCCATACCTAGTGAACTAGTGTCAATACTAGGAATGAAAGAACTAGATAATCCAAGATCCATGATGATTATGCTATCGCGGGATGACATGTATTGAACTTCATCTCACTATAGTATTAGCAATAGGAAACCAAGTAGAAAATCTCATACAATGGATGATCTAGTGAATGCAAGATGCAATGAATGTAAGATAAATTATATTCTATAATTCTAATGCAAATGAAATTAAGCTGGATTCAATGAAATGAAATTAATAGAAATTCTACAAACTAAAATAGGAAAACTAACAGTAGTAAACTAAAACATAGAAATAGAGAATTTAATGCTAGAAAATGTAGTTTAAAATATGAAATGGGACTAAATTTCCCAAAGGAGCGTATGAGTCCCAAACAGGGTTTTTGAGATGTCTGAATAGTGAATAACAATCACCATAAAATACCCAGAAATTAGGCAAAAGCCCTTGGACTAGGATTGAATCGCCCAAAGGAGTGTATGAGTCCCATATGAGATTTTTTACATAAATTTCAGAAAATTATAAGTGAAAGTTATGCTTTTTAATTCGAATGATGTCTAAACTAGGTGAAAATTTATATTTAAAATTATTTTCAATGATGCAAAATACAAAAATGCAAATTGTATGCACTTTCACTAATGCAAGATTTAGAAACCCTAGAATTCTAATTAACTAATGCAAAACCTAATGTAATGTTAATGCAAGCTAGATCTAGGATGATGATACACTCCAAATTAAAATGAAGATGTTCTAAATGCAAGTTCACAAAAATGAAAGGTGGAAAATTTTCGTTGCTTATGGTTTAGGACATAGAACAACAATCTTCTACACTCTCATTCAAGGGAACCCTAGAGATTTCAATCCAAGGATGAAGTAGGGGAAGGAGATTTTACAATAGGGTGTCCTAGTGTAGGATTAGACACTAAAAGAGGGTTCACCACCAAGCTAGGGATTGGAAAGGAAAATGACATGCAAGATCTAATATGAAACCTAATGATGTACAAAACTTCACTAAATGACCTAAAAATGAATGCAAAATAGAACAAAAAGTTGGAGAAATATAGAAGGGCACATGGAAAGCTATAACAACTTGAATGAGGTCCTGAAATGATGGAAATACTAAAATTAATGTAGACTGGGACTCATATGCAAGATTGGGTGATTTAGTCCTAGATTAGGGTTTTTGGGTAGGAACATAAATTTGGTAGAGACATGTCTGGAACTACTGAAATATCCAAATTTGACTATATTGGGACTCGTATGCCAGAAGTGGTGTATCAGTCTAGTTTGAATTTTTTAGAGGATCTAATTTGAATCTTCTCTTCAACCTCCGCTCTACCTTATCAACTTGCTTTCTGGGTCTAAATTGCCAATTTTTTCTCTATAGATGTTCTCCAGTGATCTTCTAAGCAAGGTGACAACATGGAAAACTTTGAAAATTTGATAACTTCTTTCCAATCTTACTCTTTAATATGTCTTCAACCTATATCTATAAATCACACACTAAAGAGAGGGAAAAATTTTGTTTTGTTAGTGGAAAGGAGCTTTCCGTGGTCAAACCCTATTTTGGTAATCAAACCTTGTAATGAAATCAAATGAGATAAAAGAATGATGAATGAAAAAAATGTAATGTTGCAACTCACCAAACCCTAGCAATAAAGTGTTGCAAACATGTATGATGTGGCTCTAATCGATGTAGATCTTTGAATCTTTCTTGAATTGAATGATAGTGTGTGAAGGGGAATGAGGACATTAGATTAATGATCCAAGAGGGACATTGGAGCAATTGGACATATAAATCTAATCTACAACCACAATTCTTAAATCTAAAATATTAAAACTCCTACACTTATGAAATTGAACTATACTAATGTAACATAATAAGAAACCTGCTAATTATCATATGAACTGAAAGCAAAAGATAGTTTCACCATCCCATAGCTGAGTGTATTCGCTTGATTTTGGATTTCTCTTATCATAGAGAAGCCTCCAAATTTTGTGTGCAAAGTGTGGATGAATGCTTGTTGTGTTTGGTTGATCGAAGACAATGGATGAAGCTCTCTCAAGGATGATCTTGACAACATTTCGTTGCTCAATGTATGTTGATTCTCCGATCCTTTTTTGTGAGGAGAGAGGTTTGTTATATAGAAAATGAGATTTTAAATGGATGATAAAGATCATTTTGAAGAATATCTAGATCAACGGTCGGAGTGTGTTGAGAGTATTTACACATGAGAGAATTGTACAAAGTGGATTGCACAATTTGTGTGATTGGGAAATAGATTGGCTAGTCAGGGATGTGATTGATCAATTAACATAATAGATTGATCAGTCAATTTTGTGATGGCTTAGTTAGGAATGTGATATTTTAGTTAACAAAATAGATTGATTAGTTAAAAAATTAGATTTGTTAGTCAGCAATCATAATTTTCTCAATTAGAAAGTGGGTGAGGAATATGAATTAATTGATTTAATTAATTAATTCCTTTTTGGAGTTTGAATGTGAAAATCAAGTTTGACTTTTGCAAACAAAGTTGCATTAGTTTTGATTTGAATAGTTTTATTTAATTATTCAAATTTTGGAGGGAAAGTGGTGTAATTAAATTATTATTTAATAATTTAATCCACTTGGGTGAATAAGATGATTTAGTGACGTAATTAAATAATTGGTGTTATTTAATTAATCAGGATGAAATAAGGTGGGAGGACTTTATTAAATAAATGAGATTTATTTAATTGGTCGAAATGCTGAAACGTGAATTAATCAAATAATGTTGTTTTATTTAATTAATAGAGGAATTAGGGTTTTTGGGACTTTATTAAATAAATGAAATTTATTAAATTTGTCTGAAAGGATGAAAAAGTGAATTAATTAAATAATGTTGTATTATTCAATTAATAGAGGAATTTAGGTTTTTGATGTCGTTTTGATTGGATGTGATGTGGTGTGATGTAGGAACATTGCGGTATGATTCTGAGACATTACGGGATGATTTTGAACTATTTCAAGGTGATTCCAAGATGATGCAAGATGATCCAAGACATTGCAAGATGATTCTGAACTATTTCAGGGTGATTCTGAGATGATTTGAGACATTATGAATGATTTTGAGTTATTATGAGCTATTACGGGATGATTCTGGGTCATTTTGAAGTGTTATGTGTTGGCAAAACAAGGGCAAACAACTAAGGGGGGGCGAATCAGTTGTCTTGAAGATTATACAAATTTTAAACTTATTTTTAGATCTAATAATTAAAAATGAAAGCAGAAACCATCAACACATCAAAAACACACATAACACCAAGATTTTTGTGTGGAAAACCCTGTTAGGGGAAAAACCACAGTGGAGGTTAATCCACAAGTTTATACTTTGTTAAAAGTATAGAAAATGGGGAGTGCACTTGCATTTAGACACACTGCCTAGAGCTCACTGCTCAAATACAAAAATGCTTACTTCCCAAAGGAATAAACACTATCTTATAGTTACATTCAAATTAAATCCATTTGAAGATTTTGAACTGAGAAAATAACATCTGCTAATGCCTGATTACAGTTTTGATTAAGCACATAAACTTTGCTCACTCTTCTTCATGCTTAACTTCTACCTTCGAATGATCTAATATTTATTCACACATAGTTCTCACACTTCACACACTTCACATTATGCATCATTAAAATGAGATAAACAATCACTCATATATATCTGCAACCAAGAATAACATCATCTACATGTTGACTTCAATAAAATATAAAGTGAATACAAACTGTCAGCCCGAAACATAAATAATTATCAATGTGAATAAAAAAAAGTCATCCAAAACATTGTGAGGACCCAAAATAACATCCTTGAACATGAAACATCTTCAATAATTAATCCTCAAAGATCCACAACATGCTATAATCACCTTGTCGGCCATGAACATAAAAAATGAACACGCAAGAGAAAATCTTCAATCACGAGCACACTAATCAATGTGAACCAACAACATGAATAGAGAATGATCTAGAAATATCCACAAGAATCATGAATCACCATATAATCATTCACATCAACTCAGATTACTAGAATCACATTATCTTCTTCTAGTAACACCAATTGAAGCAACAAAAAAACTATCAGAACATAGATACTCATAACTCAATCAAATATTTATGTGAACCTCTAAAATTTTTAGTGGATAAACTAGGTAGGCTTGTCAAAAAACCCTTTAATCCACAACTTCTGATCATAAATAGACTAAACTATCCAACATACTGAACTCCATTGCTTCATCGACAGCCTACAACTTATTTTATTACAATTTTCTCAATATCCTCAACATATACAGTCTTAAAGACATTAATGCTAATAATGTTGAAATCAATGAAAACCACATATCAGAAATCTCAAACAATTCCCAACAATATCCTCCTTTGGCATTGATGGCAGCACATGATGTGAAAAACACCATCAACGCAACTTTCTCTTAGCTCTTTCTCCTCCTTAGATTTTGACTCTACTCCTCGGATAATTCATATTTTTTCACATGAATCTTCTCCCCCTTTGACATCAATGAAAAAGGTACACATAAGCTTTGAACCACATATCTGAACATCTGATTACTCCCCTTGAGTACTAGCCACCACAACATCAATCTGGATCAATATATGACTATGAAATGCACAAATTGATGCAAGCCATTGCATCTTAGTTCAGATTAGGAGGGGTAATCACCCCTAGCTTCCCTATGAGATACTCAAAAGTATCCTTAGGAAAAGGATTAGTAAATATATCTACAATCTATTCCTTAGTAGGCACATACTCGAGTCTGACTTCCTTATCACTCACCTTGTCTCTCAAAAAGTGAAACTTGATAGATATATGATTGGTTTTTTAATGTAGCACTAGATTCTTAGAAATGTTTATAGAACTTGAATTATCATAGAATATGGAAATAGGTTCATCATACACAACTTGTATATCTTTCAACATTTGCTTCATCCATAATACTTGAGTATAATTGTTAGAAACAACAATGTATTCTACCTCTGTAGTGGATAAAGAAATGACATTTTGCTTCTTACTTAACCATGAAATCAGATTCTTTCCCAAGAAAAATGCACCACCACTAGTACTCTTTATGTCATTCACATCTTCTACCCAATTAGCATCAATAAAAATACTCAAAGTAAGGTCATCATCTTTAGGATACCATAGGCCAAAATCAATTGTCCCCTTCAAGTACCTGAAAATCCTCTTCATAGTAGTCACATGAGATTCCTTAGGATTAGCTTGAAATATTACAACAATGTATATGAAATTCATGATATCAGGTCTAGTTTGAGTCAAATAAAGCAATCCACCAATCATGGATTTGTATCTAGTTTTATTTTCCTTAGGAGAATCATCATCTATTATCAACTTACATCTAGTCACCATAGGTGTACCAATCAGCTTTGAATCTTCCATACCAAATTTCTTTAGCAATTCTTTCACATACTTGGACTGAGATATAAAAATCCCTTTATCTAATTGAGTAATTTGCAATCCAAGAAAGAATTTTATTTCTCCAATCACGAACATCTCAAACTCACTCTGCATCTCATTAGAAAACTTCATGCACAAACTATCATCTCCTCCAAAAATAATATCATCAACAAAGACTTCAACAATCAAATCTTTATCATGATCAATCTTGAAATACAAGTTACTATCAACAGTACATTTACTAAATCCAAGCTTCAACAAATACTTGAACAATTTGGCATACCATGGTCTTGGTGCTTGCTTAATTCCATACAATGCTTTCTTCAGTCAGCAAACCATTTCTCCCTAATCAGTCAATTGAAATCCATCAGGTTTCTCAATATATACTTCTTCATTCAGTTCACTATTTAGAAATGCTGACTTGAAATCCATCTAATAAACCTTGAAGTTTTTGTAAGTAGCATAGGCAAGAAATAGTCTCATAACTTCAATCCTAGCATCAGGGGAAATGTTTTCTTCAAAGTCAATTCCTTCCATCTGAGAATATCCTTTACATACCAGTCTTGCTTTTTTTCTGATAACTTCACCTTGCTCATTCAGTTTATTCTGAAAGACCCATTTAGTTCCAATTACATTTTTGTCCTTAGGTATAGGAACAAGATTCCATGTATCATTCTTCTCATTTTGCAGTAGCTCTTCTTTCATTTCTTCCATCCAATGTTCATCTTTTCATGCTTCATTTACATTACTTGGCTCAGTCTTTGATATCAAACATTATTCTTCTGTAATTCTTCTCCTAGTTTGAACACCTTTGTTCTTATCACCTATAATCTGATCTTCTTAATGATTTAGTCTTACATACCTTGGATTCTTAGAATGTTCTTGAACTTCAAGCTCTTGTGATCTCTCTTTTGCACTTTTACTAATTCCTTCCTCTTGGCTTTCCCGATTCACCAGAATGATCTACACTTGATTTTGAGTTTGATCAAAACTAGCATTTTGATCATCTGAGTTATATCCACAAGTTTTGGATGGTCTTAACTATGTCTTCATCAACCTTTACATTAGCACTTTCAACTAATTTCCTTAATCTCTTATTGAAGCACCGATAGGATTTACTTTTAGTAGAATAACCAAGAAAGATTCCGTCATCACTTCTAGCATCAAACTTTCCTATATCTTAATCTCTTTTGATATAGCATTTGATTCCAAATATTTTGAAGTATCTAACAATATACTTATGACCAAACCATAGTTCATAAGGGGTCTTACCAGTACCACCTTTGACATGTACCCTATTGAGAGTATAAACAGTAGTACTCATAGATTCTCTCCAATAGATATGTGGGACATTTCCTTCCAGCATCATAGTCCTAGAAGCATCTAGAACTATCTTGTTCTTCCTTTCTACAACTCCATTTTGTTGAGGGCTTCACGGGGCAGATAATTGTCTCTTTATCCCATGTTCTTCACAAAGGAATTAAACTCACTAGAATTGAATTCACCACCTCTATCTAATCTTAGACACTTAATCTTTAGATCTATCTTTGTCTCAACCTTATCCTTAAAATTCTTGAATTTCTCTAGAGCTTCAAATTTTTCCCTTAAGAAAGCAACCCACATCAATCTAGAATAATCATCAATGAGTAACATGAAATACTTGTCTCCTTGTAAACTTTTGATTTTAGAAGGACCATCAAAGTCAGTATGAACAAGCTCCAACACTTCATTTGAAGAATGATGTTTTCTCCAAAATGAAACTCTAGTTTGCTTCCCCAATTGATATTCCTTGCATATGGTATTAGTAGGCTTTACCAAATTAGGAAGATATCTCATAGCCTAAGTAGAACTTATATTGATAATATTTTCAAATTTTGCATGACATAATCTTCTATGCCACAACCAACTTTCATCAACTTGAGCAATCAGACAACTTTTACTAGTAGTACTCAGGAGAAAAATATTACCTTTTTTCTTGCACCTGATGCAATCACATTTTGAGAATTCCCCAATATTTTACACTTTCCATCGTTGAATTGAAGATTATATCCTTTGTCAACCATCTATCCAACACTTAAGATATTATGCTTCAAACCTTCAACATATAGGACATCATCATTATTGTTCTTACCATCAAAAGAAATGGATCCTCTGCCATAGATTATACCAACTTTGTCATCACCAAATCTTACAACACCACCATGATAATTTTCCAAGCTCACAAATTTACTTTTATCACCTATCATGTGATGAGAGCATCCACTATCAATCCCTCATTCATCTTTTTCTTCAATTCTAGCTGCTAGAGCTTTCTCAACATTCATGCAACTAGTAGAATTAGTAGGTACATGATTACTTTCCTTGATAGCAATAAATAAAAACTCATCTTCACTTACATTCCCTTTATCAGATTCATCATCTGTCACACCTTAATTAGTAGCATAATAACATTTTCTTTGGAATCTAGGCTTGTTAGATCTTGGCTTAGGAACTCTTTCTGGACACCTTGAGGCAAAATGACCTATCTTATTGCAACAAAAATATTTAAGAGGAAATTTCCCTTTATACTTACCTTATCCTCTAGCTACTCTTTTGACAAGAAGTGCTTCAATCTCATCTAGCTTTCTCTCTTCTTCTTCAATCTCTCTCATTTATTCCTCATACTTGAACACCTTTCTACAAGAACTTTCTCTTGGATCATATCTCTGCTTATCCTTCCTGAAGGTAGTAGCTTTGAATGAAAATTTTGTTCTAGGAAGAGCATCACCAAACTCACTTAACTCAAAACTAGTAAGCTTACCAATCAACTTGTCTCTGGTTACATTTGTCACAGTTTGAATCTCCTCAATAGCAGCAACTTTATGTTTGTATGCAGAAAGCAAGGATCTGAGCACCTTAGCAACAATCTCTGATTCTTCCAATATTCCACCAGCACATCTGATGTTACACACAAGTTCATTCACTCTCTACATGAAAGTAGTAATGTTCTCATCTTCACCCATTTTCAATGTTTCATATTTCCCTTTCAAACTTTGTAGCTTAGAAATTTTCACATGAGCATCACCTTCATACAAAGTTTCCAAATTTTTCCATATCTCATAAGCAGTCTTCAAATCCATTACATTTTTCATCTTAGAATAATTCAAAGCACTCAACAATGCTTCCTTAGCCCTACTATTACACTCAACATCTTTAATCTCAGCAGAAGTAGAAGGACCATTCTGTGGGATGATATACCTATTCTTTGTAATGTTCTAGTAAGATTCACCAATGTATCTGAAATCACACTCCATTCGATTCTTCCATAGAGAATAATTTGTTCCATCAAATATTTGAATATCCTTCTTGTATGTTTCCATCCCAGATCACCTCAAGATATTAAACTTCTTCCAAGGAACCTGCTCTGATACCAATTGTTGGCAACACAAGGGAAAAAATTTGAGAGGGGGGGTGAATCAATTATCTCAGAGATTATACAAATTTTAAAATTATTTTCAAATCTGATAATTAAACATGAAAGCATAAACCATCAACACATCAAAAATACACATAACACCAATATTTTTGCATGGAAAACCCTGTTAGGGGAAAACCCATGGTGGGGGTTAATCCACAAGTTTATAGTCTATTAAAAGTGTAGAAAATGGGGAATGCACTTGCATTCAGGCACATTGCCTAGAGCTCACTACTCAAATACCAAAAGGCTTATTTCCCAAAGGAAGACACACTATCTTATAGTTACATTCAAATTAAATCCATATAAAGATTTTGAACTGAGAAAATAACATCTACTAATGCCTGATTATAGTTTCAGTTAAGCACATAAACTCTGCTCACTTTTCTTCACACTTAACTTCTTCCTTTGAATGATATGAAATTTATTTGCACAACGCTCACACTTCACACACTTCAAATTATGCATCACTCAAATGAGATAAACAATCACTCATATATATCTGCAACCAAGATAAACATCATCTACATGTCAACTTCAATAAAATATAAAGTGAATACAAATTGTTGGCCCAAAACATAAATAATTATCAATGTGAATCAACCAAAGTCGGCCACAAAATTGTGAGGACCCAAAATAACATCCTTGAACATTAAACATATTTAATAATTAATCCGCAAAGATCCACAACACACTATAATCACCCTGTCGGCCATGAACTTAGAAAATGAACACACAAGAGAAAATATTCAATCGTGAGCACACCGATCAATCTAAACCAACAAAATAGATAGAGAATGATCTAGAAACATCCAAAAGAATCATGAATCACCATAGAAGCATTCACATCAACTTAGATTACTAAAATCACATTATCTTCTTCTAAGAAGACCAACTAAAGCAACAAAAAAACTGTCAGAACACAGATACTCGTAACACTTCAAAATGACTCAGAATCATCCCGTAACACTTCAGAATGACTCAAAATCATCCCGTAATGTTGGTAATTGTTGGAAATTGCTGATATGTGGTTGTCATTGATGTCAACACTATTAGGCTCTTTACACTATTGTATTGTTGTTTTGATGTTTTTGGATGAAATATTCTATGTTAATGTGCATCGTTTCTCATTTAGAGCTTCTAATTTACAAGTATGAAGATTATCCAAGTGTAATTAGGGTTTCCTAGATGAAATTAGGGATTTATTGAGGTGCTATAAAGGAAATTTTTCTTCAAATTGGATCATTTGTGCTTGGTTCCTTTTGCTAATTCTTGTCTTTGGATTCCACATTCTATTAGTTGTTGACGAAGAATACCGAGATTTGAGGTTGCCCCACATCATTTTGAGCTTTTTCAAGATTATAGATGACCTTCAGGCATTGGTGGCCCAATATGTACCTTTTTGCCCTTCACTTTCATCATGTTTTCATTCTCATTTTGCATTTGCAAAGTACTGTCAGATAAATTCGTTATTTTTGAGACTCCTATGCATTTGTCTTAGTTTTGGCACATTTTTTAGGTGGTTTTTGTGTTTTTGTCCAAAAACTACACAATTGTTCAAAATTGGTGCATTTGTCTTGAGTAGTTGTTCAGAAACTACACAATTGTCTAAAAACTACACAATTGTCCTACAATTGCACTTTTGTCTTGAAATGGTGCCTTTTCTGGCTTCTATTGAGCATTTATCCCAAAACCTAGTAATCAACTCTTTGTCTATCATTTTCCTCATAGCTTTGTTCTAAACCCTAGCATGTGTCTATTTACCATCATGAATGTCGTTTATCATCATGTTTCTATTCTAAAACCCTTTCTTGTGTTTTTTTATCATCTTAACTATTGTTTGTCACCTAGCATGTGCCATTTTGTGTTTCTTTTCCTATTTAGAGTGAAACCCTAGCTTTTGTTTGTTTACCATTAAACATGTCCTTCATCACCATGCTTGTGTTCAAAACCATAGCTTGTGTTCGTTTATCATTATGAATGTCATTTTGTCACCTAGCATGTATCTTTCTGTGTTTCATTTCCTGTTTAGAGTGAAACCCTAACATCATAGTTTATATCATTTGCAAGAAAATCTCTAATCACTTATGATGAGAGAGAGACATCCTCGTCATTTGTTTGATCCAATTGCCTAGTTTGGTGCATTGAGGTGGAAATTAGTGATTTCGCATCATATCTATTATGTGCCTCCTATCAAGATCCATACAACGATGTTGACCGCTCTCATGGAGAGGTGGCACTCTGAGATGTCCTCTTTACATTTTCCTATCAGGGAGGCAACTATTACTTTGGAGGATGTGTGGAGGATTCTTCATCTTCCTATTCATGGCGAGCTTTTTACGTACTAGATTTGATGAGGTGCCCATGCTATGCAACATTTGTTAGGTGCAATACATGTTGATGTTCGTGATGTAGAGATTGTTTTATCTAATTTTGTAGACACCACAAACCCTATCATTCTTGTCCTTTGCAGCTTGGTATCGAGATTAGTTGTTCCTGATAGATGAGGTCGACAGTTTGTAGTTGGTTGGGGTGTATGTATTGAGATTATGCTAGAGCATGGTACAAGATATGCTTGGGGTGCCTATTTGCTTGCCCATCTTTATCGAGATATGCATGAGGTGGTGTATCAAGGTGGGAGGTCATTATCTATAGGTGTATCCCTTTTGCATGTTTGGGCATGGGAGCATATTGTAGTGACTTGTATTGATGGGATTCAGGATTGTAATCTGAGTGATCCATACTATTATCATTATGGGGATTTTATACACTACACTTTGCCTAGGGACCTGCATTATTGGCGTTGTGTGTTTGATGAGATGCCTAGTTTTTTGTGGAAACCTTAAATGAGCTATGAGGTTTGGCCACAAGATGCAGATCAGCTTGTGTACTATTGATAGACCCCTTGGTTTCTTGGTCGTGCATCATCTATGATAGAGAATTATCTACCTGATCGAGTCTATTTTTAGTTTGGTGAGAGACATGGGTGAATTCCTGATGCATATGAGGCTCAATTTGGTCGAACTTGTCAAGAGGTCCATGTATGGGGTATCCAGGTTGATGCAAATACTATTATTGCTGAGTTTGTAGCACTTTCCCCAATTGGTTTGGTTTGTCAGTTGGAGTGGCAGATCCAGGTACTACTCACAATTATGAGGAGTGGTGGACACAACATAGGCCTTTGAGGCTTACTGATCCTAGAGGTGATCCTATAGTGGGTAGATTTGGCATCATAGGTCATTGTGAGGAGTGATAACGTGTTGAGGTTCTTATAGATCAGTTGGGTTGAGCTTGATGTGATGAGGTAGAGGATATTCAGGATGAACGGGTGCCTCATGCACATGGTCAGAGACAGGTTTCAGATCCTCCTCCACCAGCTAGGGATGTTGATTTGTTACTAGCTTAGATAGATTTGGATAGAGATTCATAGATTGCATGGTGATAAGCTATGGAGGCTTTGGTAGATACTCTAAGGGTCGAGCGAGATACTATGAGGGTTGAGTGAGATGATGCAATTGGTAAACTGCATGTGGTAGAGGCTTAGGTATTATTATTGACAGTAGAGAGAGATTATCTTCAAGTAGATTGAGAGAGTGATATTGGTAGATGACATGTTGTAGAGGCTCAAGTATTGTTACTAATAATGGAGAGAGATACTCTCCAGGAAGAGCGTGATGGTATGATAGGTGAGCGAGATAGGTATCTACAAGCATCTAGCTATTATTAGAATTTATATGATGCTACCATTCCTAGGGTCTCTCAACATCCATGGTTTGGGGAGCCTCATGTTGCAAGTGACAATAGTGGTACTATTGGTGCCGATGTAAGTGATCATTCTATGAGATAGCCAAATCATTTTGGTTTTCAGTAGTGTTATGTCCATCTTGTTGGGGTTTTACCATTTTTGATACCTGATCTTCATGTTGTTTAATGGTGCAGAGGAATTTTATAGACATGTGTTATATATATTCCTTGGTCTATTCGAGACCTCGTATATATGTTATGAATTTGTACTTTCCTATCACAGTTGTGTCGTTGTGAATGTACTTATGACATATTCCTTTTTGATGATGATATATATATGAGATATACCTTCTTTGATTCAACCTCATTGTATTTTTATGTGATTTTGATGTTGATAATGTATATTTATATCTATTTTTGTGCTTTTTTGATGTATGGATGTTGATGAATGAATCATACTTTGTCTCATTTTATGATGTGATGGATGTTGATGAATGAATGCCCCATACATGCTACCTAATGTTTTTAATTGGTTTATTATGATCATGATATGTATTGATAACATTTGTGGATATAGAATGGATATGGTATTGATGACATGCTATGTAGGATGAATGTTAATTTAGAAGAAATATGATGATGGATAGAATTGATGATGTGGATTTTCTTCTCTTTAGATACTTCATTGTTTGAACAATCCTTTTTGATGCAACAAATAGATACAATGCACTAGGGTATGAATTACCAAGGTGACTTTGACTCTACAAACAAAGAGTATCTTTGTTCATACCAGACATATGGAAACTTTGTTTAAAGTATAAGGGGAATTACGTGAATAACATTTTTGACAAATCACACAGAGAGGTATAGAACACCTAACATGTAACTGCTTCACAAACTATTTTAATATAACTTCCATACTCAATAAAGCAAATATTCTCCATGGTAATATTACAAACATATTGTACAAATAGAAAATTGAAATGATGCTCAATTTCCCCCATTCCTTCTTCTCTAAATCCTTATGGACATCATTGAGAGATCCTGGGATGAGTCAATAAAATAAATCACAAAAAGATAAAACAAAGTTGCAATATCACTTGCCATATCTATTTAGGGTGGGGTTATTATCCATTGTTGATAATTTCTATCATAGGAACGGATCTGTTAAGGAATATATCAGGATTTTGTTGGGACTTGTTTAAAAATATAGGTAGTTGATACTTTTAGCTATTGATTTTTTCTTTCTTTGTTTTATTTGTTTTGTCAAAGGGTGATTGGGATGGTTTGTTTATTGTGGATGTTTAATGACGGGATGAGTCTTTTTTTGATTTTCTAAGTTTTATGATGATGTTTTTGTTTTGTTTTCAAGGGACTAACCTATGGCTCTAAGGGTTCATTAAAGATAATCCTTTCCTACGTTGTTCATGCAGAGGCTCATAGTTTTCTTGGTTTGACCTTTTTTGTTTTGTGATATTTTTTGGATTTTGGATTTTGAATTTGTTTGGATTTTATATTTTTTGACTAAGTGAAATAAAGCATGTTGGAAACCTAAGGGGACTGGCCTAGGGTCTCAGGGGCTAAAATCCTTGCCTAAGTTGTACATGCAGAGACCACATAGTTTGACTATTTGACTCAAAGCATGAATTATTATTTTGGGTAAAACAACACCGATAACATGGATTGATATCCTGTTTCCATGTCTAGAGGATATGTTGTGGGAAATTCACTTGAACTAGCTATGAGATTCAAGAAAATGTTGATATCTTAGACTATTTGAGTGAAGGAATAACCCAATGATGTTGTTTTGTTTTGATTTTTTCCACATGTTTTTTATCTTTGTTGTTTTGCAGTGTTTTCGACTTTTGTTGCTTTATGACCTTGATTGAATTTCACCAGATCTAAATTATGACTAGCTTCGGGAAGTTGCCCCCAATAAATTGACTTACCCTAATCAGTGACAAGTCATGGTTGGACACATGATTTATGAAATGGATGGGTGGATGTAGTGAAAAAGTGTTGATAGATAATGTAGTTAGCATATAACCATATATAAAACTAAAATAGCAATACATCAAATTCTAACCAGCACAATAGAGTACGAGACAATATGAAAATCAAAATAATAAAAAATGCCAATCAATCTCCAAATTATGCTTGAGTTATCTCCATTTCTCTTCTCAATCTCGCATGAGGATGCAAGATTTTGAAAGATTGACTGTTAAAGGAATGTTTATTCCTCACTATTGCAGCATAACGATAAAGGTGGAGGTGATAGATGGAAGATTGATGAATGATTTTGACAAAGTGAGGGTACTGGAAGAAGTCAAATCACTAATGGCTTGTGAGAGGTCATATTTATAGAGTTTCCACGTGCACGGAGAAGAAGATTTGATAAGATTTGATTTTTCTTTATTTGATCAAAGAGGAAATAAAACAAGATAACATAAGATTCGAAAAGATAGGAAGATTTTTACTTTTCATTTTAAAGGAAATAAATCCTGAAAAGACGAGAAGGATAAGTGATGAATTATCTAAATTACTTAGATACACACAAGTTTCAATTTTAGAAAGAAGATGAGAATATATTTTAAGATTTTATTAATTAAATAAATATTTGATTTATTTAATTAATATTGGATTTATGATTTCATTAATCATATAATGTAAATTATTTAATTAGCATTAGAAGAATGAAGAGATTATCAATAGAAATGATTTAATTAATTAAATAATATAAATTATTTAATTAATATTAGTAGAATGGATGGATTATGAATGAAAAGGATTTAATTAATTAAATAATATAAATTATTTAATTAAAATTAGAAGAATGGAGGGATTATGAATGAAATTAGTCAAATAAATGAGATTTATTTAACTAATTAGATGATGACATGGGTACCTAGGGAAAAACATGCTACAAGATGTCTAAATGACCTGATGTTGTGACAATCGTAAGAGGACATTTTTGGGTATCTACATTTGGCCCCTCTTTGAGATGATGAGATTTGTGTCGAGTAACACCATTTAAAAGAAGCTAAGGTATGGGTAGAGGAAATGGATGATGATAAAAAGGTAAGCTAATGATGATGTAGAGATACGATGATGGGATGATGATGTAAGGATAGGATGATGATGCCCCCTTAAGAGGATAGGTGTGTTGGAAGGACACGGGTATGCTCTTGAAATAGATGAAATGATAAAAGATGGGTAAAGAGATGGATAATACATTATGTTGCAAGAAAGTGAGGAATCATGGTGTTTGATATAGCACTAGACGGTATTCACCAAGGTATAAGGACCAAGGTGACGATGTTTCTTGTGCCCCAACGTAATATAACCTTGTCTAAATGTATGAGGGAGTAAACTTAGAGCATTAAAGTCATAATGCACAAAAGGTATGATATGACCTTAGATGCAAAGGATAGTGCAAAATGTTATTCCGACATACACAAGCTATGAATATTAGCTGGAATGATACAGATTGGATACAAATGCAAGATAAAATGATAACCCACACAAGCAAGCAAGAAAGCATGCACAAATGATTCAAAAACAAACAAGGTATTGCCCCTCTCAAGCTGTAAACCATTGATTAATTCATTGATTTATGATGATAATAGTGTTGTCATTGCGAGGAACACTATATCCCTAGATCAACACAAGGATGATTGATTGGCTGATTCATTGATTGATTTGGTTTATGACAAGATTAGGATCAAGACCATTGATGCGATTGGATAATTTGACAAGATCGATTGACTTGATTGCTATGGATTGATGATGACTTGCATTTGGATTTGATGTATGGATGAATGAATTTGATGAAGATGATTGATTGGTTGAATGGTTGGATGATTGGATTGAGGTATTGGATTGATTAGATGAAATTGGAAGAAATGATTGGATGGATTGATTTTATTGCTTGGGTTTTTTTTGGCTATTTGAATTTTTTTTGTCTTTTTTTAGGACCTTTTTCCATTTTTTTTGTATTTTTAAGGTTTATTTTTATTTTTTTGTATTTTCAAAATATTTCATTTTTTTTGTACATTTTTTCAGGACATTTTAACAAAAGAATGCAAGGATAAGGCTAATGAATAGGATGACCAAGATCAACCAGATAAGATATGGACACAAATTCCTAGAAGTATTTTTCCCCTATTCCTCATCAAGACCAAGGGAAGAAAGGATGCATTTAGATAGGATGGTGGAATATGGATAAGGTGAAGGATATGGCATGGAAAATATGGATAAAGTGTATAGGATAAGATGTATGATGTTCAAGAAGATCCTTAACCTTGTCAAGATCAAAGGTGGAAAGGTAAAGGATGAATGTAAAGAGTAAAATGGATATGAATGACAGGATGGATGAAACTTGCCCCCAAGTGTGAATTACAAGAGGAATATGGAAGATAGGATGTGGATAGAGGTATGGAGGAAGGACTCAATCATCAATTTTCATGGCTAATATCCCTTGAATATGTGCCCTAATAAACCATGGCAATAGACTCATAAAGTTTGGCATGATGGAAAAAGCTAAGGACTTAAGAAAAGGTTTGGATTAAAGGATGATAATGGGGATGGATTTTGGATAATGGATAGGAGGTTGGAAGGCTTGTTGATGGATAGAAGGAAAGGATGGCAAGATCAACATCAGAACACACCTTGAAGGGTGGTGGAGTGATGGAAGAGAAGTGGATTTTGAATTTAGAGATTTAGATGGAAGAGTGGATGGGGATTTTGGGATATAAGGACCTAAAATGGATGGTGGTGATAAAGGATATTTAGAATTGGATGGAGTTTTTGGATAAGCAAGTTTGGATGCCAATTTTGATTTTATTACTTCTACAAGACTTTTAGGAATCCAGATAGCTTTTGACTTTGATTTTTGATTCATGGGCCTTTGTGGCCTTTGAGATTTTTCTTTTTGCTTTATGGGCCTTTGTGGCCTTTGAATTTATTTTTTTTATTTATGGGCCTTTGTGGCCTTTGAAATTTTTCTTTTTGATTTGTAGGCCTTTGCGGCCTTTGGAATTTTTATTTTTGATTTGTGGGCCTTTATGGCCTTTGATTTTTTTTCTTTTGAATTTGGATCAGATTTTCTTTTATTTTTACATGTCTCTTCAAGAAGACATGTTGATCCTTTGATGTATGTGGATTTTGATATGGAAGCTTTTGAAATTTGGCACCCAAATTGCCTCCAAGAGCAATGAGATGGGTGGATAAAGATGAATGATATGAAGGTATTATGGATGGGTTAGTGTAGGTATGTTGGAAAAAGTTTAAGGGTGTGTACCTTTGTTGATCTTGACTAGGGATATGAGGGATGTAGAGCCCCAATATGGATGGAAGGGTTGATGAACTAAGGTTTGGATGATAAGGACCAAGGATAGATGGAAGGTTTGATGGACTAGGATAAGGACCTAGGATAGATGGAAGGTTTGATGGATATGTATTGTTTATGAAACAAGATGTGAGTCCATGTTGTGGAGGATATGATATGGATGAAAGAATAGGTGTTGGAAGTAAACCGGAGTGGATAAAGGTAGAGGAACCCATTTTGTAGGTGTGGGGTTCATGGATAGCTTGAATAGGGGTGAGAGACTCTTGTGGAGAATTGTGATCATGACATGAAGATAAAGGGGTGCTTTGATCTTGACTTAAGGTAGGATCATGGGATGGGATGGATGGTATCATTTCATCTTGGTTATAAGATGGAAGGGGTTATTGACATGGAGATGAAGGGATGCTTTGATCTTCACTTAGAGGAAGGGGATCATTGCATGGAATAGAAGTTAGACCTTGATCTTGATTTAGAGAGGGATCATGAGATGGAAGGGTATCATGTGATGGGGTGGGTGTGACATCTTGATCTTGATTGGGAGGGGTATCATTAGATGAGGTGATGAATGGAAAATTTTGTTCCTATGATGGACCAGGGTTATGCCATGGAGGTGGTATAATAGGATCCTGATACAAGATGGATATGCTTGGATCATCAAATGGGTTGGATATGGTATGATTATGAGATGGTATGGATTCATTTGATGAGGTGGAAGGGGATGACTCTTAAGTAGACTTGGAATGTTCTAGATGGTCAATAGCATGGATACATGATGGAGGTTGACTTGGGCTCAGTGGGGGGGATTCTTGAATAGGCTTAAGGGGGAGACTACATGATGGGGTTGTAAGAATGGGCATGGTTTTTGAAGATTCTTTGGTGGTAAGTGAATGGGTGGATTCAGGTAATGTCATAGGTTTAGTTTTGAAATGTTTGAAATTAGGCAAGGATTTGATGGAGAATTGAAAGGCTCTTGATTTTGTTGCCAAGGTGGACTTGGGCTCCTATGTTCTTGTTTTGATATGGGTGGATATGTTGATATAGCCTTGGCATCATAGGTAGATGGGTTAGGTTGGAATGATGATAAGGGTGACACATAGGATTGATGTGAAATTTGTTGATGTGACAGTTGGACTTGATGTTGTGCTTGTTGGTTTTGACAAGTGGTTATGAGGTATTGTGCTTGTGCTATGAGTTGTTTCATTTGAGGTGATTGGTTTGTTTGAAGGTTTTGGATCATGTCATGGATGCCTTGAATGGTTGTTTGGTTTAAAGGTGATTGGATTTTTTGAGCTTCATGAAGTATGTGAATGATATTTTGTGCTATGTCTTCTAATGTTGGCATGATGTAAAATGATGTTGATTGGATTAAAGAGATGGTGATGATTAAGATATGATGTGGAATGATAGGATTGGATGATTTTGGATGATGTGGCAAGTATTTATTAGAAGTTTGACTTGAGAAATATCAAACACAAGATCTCACATGTAAATGCATGAACACACACACCAAACACAATGATAAATTTGTCTTTCAATATTAAATATTATGATTAAGAAAACACTCAAATACACAACAACCCTAATGGTAGTCAAGTGGGTATAGCCAATTAGGTTTTGAACTAGGATGCACAAGGTTGACTAGGGATGTTTTGAAAGAAAAATCCTACCACACAACTGGGAGAAAGGGGTAACCAACCCTTCACCTTCACTTTCCAAAGGTATAAATTTCTTTGGGGCTTAGCCAAGAGTAACAAGATTTCAACTCCCAAACAAGCATTTTTTTTGATTCACACTTCGATTGAGGTCATCCCTAGGGGTGATGAAATCCCCTAGCAAGCCTCTTATGAAGGGTTTGAAAGAAGCAAACTAAGTGAGGTGTTTTTTATCACACACACACTTGATTCACACTTGCAGTTGTTAATTTCCCTTAGAAAATCAAAATGTGTGGAAAATAGGTCAAGCACTTATTCTTTTTAGATCCCAAAGCCAAATATGATGAAATAAACTTGTTCGTTTTAAGCCCAAAATCCAAAAGTGTTGACAAGGAATGATTAAGAGATGAAAGATGGAATGTGTGCACCTAGCTATTTTTTCTTTCCAAATTGTTGTTGTAATTGATCCCAACACTTTTCTGGCTCTGTATGATTCACCTACAAATCACCAAATCAAGAAAGAACAAGTAAACTTGCATAGGAGAAAGTTATGTGAAAAAAATGAATGCTAATAAAATCTGATTATGACACATTCACCTGATAAAAGTTGCACCATTGTGAAGGTTGTCTTGTCAGCTTTCTGACGAGTCCTCGTTTGCATGATTGGGAGCCTATATGACAAATTTATGATAAAACTAAATCTAAATCTAAATTATAACTAATCTAAAAATCTAATTAAAACCTAATTAAAAAATCTAAAAATGTAATGTGAAAATCTAAAAAGCTAATTAAAAATCTAAAAAAATTTAACTAAAAGTTAATTTAAAAAAATAAAAATCTAATTTAAAAAAAATCTAGAAATCTAATTAAAGATTTAATTAAAAATCTAAAAATTTAACAAAAAGCTAATTAAAAATCTAAATTAAATTTTTAAAAAAAATCTATACTAAATCAAATCTAAAATCATAAAATCATATGCAACATAAAAATCCCAAAGTAACAAAGGGTATTTTACTTAGTTTGTTAGCAAATCATATGCAACATAAAATTCTAAAGTAAATAATAGAGTTCAAAGGAGTAAATGAAAAATGAATGAAATGATCTCACCCAATGTCTTCATTCTCCATGGTTGACCTCCATCACACCTTCTAAACTTGCTGAAATATGAGGTTGGCCTCATATTTATGATGAGCAATCTAATAATGACTAGTCCTAAACAAGTGTTAAAGGATTCTCAAATGATTATGCAAGAGAAACTAAATCCTACATGCAAACTAATTAGCTAAATGACAAAGGAAAGAAAAATGCAAGATTCAAGAATTGCAAAGTGTGCAAGATTCAAAATTTTCTAGATGACAAAATGAGGACAAAATTACCATTTTATAGAAAATGCAATTTTGGATGAATGGACAAGATTGAAGATTGAGAAGTGCCCCAAAATCAATGGTTAAGATTCAAAATAACAACCCCTTAATTAGGGTTAGGGTAACTTTAGGGTGAAATTCAAAATGAGTGGACAAGATTTAATTTAAGAAATTAAATCAAGGAATGAGAATATGTGTGATAGGGAGATAAGATCTAGCACAAAAAAAGGAGTTAAAAAATCAAATCATTTTAGAAATTACTTAATTTGTGGAAGGAAATGCTATTTTGAATTTAATATTTCATTTAATTCAAAATGGTGGAGTCATGTGATAGTAAATAATAATTAAATTATTTACTTGAAAAGAGGGAAATTTAAATAAATAACTTTTACTTAAATTTGGAAATGAATTAAATAAGACAATTAAATAATTAATTTTAAATTATTTAATTGTGGAAGAAGTGGGTTAATAATTAAATAAATTGTGGGGGATTTATTTAATTATGAGAAGACTTAAATATTAGAGACATATTTAAATAAAATTTATTTATTTAAATAATCAAGAGGGAATAAGGGATTAATTAAATAAATTTAATAATTTATTTAATTTAAAGAAGACTTTAGACATTAGTGGCGTATTTAAATAAATGTGATTTATTAAATAGTCAAGAAGGATAAGAGAGATAAATTAATTAAATAATTGATCATTATTTAATTAATAGTTGAATTTGGACAGAGGGACATAGAGAAATTAATGAGAAAATTGAGTTCGTAGGCCTAGGTCAATTTTATGTGTCTACAGATAATAATGTATTTTCTATCATACATAGTGTCTATTTACTAGGTTTTCACTATGGTACCTATTCTAGGAGCGCCACAAAGTGGTTTTCACTCAAATAATGGTTTATTTCTCTTTACTATTTTTCTTGCTCTTTTGATTTTTTGTATTTTTTGTATTTTTTTTGGATTTTTACCCTTTTGCCTGGGGTACTCTGACACATTTCATGTATAGAACTTTTTGAGGTGGTTGTTTTTCATCGGTTTGAATAGAGGTTCTCCTTCGGGAGTAGTCAACTGATATGCCCCAAAGCCATAACTTGTTGTTATGATGAATGGACCTAACCAGTTAGGTTCAAATTTACCCTTTCCATCTTGATTCAATTATATCTTCTAATTCTCCTTGAGGACCAAGTCACCAAATTGAAAGTTTCTATCTTTGATTCTCTTGTCATAGCTTCATTTGAGTCGATTCTGATAAACCTAGAGATGGTTTAACACACTCAAATTCCTTTCATTTAGGAGCTCTAATTCATTTAATCTGGATACCTTGTATTCTTCATTGCTTGCCATGCCTTTTAGTGAGACTCCCAATGAGAGGATTTCGACTTCAATAGGTAACACTACTTCTGATCCGTAGACCAAGGAAAAAGGTGTGGCACTAGTAGGTGTGTAGATGTTGGTTCTATAAGCCCATAAGGCTGGATTTAGCTACAAATTCCAATCACGATTGACATCATTGATAATATTTTTCAATATTTTTAGGATTATTTTATTGGATGCCTCTGCTTGACCATTTCCTTAAGGATAGTAGGGTGTAGAAAATCTATGTTGGATAGATAATTTGGAACAAAGCTCTTGGACATCTTGATTCTTGAATGGGGTGCCATTGTTTGTTACAATTGTTTGTGGGATCCCATACCTACAAATGAGATAATTCAAATTGAATTTTGATATCAGTTTGCTAGTGATATAGGTTAATGGAATGCCTCTATCCATTTTGTGAATTATTCTATTCCGGTGATAATGAATTTATGCCTATTGGATGAAGTGGGTAATATCTTACCTACCAAGTCTAATCCCCATTGCGAAAAAGGCCATGTTGTGATGGGCCTCAACTCTTGTGTTGCTAACATTGTCACCTTCTAGAATGTTCAATGCAGTCTTGTTCCATGGAAGGCCAATAGTATCCTACTTTGAGTAGATTTTGGAATAAGTTAGATCCACTAGAGTGGGATCCACAAATACCTTTGTGTACCTATTGTAAGGTCTTTTGTACTTCTTCTACATTAAGGAACCAAAGTAACATACCATCTAGAAGAAGTACAAAAGATTTATTGATGTTAGGAGAAACCTTATACCATCTTATGATTTATAGCTCTCTTGTCTATGTATTCTATATAAAATTCACTTAGGATCATCACCCATTTGGCTATTCAACCTGTTAAGTCTACTTTTCCTAGTAAATAATCTTGTGGGTCCACCTTTGATATCAGTTTCACTTCTCTATTTAAGATGCAATGTCTTAGATTTTGTGTGGAAAACATGACTAAGAGGCAGGCTATTTCAATGGGTGAATAGTTTAGTTCATAGGTCACCAGTGTCCTGCTGATATAGTATACTACCCTTTCTTTATTGTTATCATCTAGCTATGCTAAGAGAGCTCCCAATGCTACTTGTGTGGTAAGCACATAAAGTATCATCTCCTTTTCTAGAAATGGTGGCATGAGTACAGGAGGAGTGTTGGTGTTTTTTTATTGTAAACTAGGTTTGTCTCCTAATCTACTTATGGAATTTCCAATTCCAATCAAGGGCAGCTTGAAGGGCCTAGACCAACAGACGAGGATTTGAAAAGACCTCCTACACTTTGGGCTCTGCAAGACCCGGGAGGGTGATCCCTTAATGTGTTTACAATCTCTACATAAAAATTATAAACAATCATTAACTTCGAACAAATAATCTCACTTAATAGCTCAGCAAATTGGGATAGAACTAAAACAAATTGGTTGTTCATGAGTAATATCAACCATTTGGAGCATGAGATAATTACAACACAATTTCATAGTGAAAGATAATCATTAGTTTTTAAATTGTAGTAAGCTCCAGGTGAACACAAACAAACACTGAATCAAAAAGAACAAATGCAACTCAGACCAGTGCCATATCCATTTGGGGAGTCAAACTCACCAACACCTAATGGTTCATAGCATATTTCAACACATAGCATATAATATCTCTGATTATATTGCCTTACAATATCATAAATTTGTACCTCAACTCAATACTACTTACCAAATCCTTGTAAAAAACATATCAATTTGCAATCTCATTTAAGTAGTTTAATTAATTCTTTGAATTAAAGCTAAAACCAGAATTGCACACACCACAACAGTGAGATGAACATTATTACCCTTGATTACTTCATTCAAAATTTGAATAAACTTGCACAAAGGAGAGACATGAGCCTGGATTTATCATATAAACTCAAATGCTAGTATTGTTATGAAACACTAAATCTCCATAAACTCAAATCCTACAATAAAAAGACTTAGAATCCAACTTGCATTTTCTCTATCACTATAGATTTTACAATTTGCTATGCAACTCCACTCTAGATTTCTACTCTATAGCTTACTACAATGAGAAGAGAAAATAATATGTTGAGGAGAATAAATTCTAGAAGAAACCCTAAAATCGAATAGGAAAATCCATTTGGAAACATTTCCACCATTCAACAGTAATCAACAAAGCATCTTCATATTTTCCCTATAACAAAATTTATTCTACTTCCAAAATAGAATGTGCCCAATTCACTCCCTAACAGAAAAATGCCCATGTGTACATTCTCCACTCATTATGTGCAGCTAAAAATATACTATCCCCATGAAAATCCATTTTCTGCTCTTGTAATTCATATTGTATACTTTATAATGTTGCACTGTTGTATACTTTACCTCTCAACAAATAATAACATCAGCTTACAAAGTGAATGAAATCACTTCACCTGTGAATACCAATATTGAAAGTATTTATCATTTAGTTGAATAAAATATTTTACCCACTCCATTCCTCTTCACTTTATTTTCCCAACACATACCTCATTATAAAATAAAAGCCAAATCATTTTTCATTAACCTGGCAAATAAGATTTTACCCACACTACTTGAAGTAATTTCCTCCATCATTAAACCCAATCCTAAATAATATTTTAGGTAAAAAATATCTCCACCATTTTTGACTTTACGCGTGCACTATAATGTTTTAAATTTTCATTTAAAAAATTCCTCCATTTTAAAAGTTTTCCCCACACTTTACCAATAAAACATTCTCAAGAGGTTTGATTTTTCCCCATATTAAGCTCTTCGGGTAAAATTAATGTTAAAATTTCTCCCCTTAAAATAAATAGCAATCCCCATTTAAAATGCATTTAGCACTTTGGAATCATACCGATGCCTTTTAATTTTACTCTGGGACCCACCTCCCATTCCTTCCCGTGGAGAAAACAATTTAATACTTGCTTGGAAGCACCCATTTTCCCCAAATTAAACATTACCCTTGCAATATTTAAAAAAAAATGCAAAGCACACAAAATTTCAGGCCCACACCCTACTCCCCGCCATCTCACAATCACTATCCACTGGGCAACTTCTAATCGCGACATGGCGGGCAACAGTCCAGATCTTGCTGCATTAGCCTCCCGATCTCCACCGTTAGATTTTCCTCTACTTGTTTAGGCTTTCCCTAATCCATGTTTGCGCTTGCTCGAGCTCTACAAATCACAGGTAATGGCGGCCAACTCCATTCTTCATTCTCTTTTATGCATCTGCAAATCATGGCCTTCCTAGAGACCACATTGAGTGTTACACTCAACAAATAGGCTGCGCCCACCTCCACTGGTCGTGTGAGCCTCCCATCATTTGGTTTGAGCCCTCCAAATATCATTTGCAAGAAAGTTTCTAAAGACTTTTAATAGTCCATTTTGTGCACATGATGTCCTCTTACCTCCTGGCCGCACCAACCATTCACCATGCACATGACCTCATTTCACTACTAGTCATGCCCTATGCATCAATGGTCACACCCACCATTACTGGCCACACCTAGCTCCCCTCACATTGTCTTTTGTTCCTTGATGGTGTGGGCTCTCCATCTCGCACCATGTTGCTAGTCGCGCCCACCTCCACTGTAGTTGCCTGAAAGTTACTAACACCCTTTAAACAAAACCATTTTGCCCATATCCTACAACATGATATTCCATGAGATCACATTGTTTGGAGCATTATCAAACAGTTCATATGCCCTAAACTATTATAGCATTCCACGAGATGGCCTCTCTTGGTAGAAGTTTCTTGAAAACCTCGCACAGATTCATATGCTTCCACATAATCTGAGAAATATGAACAATGTTGACCACACTATTATGGTAAAAGATCTGCCTTTCCAACATTATGTTAGATGTTCAAATCACCAAGAAATGTTACAAGTGTTGTGACACTATCCCATGGTGTCTGAAATGCAACACTGTCTTCATTCGCCATGCTTTAGAAATAAAGCATTGTCAAATTTGATTTGGGGTCCCCAGTACCATGAAAGCATTCCAAAAGAACAATCCTCCTCACACAAATAATTTGCAATTCAAACCTACAAGAACATAAATGGAAAAACGTTGATGTGAACCGTTAATAACAACTTCTAACTTGTCAATTCATCCCTATTTTGTGTCCTCATAGCCAAGACTGAAAAGCTTCCTCCAAAGCACCTCACAATGGTGCAAAGCATGTCGGGCCCTACGTGGTGTGGCTAATTTTTTTCATTTTCAAACAAATTTTACCCCCAAATGACTTGAAACTGCATTTTGAATCATGTGAAGTGAAAACATGATCTGGGTCTTCATCAAAATCTTTTTTCTGTCACATTTGCAGAATGGTGAAAACTGGTCAAATTGCCTTAGGAATCAAACTGGAAAACTAGTCAAACGACCCCCCTGAGCAATAAAAACTTGCAAACCTATAGTCATTCAGTCTAGGAAAGCAGTGCAACAAACAGCTCGAAAAAATATGTCACGAGGTGAAAAATATTAATCAGCAAAGTTGCTCAGTTGAACTTCCCTAAAACAATAGTTGTTCTAAAACAATTAAAACTCACTCAACTGCCAATTTGTAAAAATAGTGAAACAACTCCTGGCGACCTGCCATCAGACACATGATTTCATTAAGTTATCCTAAACATGTGTGAAAAAGTAATTTGCTTGAATTATCACCAGTCAAAAGATATTGACGGTCTAAGTTGACCTTTCTGAAATGCTGTCAAGAATGCAGATGCGAAACTGAACAAACTGCATTAGGTTTCGATCTGCTAAAAATAGAAAATCAGATCATGAGGCTCTGAAAACTAACACCTGAGATCATTTAGGTATGAAGAACACAAAACATCATTCATTTTTTCATGACAGTCATCTGGTTGCGAAATCCCAGCTCAAATAAGAGGCTATTTCGCAAAACTGACAATTTGCAAACAGGATAGTGCAAAAACCCTCCAGCTTCACTTTTCAAAACCCTGACAAAACCTATCATGGGAAGCTGAAAATTGACACACATGTTCACATATGTTAATTAAATATGTCTACAAATGGGTTTCACTTGGAATTCAACAGGCCTCAAATTTTGACCCTCCAAAGTGGGTCACTCAGACTGACCCCTCAAGTGCACTTCTGAAAGTGCAGAGGCAAAAGTTCTCGAAATGGGCACCTCAAATTTGAAAAATTTGAGAGTTCCATCAAGGAGTAGGTAGATACTCTTTGAATTGTTGGAATTCTTTTTCACATCTCCCATCCCATTCGAAGGTGATGTCCTTGTGTAGGAGGAGTGAAATGGTGACATTTTTCTGCCAGTTGTGCAATAAATCACCTAATTGATTGTAGCTTCCCTTGTAGGCTCATCATTTGTTTGAGTGTCTTTGGTGGAGGCATCTCCATTATAGCTTTTACCTTGGTAGGATCCACCTCTATCCCTCTTCTTGACACTATGTACCCTAATAGATTTCTAGAGGCTTTTCCAAACACACATTTCTTAGGGTTGAGTCTCAGATTGTATTGTTCCAATTGATCAAATACCCTTTCCAGGTTTTTCAAGTGATCTTCCCTTTTGATTGAATTTTCTAGGATTTCATCCACATAGTCCTTCATGATTGTGTGTAGCATGTCATGGAATATGGTCGCCATCGCTCTTTGATAGGTTTCTCCTGCATTATTCAAACCAAAAGGCATCACATTTCAACATAAAGTTCCCCAAGCACAAGTGAATGTCATTTTATGTTGGTGATCTGGAGAGATCTTTATCTGGTTGTATCCTGAGAAAACATCCATCAAGGAAAGCATTTCATGCCCTACTGTTAGATCTACTATCATGGCCATCCCACTTGAACAACACTCTAAGTTTGCCATCAAGGGAAGAGACAATGATTGGGAGTAATTTTTCAAGCATTTAGGAAACAACAACCTCTGCCACTTTGAGTCCACTACGTTTTCTAGTATGGTTTGAATGAGATTGGTAGCAACCAATCATTCTTCACAAAAAAGTTTCAAATTGTAGCCTAGGAAGGCATTTTTTTATTAGGGGGCATAAAGAAATGATTTACATGGATTTGCAAAACATAATTGTAACTTACATGGTTTATACACATAGAAATTTTAATACATCATGGTTTTGTAGGAAATAATTGCAACTTCCTTAGAGGTGATGGAAAAATTCAATGCTATGTGGAATATGTATGATCCTCCTAGAAGGTGTAGTAAACTTACAATTGCTCATGACTCTTTTTTAGAACAAAAAAAGTAGTTGCTACTACATTAAAAATTAATTGTTTGACGGGTTTTGACTAAATACGGGTCTCTAGTTGGCTCATTCCTTGTTTATAGAAATTATAAATTATTTGTCCATGTGTTTTCATTATTTATTTTCTAGATATATATGGAAGAGAATTATGGTGTCTTTGATGATGTAGTTGGGATTATTTGTTATTCAACATTAGAAAGAATTCTTTATTTTTTAGGTTATGCCTTCATTATTCAATTAAACTATAGTGGTTTATTTGGAAAGAAATGAATGGTAAAGATTTAAGGGTGCGTTAGGCCACCTACTGGATTCAACAATGATTTTGTGATCTATATTCTTGCAATGTATTTTGAAATTTTACTAAGAGAATTCAGATTTGTGTTTGGCATGTCAATGATTTGCATTTTGTAAACACCCAATTGTCATCATAAAACTTGTTTGGGTACAATGATATGTTGAGGAAATGAATGTGATACAACCTAACTATCAAGGTCAAATGGGCTTCACATTCTTCTCTATTATATATGACATTTCTTCATTTCAATCATATGCATTTATACTCAAACATGTGTGCAATGAGGTGGACAATTGGTGCAGGGGCACCTAGCCAAATTTTGTCAATATGGTCAAATGTTATATTTTTGGGTGTTTTTAGTCATTTTTGGTGTAATAATGTCTATTTAGACCATTTTCAATGTAACAAGTCTCATGGGGTTGATTTGAATGCATTTTTTTATGTTTTTGTAAATGTTGCAAAAGTTGCTTTGCAACTTTGCAATTTTTGTCTTGTTTGGAAGTTCAATGGTCATGTAGTTAAAAGGTTGGTTGGAACCATTGGATTATGTTGGTTGGTGTTTAAATATTCCTCACAAAATTTAAGGAAAGGTTATGAAATTGATTTTAAAGTGAAAGCAATAATAAGAGCTCTATTTTTGGCAAATTTTTGTGTAAATCTGCTATAACATGCATTGGTACAGTTCCATACAACCTCTAAATAACATAGGTGAATTGAATATGATAGATGCATGAACTAGATTTTTTTGGAACTAGTTTGAGTTATTTTCATAAATTTTGAAGGTTTTTATAAGCAATTTTCTGGAAGTGGTCTGAAAATCCTATCAAGAGGGTTTGAGAGGAAAAATGGCATATTGAACCATTCCACCAGTGCAAATTGCTACAAATCGGAGGAATGGCACTAGATAGGGTTTTTTTTAATGTTTATTAGGATTGTATATGTAGGGGATGGAGTTAGGGCCATGTTTGTGTGAGCCCTAGTCTAATATGTCAATGTACTGGGCTAGTTTTGATAGGTAGAGGTAGGGTTTTGTTGTTAGATGAGTTGGTGAATGTTTCAAGTGAAAATATATTGTTTTAGAACCCATGTGATATGTACAAGGTCTAGGAATGAATATTGGTGATGTGGGGAAAGAATATCACATAGTTTCTTTGTACAAGAGGCCTAATTAAGCTTAAGGGGCAGCGTAGCAGTCCATTTTAGGAGGGAATGTTCTAAAACAAGCCTATGCAAAAATTTGGTATGTTCAAGAAGAGAATAAAGGGTATCCTAAATGGTAGTTATTTCATGGGTTTGAGGACTTCTCTAAAATATATGCCCAAATTTCATTGTTTGATGTGCTACAAGTGAACTTGAGAAAATTGAGTGAAAATACCAAGTTAGGGTTTTCTAGGTTGAAAGATTGTTCAAAACTGAGTGAATTGTGATTGGTAAGAGATCTCCACCCCTAATCTACATCAATTAGTATAAAATCATAGGTTTTTATATTTTTAAGGAAAGAGGTTGATGTTTGAAGAGGGAAAATTTGCAAATTGAAAGGACAAGATGTCCCCTAAATGTAGTGCAATCATTGCTAGAGAAAGAAGGATGATGAAAGAATCTCAAGAAGTTGTTTTAGCCAGACTTGCAGCATTGGAAACAAACCAAAGAAGAGGTTGTTCCAATTATGGATGTGTTTTGTGGTGTTTTCATTAATGTTGTCATTGATTTCAATAAATATTTGTATATTTTCCAACTACTTTTGAGAAAATTTGAGAAATAATGAAAGCAACATTAAAAGTGTGTTCTGAGTGTACTCTGGTATTGTGGTACACATTTCTCCTATGTTGATCCTATGCCTATGTGGATTTTTAGGTGTGTTCATAAGCTTAAATGAATCATATATACCAAGTTTTAGCTTTTGAGTTGATGGAGAGTAGAAGGTATGTTCACCGATGTGTGAACTGGTTTGCCAAAACTATTTGTTTGTGGACTAGGAAAAATGTTTTGGCTCTGTAGTCTTCTAACATTTGGTTTTAAATCTTGTGGATCTGGGAGATGACTATTTTTGATGGTTTCTATGTTCTAACAAAATTTCTTATGGTTTGGCACTTCAGAAGACCTGCTCTAGAGCTCCTGTGTTTTTACTAGCTAGTCTGGTTGGACTAGTGAAGAGTTATTTGAAAATGAAGTTGGTTGTAATTGTTGTGGATGTATCTGAGATATTGTCAAAGATGGTAAAATGATTGGTGAAGCGTGTTGAGTGATCCATGTGTGATTATCTTGATGGAGATGTGCATACTTCAAAGATTATTGGTATTTTCATTAGGTTTCACTGAATTGGTGTTTACATGTTACATTTTGTTTTTGCATCCATTTGAGAAATCATGTGCGAGATTCAAAATGTTATTTGGGTCCTAAATTAAATATGTAATTGGTCCTCCCTCATTCTTATCCACTGCAAGAATGTTGAGTATCCGACCTAGTTTGGATTTGTAAATGAAATTGAATATTTGACCTTAGAGAATGTTCCTGAGGTTGAAGATGGTATAAAAGCAAGTTAAGTTGTAGCGAATTAGATATCTATCCATCCATGAATCGAACAAGTGAGTGAAGTGTGTGAACATGTGTGAAAAGTAGAGAGTGGAAGAATAATTAAGGCAACAATACTTTAAGGTGTTATATTCATGAAAGTAGTGAGTTAATGGTATCTACAATCTTTTGATCAGGTTACGAATGTGTGGAACCCTAGTGGTGGATATTCATTTATATCTTTTTGTTTTTTTGTAGGCAGACAACCTCCTTTCTGGATAGTGAGTCCTTCTCAAGACAGTGAGCCCTTAATCTAGGTAGTGAGCCTTTGTATTTTGGCAGTGAACCCTCTAGCAGTGAGCCTTTGTATCTGGTATTGCATTACAACTATATTGTGAGTTAATCCTCACCGTGGTTTTTCCCTCATTGGATTTTCAACGTAAATTTGGTGTTTCTTGTGTTCTCTTTCTGTTATTTACATTTCATGTTTACACTTAATAACAAATTGAAGTTAAGGTGAAAAGAATAAGTTTAAAAGTAAAGATATTTGATACAAATGATTCAACCACCCCCCCCCTCTCAGTTGTCTTGTACATTTCAACAATTGGTATCAGAGCATTGGTTCCTCGGTGAAAATATTAACTGCTTGAGGTAGATCAGATGGCACACAAGTTGCAAGTTCCTATGTCTTATGGAGTTTATTACAGTGACTGGAAAGAGGAAATGAGAATTTATCTAATTTCACTTAATTTCAACACCTAGAAAGCTATGGAGACAAAGTATGTGATACCAGTAGGTGGTCCTTCCTCTACTGATGAGGTTGCAACTTATGAAGAAAATGAAAGAGCAAGGTTTTCTATCTTTAGTGCTTTATCTAAAATTGAAATAACAAAATTTATTTCTTTGCCTACTGCTCATGAAGTATGGACAAAGTTGAAAGACATTTATGAAGGGAATGATAGAGTAAAATTATCAAGGAAACTAACTGCTAAGAAAAAATTTGAGAACTTGAGAATGGAAGATGGAGAAAACATTGCAAGCTATTATCAGAAATTTGAACTTACATCAATAGAAATCAAGAATCACGGTGGTACCATGTCAGATGAAGATATAATTGAAAATATCTTGATGACCTTACTGGACAATTATAGTGAAAAAGTATATACACTTGAAGAATAGTATGATCTGAAGACATTTAATAAGGAGCATCTATTTGGTGTCCTGACTGCATTTGAGATGAGAAAATTTGCAAGAGATAAGGAGAATTCCAAAACATCCTTTAAAGAAATGAAGATAGGAGATGATTTGGATGATGAAGATTCAGAAGACTTGGAAGCAAATTTCACAAGGAAATTGAAGAAAGGTACTAGTAAATACAAAGGTAAGTTTCCCTTTAAGTGTTTTAGTTGTGGAAATATTGGTAATTATGCATCAAGATGTCCTAATAGAGTTACACAAAAGAAGAATAAGGATAATAATAATAATTACAAGGATAAAAGGGATAGAAAGTTCAATAAATTGTATTATGTTAAGGAAGATGCAGGAATTTTTGATGATGAATTTGACCTTGAGGAAGATAAAGATGAATGTTTGTTTCTAGCCTTGGAAAATAAAGTTGTACCTACTAACCATGGAAGATGTGCAAAATAATCTGGTTCAAAGAGTAAGAAGGATGAATCAGAAGGTACCCTGGTAACCACTTTTCATGCCAAACAGGATGAAGACTTTTGGGTAATTGACAATGGATGTTCAAATCATATGACTGGAGATAAGAGTAAGTTTACTAAAGTTGAGAAGTATGATGGAGGAATTGTTATGTTTGGGGGTGATTTTGGTGCTAAGATTGTTGGAAAAGGAACAATTATATTTGATGGAAAACATAATACTAATGATGTTTATTATGTAAAGGGTTTAAGGAATAATCTCTTAAGTGTTGGACAAATGTGCAACAAAGGTTTTAAGCTTGTGTGAGATTAGGAAAGGATCCAAAACTGTGGTTGCAGCTGGAAGAAGAACTCATGGCAACATATATCAACTTAAAGGTGGATATGGTTAGTTTTTTGTTTCTTAGATTAATGAGAGTTGGCTCTGGCACTGAAGGATGGGACATGTGAATTTTGACAATCTAGCTAGGATCCCTTCTAGGGAAGTTTTCAAAGATTTTCCTAGAATCATAAAGCCTTCAAAATTCAATCTATAAAAGTTTTCAGATGGGAAAACAAAATAGAAACAATTTTAAAGGAAAGGATCAATCATTTATCAGAGTGCTAGAATTAATCCATATAGACCTTTGTGGTCCTACAAGAACATGAAGCCTAAGTGGTGACAAGTACTTTATTCTTTTAATTAATGATTACTCTAGAATGACATGGGTTACATTTCTTAGAGAAAAGGCTCAGGCTCTTGATAGATTCAAAGTGTTTAAGGAAAAAATAGAAAATCAGGTAAACCTAAAAATCAAATGCTTAAGGTCTGATAGAGGTGGAGAATTTACATCTAGTGAGTTCAATGTTTTTTGTGAAGAACATGGTATAAAAATACATTATTCTTCTCCTAGAACCCCTCAATAGAATGGAGTTGTGGAAAGAAAGAACTAGATTGTTCAAGAGGTTGCCAGAACTATGATGAAAGAAGCCAACGTTCCTGATGTGTATTGGAGAGAAGCAATCCACACTTTTGTTTACATCCTTAATAGAGATCAAATAATAAGTAACAATACTAAGACCCCTTATGAGTTATGGATTGGTAAGACATCTACTGTAAAATACTTTAAGGTATTTGGAAGTAGATGTTATATTAGAAGAGATGAAGAAAATCTTGGAAAGTTTGATGCTAGATGTGATGAAAGAATTTTCCTTGGATATTCAAATAACAAGGATTACATATGTTTTAATAAGAGGCTAAGGAAATTAATTGAAAGTACTAATGTAAAGGTTGATGAAACTATGCATAGAATAGTGGAAATAACTAAAGTTGAATATGATGAACCAATCTATGTGCAAATACAAGAAGAAGAAAAGGAAGAGAAAGAACAAAGTGATGAGCAGGAAGAAACTTCAGAATGTTCAGTTAAGACTCCTAAATATGTTAAGAAAAATCATCCAGAGGAACAGATAATTGGAGACAAAAGTGAAGGAGTGAAGACAAGAAGCAAAGTGGTTGAGGTAAATTTATGTCTACTTTCAAAAATAGAACCTAAGACTATAAATGAAGCATGTGATGATGAAAGTTGGGTTAGAGCAATGAAAGAGGAGCTACAACATGGGAACTAGTCCCTAGACCTACAAACAAGAATGTAATTGGTTCTAAATGGGTATTCAAAAACAAGGTGAATGAAGATGGTGAAGTGGTAAGGAATAAGGCAAGACTTGTGTGTAAAGGATATTCACAGGTTGAAGGAATAGATTTTGAAGAAAATTTTGCACCTATATCAAGAATGGAAGTCATTCGAATGTTCTTGGCATTCTCAGGTCATAACGACTTCAAAGTATATCAGATGGATGTCAAATCTGCATTTTTGAATGGAGAATTGGAAGAAGACATGTATATAGAGCAACCGAAAGGTTTTAAATTATCAGAAAAATTAGACATGGTTTGCAAACTAAAGAAGGCATTATATGGACTAAAGCAAGCTCCTAGAGCTTGGTATGCTAGATTGGATAAATACTTGGAAAAGAAAGGATTTAGAAAAGGGTCCATAGACAACAATATTTACTTCAAGGTTGAGAAAGACAAGATTCTGATAGTTGTGGTGTATTTTGATGACATCATCTTTGGAGGAAATGAAGGTATGTGTAAGATGTTTTCTAAAGAGATGCATAAAGAATTTGAAATGTCTATGATTGGTGAACTAAATTTATTCCTTGGACTTCAATTAAATCAAATTGACAAATGGATATTCATTTCACAATCTAGGTATGTTAATGAATTGTTAAAGAATTTTAAAATGAATGACCCTAAACCAGTTTGAACCCCTATGGTAACTGGATGTAAGTTCAGTAAGGATGATGAATCTACTAAAGTTGATCAGAGCATGTACAAATCCATTATTGGTGGATTTTGTGTCTTATTGCTACTAGACCTAATATTATCCATGCATTATGTTTAGTTGCAATATTTCAAGTAGAACCTAAGGAAGCACATGTTACAGTTGTGAAGAGAATATTCAAATATCTAAGATGCACTCCAAACTATGGATTATGGTATCCAAAGGATAATGATTTTACTCAGAATTCCTACACTGATGTAGACTGGGCAAGTTGTGTAGATGACTAGAAGAGCACAAGTGGTGGTGCATTCTTCCTTAGAGGAATATTAGTTTCATGGTTGAGCAAGAAATAGGGTTCAGTTTCTTTAGCCACTCTAAATGTAGAGTATATTACATTATCGTCTTATTGTACATAGGTACTTTGGATGAAGAAAACCTTGATGGACATAGGTATGGTAAGGGATGAGCCTATCTCTATATTTTTTGAAAATACAAGTGCTATAAAAATTCCAAAGAATCCAATGATGCATTCCAGAAGAAAGCATATATTTATCAAGTATCACTTCTTGAGGGAGAATATATTGAGGAATGAAGTTAGACTTGAGTATGTACCTACCAAAGAACAAGTTGTAGAAATATTCACTAAGGCCCTTTAGAAGGATACTTTTGAGTATCTATTAGGGAAGTTAGGGGTTATTTCCCATCCTTCTCTAAACTAAGTGCACATGGAGGTGCATCAGTCCAGTGGATTCAAAAAATCTTTATTCTAGATTGATGATTGTGGTCTACTCCTCAATGGGATTAGTGAAGTGCATTGTTGTAGTATGTGATGTGGGTGTACTCCTTAGGGGGAGTGAACATATCTTTATATGGAAATAATTTCCTTTTCCATTGATTTCAAAGGGGGAGAGAGAATCATGTGAAAATTTTATGCTTGGCAGGTTGTCGCTTCTAAAAATCATGTATGATGTCTTTGATGGTTTTTCACATCATGTGTTGCCATCAATGAAAAAGGAGGAGATTATTGCAAGTATGGATGTACTTGGTTGTGTTATCATTAATGTTGTCATTGATGTCAACATAGATTTATGTATTTTCCAAATTCTTTAGAGAAAATTAGAGAAATAATGAAAGTAGAATTAAAAGTGTGTTTTGAGTGTTCTATGGTATTGTGGTATGAATTTCTCCTATGTTGATCCTATGCCTATGTGGATATGTGGGTGTTTTCATAAGCTTTAATGAATCATATATACTGAGTTTCAGCTTTTGATTTAATGGAGAGTAGAGGGTATGCTCACCAGTGTGTGAACTAGTTTGCTAGAACTATTTGTTTGTGGACTTGAAGAAATGTTTTGGCTCTTCAGCCTTTTGATATTTGGTTTCAGATCTTGCAAATCTATGAGATGACTATTTCTGATGGTTTTTGTGTTTTGAAAAAATTTCTTGTGGTTTGGCCCTCCAAAAGACCTACTCTAGAGCTCCTATGTTTTTATTGGGTGGTCTGATTGGAATGGTGAAGAGTTCTCTAAAAATGAAGTTGGTTGTAATTGTTGAATATGTATCTGAGATGTTCTCAGAGATGGTGAAATGATTGGTGAAGTCTGTTGAGTGATCCATGTGTGATTATCTTGCTGGACATGCACGTACTTCAAATATTATTGGTGTTTTCATTAGGTTTGGCCGACCTGGTGTTTACACATTACATTTGGTTTTTGCATCAATTTGAGAAATCATGTGAGAGCTTCAAAATGTTATTTAGGTACTAAATTAAATATGTAATTGGTCCTCTCTCATTCTTATCCATAGCAAGAATGTTGAGTAGCAAACCTAGTCTAGATTTGTAAATGAAATTGAATAGTTGACCTTGGAGAATATTCCTAAGGTTGAAGATGGTATAAAATAAAGTTAAGCTGTAGCAAACTAGATATCCATCCATCCATGAATCGAACAAGTGAGTGAAGTGTGCAAACAAATCTGAAAAGTAGAGAGTCGAAGAAGAATTAAGGCAATAGTACTTTAAGGTGTTAGATTTGTGAAAGTAGTGAGTTGATGGTATCTACAATCTTCTGATCAGGTTGTGAATGTGTGGAACCCTAGTGGTGGATCTTCATATATATATTTTTGGTTTTTCTGTAGATAGTGAGCCTCCTTTCTAAACAATGAGTCCTTCTCAAGGAAGTGATCCCTTAATCTGGGTAGTGAGCATTTGTATTTGGGAAGTGAGCCCTCTGGCAGTGATCCTTTGTATCCGGTATTGCATTACAACTATATTGTGAGCTAATCCTCACTATGGTTCTTCCCTCATTAGGTTTTCCACATAAATATAGTGTTTCTAGTGTTCTTTTTTTGTTATTTGCATTTCATGTTTACACTTAATAACAGATTGAAGTTAAGGTGAAAAGACTAAGTTTAAAAGTAAAGAGATTTTATACAACTGATTCACCCCCCTCTTAATTGTCTTGTGCATTTCAATAGAGGTAAGTCCATTGAAGAGGATAGTGACTGAGAGGAAGAGGAAGAGGGTGAGAATGCAAACCCTCAAAGAGGAGTCCAAGGTGATGATGAGTTGGACCCTGATGAAAGAAGGATGGTTAAGATGCTGAAGTCTATCAGAAGAGAGGCTACTAAAATTAAAATGGAATTTACCATGTATAATGGGAAGATGGATAGTGAAGAAGTATTGGAATGGATTGATGCACTAGATAGTTACTTTGAGTACAAGGATGTAGCAGAAGAATGAAAGGTAAAGTTTACAAAGACTAAGTTGAAATACCATGCCCTAACTTAGTGGAACTATGTACAGGAGGAGAGAGTGAAAAAGGGAAAAGAAAATAAATATATTGGGATAGGATGGTGTGTAAGGTTCAGAGCTAATTCTTTCCCAGTGACCATTCAATTCAAACATTTAGGAAGTTGCAAACCTGAAGAAAAAGGAGATGGATGTTATGGCCTAAACAGTGGAGTTTCACAAATTGAGCCTTAGAGTAGGTCATGTTGAAGATGAAATTGAGAATATAGCAAGGTATATGAATGGGATAAGTTTCAATATTTAGGATGAATTGAGTCTTACCACCCCTATATGGTGGAAAAATACTTCCAATTGGCTATTAGGGAAGAAGAGAAATTGAAAAGAAGGTAGGAAAAACTAAGTAGAGGTAGAGGAAAGAACTTTATGGGTAGAGAATCCTTTGGTGGAAGAGGAAAAACACAAAAATCACAAGGTGAGTCAAGTGGTAATCAAGATCAAGGCTTAGAATCAAGTGGTAATCAAGAACAAGGCTCAGAGTCAAGAGGCAGATTTAGAGGTAGAAAACCTAATGGTAGAGGTAGATTTTGAGGATAAGGAAAAGGTTCAAACACCTTTTTCAAAGAGATGCTATCAATGTAACCAATTTGGCCACCAAGCATTGAAGTTCCCAAAGAAACAACCTTCAACATCACATGGAGGTGAAAGGAGTACAGTATTGGTGCAAGAGGAATATTGTGAGAGTATTAATGCTCCTTCTTAGCATGCTGCTCCAAAGGTTGGAGAAAATCTAATGATGAGAAGAACTCTACTCAAGGTTCCTATGGTGAAGGAGCCTCCACAAAGAAATTATTTGTTTAGAACAACTTGCAAATCACAAGGCAAGGTATGTAAGGTTGTTGTAGATTCTAGTTCAACTGATAATTTAGTTTCTTTGGAGATGGTTGAAAAACTAAAGATGAAAAGGATTCCACACCCCACACCTTATAAGGTTTCTTGGCTAAATAAGGGTCAACAAGTCTTGGTAAATGAACAAACATGAGTTGAGTTTAACATTGCGGGTATAAAGATAAGATTTTATGTGACATCATCCCCATGGATGTTTGTCACTTGTTGTTAGGAAGACCCTAGCAATATGATAGAAAAGAAAAACATGATGGGAAGAAAAATACATATGTGATTGAAAAAGATGGGGTTTCCGATACACTCACTCCTTTGCAAGATGAAAACTTATATACACAAGCTAAGTCAAATTTCATGTTGGTTGGGGAGAAATAATTCTTGAAAACCATGAAAGAGGACGGTGGACAGGGGTATGTAATCATAATCAGACCTAAATCTATTTTGACAACAACAACCATGGAAAATGTGCCCAAGGAAGTACAAAATTTGTTGAATAAGTATCAAGATATAGTTGTTGATGAGCTCCCTAGTTCTTTTCCACCTATAAGGTATGTGAGCCACCACATAGAATTTATGCTAGGTGCAAACTTTCCCAATAAGGCTGCATACAAGATGACTCCTCAACAAAATGAAGAGATATGGAAACCAATACAAGAGTTGTTAGATAAGGGTCTCATAAGGGAAAGTTTAAGTCCATGTGTTGTTCCTATAGTGTTGGCACCTAAAAAAGGTGGGGATTGGAGAATGTGCACCGATTCAAGGGAAATCAACAAAATCACTATAAGGTATAGGTTTCCAATACCTAGAATGGAGGATTTGATGGACTATTTAGGGGGAGCTTGCTATTTTTCAAAGATTGACCTTAAAAGTGGTTATCATCATATTAGGATAAGAGAGGGGAATGAGTGGAAAACTACTTTTAAAACCAATGAGGGGTTGTATGAATGGATGGTGATGCCATTTGGGCTTTCAAATGCACCAAGCACATTTATGAGGTTAATGAATGAAGTTTTTGTTAAATATCCAATATACTAAGAGTGGGGGTGAATCAGTATATTGTTAAACTTGTTGAAAAATACCATCCAATTAATCCAAAGAATATGATAATTAAGACAAGTAGAATCATCAACAGAACATGAAGCACAAAAAATAAGCGACACTAGAATTTTTACATGGAAAATCTAGAGTGGGAAAAAACCATGGTTAGGATTAACTCATAATATAGTATAACCAGTTATAAGTTATTACAAAAGGGGTGGCTCACTACCAAGACTCGCTATCCAAATGGGAGGCTCACTTCCTACATAAATGAAGTAACAAAATAGCTAATCCCCAAAATTAAACTGATGAAAGTACACCTCAAGTACAAATTTAATTCCTTTGTAGTTCAAGAAATTTGCATGCCAGCAGATCACTCTTCACTCTTTTTTCTTCCATGTATAATCTGCTAATATTCGCTCATGCCAATTCTCATCTACAATATCTTCAAAAGCATCTTGTATATATATGTATTTTATTATACATAGATAAAGATCAGGTCGGCTTTACAAATCTTCTCAACAATAATTCAAACGTGTGGTACGCAACAACTTGTCGACATGGATTACACAAAAAAAAATTAATCTATTACATCTTCAACTGCTTGATAGGTTGGCCAGTAATATACCTAACAACAAAACTGTAATAAAAAATATGATACCGGTGATAACCACGAGCATTTGTACACATGAGTTCATGTCCATTCATGTATCTATCAATCACAAACCATTTCCCAAAAATTGAAGTAGTAGCTATTTACCAGAGAGGATTCCAGAGCAAAATATCAGAGGATGATCCTACATTACCAGTTCAGAATACCAGATTAATGTGAATTTGAGTCTTGCAATTACAACCCATATATCATGGTGACATCAATGACAAAAAAACTATCAACGAGAGATATGTTCTGCTTCATTCTTCCAACAATCTCCCCCTTTGTCATTGATGACAACATGTGCCAAAAATAATTTACATACTTCTCCCCCTTTGACATCAATGACAAAGGTAGATAAAAAACATGAAAGATATGTAGACAAGGTCCAAAATGTATAACACATAGAATCAAACTTCTGAACTCCCCCTAAGGAGTTATCCCAAGAAACAGAAAAAAAATTTACCCAGAGGAGGGAGCACTTTGCAGTTCCTGAAGAATGCCTTTCCAGGCCGATTTACCATTCTCCCAACTCTGCTTAGTAGATACCAAAATTTTGTTCAAAGATTCTAAAGCAATAAAATTTTCTTCAACTTCATCCAGAGTGTTCGGAGTCAAATTGATCTTATCCAAATTCTCAAAATTAGCCAAAGCATTGGCTATCGGAGCATAATCCATCCTCACATTATCACCAAGTAGGCTAAATTTTCTGATTATTCCTTCCTTCTACTTTTGTAGCATGAAATTTTTTTCTTTGTGTGCATAAATAACATTCCAAGTTTATCTATCTTTGTCCATCAATACATTGTAGGTACTGGAGACAACGGTCAACTGGGACTCATTGGAATCCATGAGATATTTTATGCTTTGAGTGGCATCAGGCCACCTTATACAATAGTAAAACACAAAATTAGCTTACGATTCACAAGCTTTTATAGATTCATGGCTCTTCTCTATATTGGTATGTGCCAAGTCACATTTATCATCAAGGATCAATAGCATTTTCTCATTTAGTTTCTCTTCTGCATCCTGCTTTGATTTCTCAACAAGTCCCATGGCATACTCCTTGAAGGAGTCTAATAGAAGCTTCAAGTTCTCAACTGAAGATAGAGATGTGTCTACATATGTGTTAGGTATGACATCTTGCAAGGTCTTAATACCATCTTCAATGAGCTTAGTTCCCTTTTCATGCATTTCTAAGATTTCTCTTCTACCAGATGCATGAAATACATTGCCTAATACCAATTTATGTACTGAAGAAATCTTGTTCATGTTTGCATAACCTTGATTCATTGGAAGTTGTAGGAGTTTCGAAGGAATTACCGGTTGGAATCTGATCTACTTAGACAATAGTCCCTTTAAGAAATCATCACTGGAGGAATATTCTCGAGTGAACTTTTGTGATTCTACAACCTGTTGGGATACTTCTTCATTCTTTCTAACAATTTCGTCTAATTCCTTATTTATGTTTTCTCCTTCCTCTATATTTTCTTCCTCTGCATTCTCTTCCTTTGCATTCTTTTCTTCCATATCCTTTTCTTCTAATTTTCTTCTTCTCCCTTTTCTTCAATTTTCTCTTCTTATTTTTCTTCTTCCCTCTTCTCTTCTTTTCCTTTATCTTTATCTTCTTCTTTGGGGTGTACTAGAGGGATCCCATCATAAACTTCTACTTCAACATTTTCTTCAACATGTTTTTCATTTTCCAGATTCTCATTAGCAGAATTGATTTCTGATAGAACATCTATACTACCTATTTTCGGAGGGGTATTGGTGTCATTCACTTCTAGAGGTACATTATCATCAGCAGCACCGAAAGGAGGTTCTTCCACAACTTTCCATAGAATTTTATTTTATAGATTCAGATGTCAAACTAGATGCACCAATCATTCCATACTTTACAACAATACTCCTGATAATAATTGTTGTCTCCTTCCTTATCCTTTTTATTTCCTTTTTTTATTTTGTCATCAGAGTATTGACTCTTATCTTTACCCTTAACATATTAGCACAAATTTGTTTCAAATTTTCTAGATCACTCAAAGATAGATAGGATGCAATTTCTTTATATGCTTTATTTCTTATTTTCTCTTCTAGCTCAAGTGCCTTTGCTCTGAACTCTTCATCATAATTTCCCACAATTTTTTAGTTACATCACTCTTAATGTTTTCCCATTTAGCTTCCAAAATGATGACATATTTGATGATGACCAATATTATTATTTCCTTATCATCTTCTCCTACTAATTCATACACTTCTGTTATGGATTTCACCATGTTTTCTTGATTTACCAAATTATTCACCAAAACATCTAATTTGAGAGGGGAACCAGGTCTTAGCAAAGAGGTGTTCTATTCTTCTTGGTTCAATGGAAATTATTTTGTAACTATGGCCTTCTTTACATCATTAAAATTTTGTTCATCAACATCCTCTGATGATGGCACATAGTGAAATTTCTTCGAACCAACACTAGTTTCTTGTGATGCACCTTCATAGGAGGAAACACTCACCCTTCTCTTTCTTATCAGTTTCACAATAGGATCTTCTTCCTCTTCCTCCTGATCATCACTGATGGTCATATTCTTTTCCCTAGTAGCCTTTTCTTTTCTTCATTTAGCAAGGGCTACCAGAGGAGCACTTTTCCTCTTTCTTGATCTAGTAGTAGGTTTGCAAGGGGTTGGGCCTTTGCCATTGTTAGTAGTGCTAGGCTCAATCTTCACTACAGTTGATCCAAAATTTGGTTTAGAAGAAGGGATCCTACCAAATCTACTTACACTAGGTGATTCTTCATACTTTTGTCCTCCAATGGCTCTTCCTAGAGATATCTCTTCATCTGTGAAACTAGATTTCTTGAGTATTTCTATTACATTTTTCTTTCTTGTAGCTTTGTTGTGCTCCAAATGGACTTCCATGGATTTCTCTACATATGTTCCAATATGAGGTTCATTTAGATATTTTGGACTCTTCAATAAGAGTTGCACATAACCTTCAGCATTAGCTTCTGAAACCTCATAACCCAGAGGCTGAATTCAGATGGTCTAGGGTTCAACCACTTCTATCATACACTCATCAGAAGATACATGGAATATGATCTCCTTTTTATATTTTTCAACAATATTCCTTGGAATTTTGTCTCTATCATTAATATTCTTCTTAAACATAGAAAATAATGTCATCAAGGAATTTTCTATGTTGTTCACATCACCCAACTTACGGATGTGATCAAAAATTTGATGTTCAACCAGTCGAGATGGGTCCCAATAGACTGTTCTAGATTTTCCCAAAAGAATTTTGAGAAAATAGAATAATAGGAAAACAATCATAAAACCAAACTTAAAAGGGTACATCTTCTCCTTTGACATTCTTAGATTATCAAGTAGTTTTTTTTGGAGGATCTCACATAGGTCATAACTTGCACCATTTATAGTCATATCAAAACCAGTATAAATAGGTGTGGTAGACATAGAATTCTCTTAGTTGGTGAAGTAGATTTTATGACCAATCATTATGGATGCATAATTCATGACATGATTAGTGGTAGGTTTTGTCGCAAGATCCCTTTTGTCATAGGTTGCACTAGTGAGATTCATCACCATTTCATTTTTCACTACTTTTAGCACAGGTACTAGTCTGGTGTCGCATATTCTGGTGATGGATTTGATTGCTTCCTTGGTTATCAAGTGCAGCTCATGTGTCCATAATAATTGATCATGCATTCTGATGAGGACTGGTTTTATATAGTGATCATCTACTGTGGAATAGAGATTTGGAAAGCTGTTCCAACAATCCAAATTCTTCATCACAAGATTCAAGTATTCAGGTTTTACCAAGAAATCATCTCCATTGAGTTCATTTATCCACATATCAATCAATTTGGTATGATTGAACTCCTCTATCTTAACCCTAATGTACATCCTTGTATCCTCTGTCAGCATGACACCATGAGAAACTGAAGAGAAAGTGCACATGGGGTCATCCTCAAAAACCTTCATCGAGTATTTCATGTAGGAGGTTCTAGGTCTTTCTGTTGTGTTTATGACTATAGGAGTTTCCATTTTCTATTTACCAAGCTTTTAAAGGATCCAAGAAGGAATTTTTAGAAGCTCACAGCAATACATAATCAAAAAATACCTTTTTCTTCACAAATAGTTGAAACTAGGGTTTGCACCAGTTGCACTTCAATTGCCTCCAAATTGCTCCAAGTCATTCTTCACCTCTTTCGAATGCACAAATGATCAAGATGCCTTTATGATTTCACTTTATAGATTAATGCAATGTCCTAATTCACATTTAATTCTCTTGAAATTTGAAAAGATGTCAAATTTCCTTAACTACGTTGAAAACCCCTAATATGCTCTGCAAACAAGCATAAATGCCTCTTTTCTTCTAGTTTCTTTTTTAGAACCTCTGCATACTTATTTCTTACAACCTCACTTCATGCCAAGAATTGACATGCTCAAAATTAGGGGGTTTAAGAGATTTTATGCTAAAGATCCCCCTAAGACCATTCCAGGTCTAGTTCCTGAAGGAATCATCTATACCAGATTAGGGTACAGACACATTAGTAGTCCCTAACTCTTCTTTATTTTTCCATAGTTTACTCATTTCCTGCTTAACTTCTTCTTTTTCAACCTTCTTGATAGATTCATTCTTCTTTACTGAAGCAAATTATTTTCCCTTTTTGCTTTTGTATACCTTTGAAATGTGTCCTGGTTTTTTGCAATTATAATAGACAATATTTCCTTGATTTGATTTACTTCCATTAAACCTTGTTATGCACTAATTCTCTTTATGCCCATATTTTTTGCATGTATAACAATAAACAACAAAGGATTGATTCATCCTTCCTCCATTAAACCAGTTCATCATCTGAGTTCTGCATTCACTAGCTCTATGTCCAAGCTTATTGCAAGCATAGCATTGTCCAAGGAAAGGACCAGAGAACCTACTTTTGCATTCAGTTTCCTTAAGTCCAAACTTGTTGCATAAAAACAAGTGCCATTGAAAGATGGGTACCTTTGTGCATTTGGCTATCTGATAGGTGGTTTCATTTCTAGATTTCTTTTCTGCTTCCCTTTATCTTGAGTCTTTTGATCATTTACTTATTTTGAGCTTTCACCTATTTCTAATCCCAATCCTCCATTGTCTTTCAATCAGTTCATCAAGCTTGGTAGAAATTGTTTTGAAACTATCTTCACATAATTTTTCTTTTTCCATTTTTTCTCTCAGATTTACCACTTCTTGTTCAAGCCTAGAACATTCATCAAAAAATTTCTTTATTTATGTATTCAAGCACTCGTCAATCCTCTTCTTTTCTTCCACTTGCAACTTTAGTCTGGTAACATCTTTACTTGCTTCTTGTTCATTGACTTCTCTATGTCTCACTTTAAACTTCTTTAATTGTTCCTTCAATTTTTAGATGCATTCATTTGCTTCATCAAGATTTTCTTTCAAATCTCTATTCTCATTTTCAGCTTTGTCAATATCATCAAGAGTAGTCTGGAGTTCTGCATTATCCTCCATTTGTTCAATCTCCAAGATCTTCCTCAAGCTGTTAGACTTCTCCAAAGGAACCAAGCTCTGATACCAATTGTTAAATATCCAATATACTAAGAGGGGGGGTGAATTAGTATATTGTAAACTTGTTGAACAAATACCATCCAATTAATCCAAAGCATGTGATAATTAAGATAAGAAAAATCATCAACATAACATGAAGCACAAGACATAAGAAGCACTAGAATTTTTACGTGGAAAACCTAGAGTGGGAAAAACCACAGTGAGGATTAACTCACAATATAGTATAACCGGTTATAAGATATTACAAAAGTGGTGGCTCAGTGCCATGACTCACTGTCCAAATGGGAGGCTCATTGCCTACAAAAATGAAGTAACAAAATGGCTAACCACTAGAATTGAATTGATGAAAGTACAAATCAAGTGTAGATTCAGTTCCTTTGTAGCTCAAGAAATTTGCATGCTAGCAAATCACTCTTCGCTCTTTTCACTTCCACATATAATCTACTAATATTTTATCACGCTAATTCTCATCTACAATATCTTCAAAAAAATCTTGTATATATATATTTGATTATCCATAGATAACAATCAGGTCGGCTTTACAAATCTTCTCGACAATAATTAAAACATGTGGCACATGACAACTTGTTAGCATGGATTACACAAACAAAATTTAATCCATTACATCTTCAACCGCTTGATAGGTCGGCCAAAAATAGACCTAATAGAAAAATTGTAATCAACAAGATGATACTAGTGATGACCATGAGCATTTGCACACGAGTTCCTTTCCATGCATGTATCCATCAATCACAAACCATTTCCCAAAAACTGAAGTAGTAGCTATTTACCAAAGAATATTTCAAAGAAAAATACCAGAGGATGATCTTGCATTACCAATTCAGAATATAGAATTAATGTGACTTTGAGTCTTGTGGTTGCAACTCATATATCATGGTGACATCAATGATAACAAAACTATTAATGAGAGATATTTTCTTCATTATTCCAATAGTTTTGAATCCTTTCATAGGAAAGTTTGTAGTTGTGTACTTGGATGAAATTATTGTGTTTAGTAAGACCAAGGAAGAACACTTGCAACATCTTGGCATCATTTTGCAGAATTTAAATGAAGAGAATTTGATGATAAATCTAAAAAAATGTGAATTCATTAAAGAGGAACTAGTGTAACTTGGTTTTTTCATCTCAAAAGGCACTTTGAAGATGGACCCCAACAAGGTAGAAGCCATTTTGAACTAGCCTACTCCAAAATTAGTTGGTGAGCTAAGAAGCTTCCATGGTCTTGCTAGTTTCTATAGAAAATTTGTAAGAAAATTCAGTTTTATCTGCTCACCCATCATTGATACAATCAAGGGAGATAAAAGGAAAAAAAAATATGTGGTTTGATGAGGCAAAAAGGAGCTTCCAAATTTTGAAACAAAAGATAGCTCAACAACCCATCCTAGCATTGCCTAATTTCAACAAGGTTTTCACTATAGAATGTGATGCAAGTGGGTTTGCAATTGGTGCAGTCTTGAGTCAAGAGGGAATACCTATAGCATTTTTTAGTGAGAAACTTAATGAGGCCAAGAAAAAGTACTCTTCTCATGATTTAGAATCATATGCAATGGTTCAAGCATTGAAAAAGTGGAGACACTATCTCCTTCCAAAGGAATTTGTCTTTTTACTGACAATCATGCTTTGAGTTTCTAGAACAACTAGGACAAGTTGAGCCACAGGCATGTGAATTGGGTGGAATACCTACAAAGTTATACTTTCAACATAAAACAAAAAAAAGGACAATCAAACAAAGTGATAGATGCTTTGAGCAGAAGGTCAATGTTGGTGCAATAAATTCAACTTCAAAGTGTTGGAATAGGTGCCTTGAAAGGTTTGTATGAAGGAGATGAGGACTTTAAAGAGGTATATGCTATTTGTGATCAATTTAAGGGTGATTTTCATGATGAGTATTCTGATTTTCCATTACAAGATGGATTATTGTTCAAGGGTGCTCAGTTATGTATTCCAAAGTGCTCCATGAGAACTAACTTGATAAAAGAGAAACATTGTGGTAGCTTAGGAGGTAATTTTGGGGTGGATAAAACATTGGAATAGGTAAGGAGATTTTACTATTGGACAAAGATGCAAGTGGATGTAAGAAAATTTGTGGAAAGTTGTCTAATTTTCCAAAGAGCCAAGGGTTCTAGTTCAACTATAGGTCTTTACCAGCCCTTACCAGTACCTAATAGACCATGGGAGTCTCTTAGTATGGGTTTTGTGTTAGGTTTTCCAAAAACTTAGAGGGGTTATGACAGTTTGTTTGTTGTTGATAGATTTATTAAAATGGCTCAGTTTATTCCATGAAAGTGCACAAGTGATGCTTCTTATATCGTAGGGTTATTTTTTAAAGAGATAGTTAGAATTCATGGTCTCCCATTGACAATTGTGTTTGACAAAGATAGCAAGTTTGTAGGTCACTTTTTGAGGACTCTTTGGAAGAATTGGGAACCAACTTGACATTTAGTTCTACCTATCATCCACAAATAGATGGGAAGACTAAAGTAGTCAATAGGTCACTTGGAAATATTCTTAGGTGCCTCACAAAGGAACGTGGACAACAATGGGACTTGGTTCTTCCACAAGTTGAATATGCCTATAATGAATCTATCAATAGAAGTATTGGGAGAAGCCCATTTGAGGTGGTATATGGAATGAAACCTAGAGGTGTGTTTGAGCTTAGGTATTTGAGTGGGATGGACAAGAGGAATGCTGAGGGAGAGGAATTTGTAGAGGCCATGAGGGAAATACACCAGTAGGTTAGAGGAAACCTTCAAAAAAGTGTTGAAAAATACAAGAAACATGCATATTTGAGGATAAGATATGTTCAATTCAAGGTGGGAGATTTATTACTTGCACATTTGAGGAAGGAAAGGTTTCCAAAAGGAAAGTTAAAAAAGTTACAGATGAAGAAAATTGGGCCACACAAGGTGGTCCACAAATTTGGTGAAAATAACTATGAGAGAGAACTCCCTCCTGGAGTTGCTATCTCTCCCCTATTTAATGTTTCTGACCTTTATCCTTTCAAATGGTCCATGTTTGTAGGTGAAGAAGTAGGTACCTAAGAAGTTCAAGATGAAGATTGGGTTAAGGACCTACCACCAAGTCAAACTTTGAATCTTGAAAGCATTGTGGACACAAAGGAGGTGAAGAGAACAAGGCATAGTATATAATGAATATCTTATGAAATAGTAAGGTCTACCTCATGAAGATGCAACATGGATGATAGATGAGTAAATTAAAAGGCATGGAACAACTATTCAAGATTTTATCTCAGGTGGAGCCTAAGATTATTTTCTCCCTAGGTGTATGGTGTAGGGGCACCTAGTTAAATTTTGTCAATATGGTCAAATGTTATATTTTTGGGTGTTTTGAGTCATTTTTGGTGTAACTATTGGCAACACAAGGGCATACAACTAAGAGGGGGGGTGAATCAGTTGTCATAGAATTTTAGAATTATTAAACTTATTAACCTATATTCTCATATTTGATTAATAATAGTGGAAGCATGAATCAACAACGCATCAAAAACACACATAGCACAAATATTTTTGCGTGGAAACCCTGTTAGGGGAAAAACCACACTGGAGATTAATCCACAAGTTATACCTTGTTAAAAGTATAAGAATAATTTATCAGGAATGTGCATGCATTCAGGCACACTTCCTAGAGCTCACTTCTCAAAGGAAGACTCACTGCCTTACATAAAATATTCAAATTAAATCCATTTAAAGAATTTGAACTAAGAAAGTAGCATCTACTAATGCCTGAGTATAGTTCCAATTAAGAACACAAACACTTCTTCACTTCCTTTCACTCTTCTTCACACTTTTCTCTACCTTCGAATGATTTGAACCTTCTTCACACATAGCACTTGTACACTTCGCACTTCAAACATACGAAATGAAGAAACAATCACTTATATATATCTGTAACAAGAAATTACATTGCTTCATGTTGCCTTCAACAAAATAATAGAATGAATGCAAGTTGTCAGCCTAAAACAATAAATATTATCAATGCGCATCAACCAAGGTTAGCCACAACATAGTAGAGATCCAAAACAATGTTCTCAAACACAAAACACCTTCAAATATTATTCCTCGAAGATCCAAAACATGATTCAAACACCTTGTCAGCCATGAACATGAAAAACATGAACATGCAAGAGAAAATCTCAGATCACAAGCACAATGAAAAATGCAGATGTGTAGCACAGATAGAACATGATCTAGAAATTCCCATGAACACCACAGTAACATACACAACAACTCTAATTATCAGATAAATGTTATCTTCTTCCATGAACACCATTTTCAGTAACATAATAGCTGACAGAATACAAAAACTTATAACTTGCTCAAATATTCATGTGAACCTCTGAAACTTTTAGAGTAGAAACTAGATAGGTTTGAAAACAAACCCTTTAATACACAACATCTCACTATCAAAATACTAAACTTTCTACCATACTGATCTTCACTACTTCACATACAACATGTAACATATTTTATTATAGTTTTCTTAATATCCTCGACATATGTAGTCTTAAGGATATTAATGCTAATAGTGTTGACATCAATGACAAACACATATCAAAAACTTGACCAAAACATCCAACAATCTCCCCCTTTGGCATTGATGGCAAAATATGATGTGAAAAACACACCATCAACACAACTAACTCTTCTTCCAATAATCTCCCCTTTAAACATTTCTCTTCGAGATTTTTTTTCACATTACTCTTATCCCCCTTTGATATCAATGGAAAAGGTACACAATCTCTGAACCACATATCTAAATCATTTGACTACTCCCCCTGAGTAGAAGCCACCACAACATCAATCTGAATCAAGATATGACTGTGAATGCATAGATTGATGCAAATACTATGCATCTTTGTTTTGATTAGGAGGGGTAATCACCCCTAACTTCCCTCTGAGATACTCAAAAGTATCCTTGGGCAAAGGCTTAGTTAATATATCTACAATTTGTTCCTTACTAAGCACATACTTCAGTCTGACTTCCTTGTCACTCACCTTATCTCTCAAAAAGTGGTACTTGGTAGATATATGCTTGGTCTTTGAATGTAGCACCAGATTCTTTGAAATTTTTGTAGCACTTGAGTCATCACAGAATATGGAAATAGGTTCATCATACACTACTATAATATCTTTCAACATCTGCTTCATCCACAAAAATTGAGTACAATTGTTAGCAGCAGCAATATATTCTTCCTTTGTAGTAGACATTCTACTTTTTGCTTAACCATGAAATCAATTTCTTTCCCAAGAAAAATGTGCCACCACTAGTACTTTTCCTATCATTCACATCTCCTACCCAATCAACATCAATAAAGGAACTTAAAGTAAGATCATCATCTTTACGATACCATAGGTCAAAAATCAACTATTCCCTTCAAGTATCTAAAAATTCTCTTCACAACAACGACATGAGATTCCTTAGGATCGACTTGAAATCTAGCAATAATACATACAATGCTCATGATACTAGATCTAGTTTGAGTCAAATAAAGCAATCCACCAATCATTGATCTATATCTAGTCTGATTTTCCTTTAGAGAATCATCATCTTGTGTCAACTTACATCCAGTCACCATGGGTGTACCGACTGGTTTTGAATCTTCCACACCAAACTTCTTTAGTAGTCATACTTGGAATGAGATATAAAGATCCCTTTATCTACCTACGTAATTTGAAATCCCAAAAATAATTTCAACTCTCCAATCATTGACATATTAAACTCATTCTTCATCTCATTAGAAAAATTCATGCACAAACCATCATCCCCTCCAAAAATGATATCATCAACAAATACTTCCATAAACAAATCTTTATCATTATCAATCTTGAAATATAGATTACTATTAGAAGTACCTTTTTTTAAATCCAAGCTTCAGCAAGTACTTATCCAATCTAGCATACCAAGCTCTAGGGGCTTGCTTGAGTCCATATAATTCTTTCTTCAACCAAAAAACCATATCTCCCTAATCAACCAATTGAAATCCATTAGGTTGCTCAATATACACTTCTTCCTCTAATTCACCATTTAGAAATTATGACTTGACATCCATATGATAAACTTTGTAGTTTTTGTAAGCAACATAAGCAAGAAACAGTCTCACAACTTCAATTCTAGAAACAAGAGAAAAAGTTTCTTCAAATTCAATTCCTTCCATTTGAGAGTATACTTTGCATACCAGTCTTTCTTTGTTTCTGATAACTTCACCTTGTTCATTCAGTTTGTTTCTAAAGACCCATTTAGTTCCAATTATATTTTTGTCTTTAGGTCTAGGAACCAGAATCCATGTATTATTCTTCTCAATTTGTTGTAGTTCTTCTTTCATTGCTTCAATCCAATGTTCATCTTTGCATGCTTCATTAGCATTACTTGGCTTAGCCTTTTAAATTAAACAATATTCTTCTGCAATTCTTCTCCTAGTTTGGACACCTTTGTTCTTATCTCCTATAATATTATTTTCTAAATGATTCAATCTCACATACCTTGGAGTCTTAGAGTGTTCTTGAATTTCAGGCTCTTGTGATCTCTCTTTTGTACTTTCACTAGTCTCTCCTTCTTCTTGATCTTCTTGATTCACCGAAGTGATCTAAACTTGATTTGAAGTATGAATCTTGTTTGTACAATCATTCTAATCATCAAAATCATATCCACAGGTTTTGGAGGGTCTAACAATGTCTTCATCAACTTTAACGCTTGCAATTTCAACCATTTTCTTTAATCTCTTGTTGTAGCACCGGTAGGCCATACTCTTAGTAGAATAACCAAGAAAGATTCCTTCATCACTTCTAGCATCAAAATTTCCTATATCTTCATCTCTCCTAATATAGCATTTACTCCCAAATATTTTGAAATATCTAATAATAGGCTTATGACCAAACCATAGCTCAAAAGGAGTCTTACCAGTATTACTTTTGATTTGTACCTGGTTAAAGATATAAACAACAGTACTCACAACTTCTCTCCAATGGATATGAGGGACATTTCCATCCAACATCATAGTTCTAGCAACATCTTGAATTGTCCTATTTTTCCTTTCCACAAATCCATTTTGTTGAGGGGTCCACGATGCAGATAATTGTCTCTTTATCCCATGTTCTTCACAAAAAGAGTTAAACTCACCGGAAGTAAATTCACCACCTCTATCTGATCTTAGACACTTAATCTTCAGAACTATCTATGTCTCAACCATAGCCTTAAAGATCTTGAACTTTTCTAGAGCTTAAAATTTCTCCCTTAAGAAACTAACTCACATCATCCTAGAGTAATCATCAATAAGAAACATGAAGTACATGTAACCTTGTAGACTTCCGATTCTAGTAGGACCACACAATTAAGTATGCACAAGCTCCAACAATTCATTTGAACAATGTTGTTTTCTCTGAAATGAAATTCTAGTTTGTTTTCCTAATTGGCATTTCTTGCATATGGTATTAGTAGGCTTCACCAACTTGGGAAGATTTGTCACTGCCTGTGATGAACTTATCTTGATAATATTGTCAAATTTTACATGACACATTCTTCTATGCCACAACTAGCTTTCACCAACTTGAGCAATCGGACAACTTTTAATAGCAACATTCAAATAAAAGATGTTTCCTTTTGTTTTAGTACCTGAAGCAATTACATTTTCAGAACTTCTCAGTATGCTACATTTTCCATCTTTGAATTGAAGATTATATCCCATATCAACCATCTATCCAACACTCATAAGATTATGCTTCAAACCTTCAACAGAAAGAACATCATCAGTATTACGCTTACCATCAAATGAAATACATCCTCTACCATGGATCATACCACCATTGTTATCACCAAATATTACAACACCACCATCATATTTCTCCAAGATTACAAATTTAATTTTATCACCTATCATGTGATGTGAACATCCACTTTCAATTAACCATTCATCTTTTTCTTCAACTCGAGCAACTAGAGCTTTCTCCACATTTGTACAACTAGTAGATTTAGTAGTCATTGAATTATTTTCCTTGACAGAAATAAATACAAACTCATATTCACTTAAATTCCCTTTGTTAGATTCATCATCTGTCACACCTTCATCAACATCATAATAACACTTATTTTTAAATTTAGGCTTGTAAGGTCTTGTCTTAGGAACTCTTTCTGGACACCTTGATGCAAAATGACCTATCTTATTGTAAGAGAAACATTTAATAGGAAACTTTCCTTTATACTTACCTTCTCCTTTGGCTTCCCTTTTGACAATAAGTGCTTCAAGCTGATTCAATTCTCTTTCTTCTTCTTCAATCTATCTCAATTCTTCCTCATATCTAAATACCTTTCTAGAAGAACTTTCACCTAGATCATATATCTGCTTGTCTCTCTTGAAAGTAGTAACTTTAAATGCAGATTCTATCTTTTAGAGGGGCATCACTGAATTCACTCAACTCAAAAGCAATAAGTTTACCAACTAACATATCTCTAGTTATATTTGTCATAGTTCAGAGCTCCTCAATGGTTGCAGCTTTAATTTTGTATGCATCGGGAAAGGATCTAATCACTTTAGCAACAATCTTTGATTCATCCACCTATCCACCAACACATATGATACCACACACAAGTTCATTCACTCTTTGCATGAAAGTAGTAATATTCTCATCATTTCCCATTTTCAACAATTCATATTTTCCTTTCAGACTCTATAGCTTAGCCATCTTCACATTAGTATCACCTTCATTTAAAGTTTCCAATTTTTTCCAAATCTTATAAGTAGTTCTCAGATCCATAACATTCGTCATCTCAGAATCAGTCAAAACACTCAACAATGCTTCCTTAGCCCTGATGTTATATTCAACATCCCTAATCTTAGCAGTAGTGGTATGACCATTCTGAGGAATAACATACCTATTTCTTGTAATGTTCTAGTAGGATTCACCAATGCATCTCAGATGACACTCCATTCGAGTCTTGCACAGAGAATAATTTTTTCCATCAAATCTCATACTATCCTTCTTGTATGTCACCATCCCAAATCACCTCAAGCTATAAAACTTCTTCCAAGGAACCTGCTTTGATACCAATTGTTGGCAACACAAGGGAAAAAAACTAAGAGGAGGGGTGAATTAGTTGTCACAAAATTTTAGACTTATTAACCTTTATTCTCATATCTGATTAATAACAATGGAAGCATGAATCAACAACACATCAAAAAAAGACATAATGCGAAGGTTTTTGCATGGAAAACCTGTTAGGGGAAAAACCACAGTGGAGATTAATCCACAAGTTATACCTTGTTAAAAGTATAAGAAGAATATATGAGGAATGCACATGCATTAAAGCACACTACCTAGAGCTCACTTCTCAAAGGAAGACTCACTATCTTACAGAAAATATTCAGATTAAATCCATCTGAAGAATTTGAACTTAGAAAGTAGCATCTACTAATGCCTGAGTACAGTTCCGGTTAAGCACATGATCACTTCTTCACTTCCTTTCACTCTTCTTCACACTCTACTCTACCTTTGAATGATCTGAACCTTTTTCGCACATAACACTTGCACACTTCTCACACATACCAAATGAAGAAAAAATCACTTATATATATCCGCAACATGAAATTACATTGCTTCATGTCGGGAGAAACAAAATAATAGAATCAATGCAAACTGTCAACCCAAAACAATAAAGATTATCAATGCACATCAACCAAGGTTGGCCACAACATAGTAGAGATCCAAAAAATGTTCTCGAACACAAAACACCTTCAAATATTCTTCCTCGAAGATCCACAACACGCTTCAAACACCTTGTTAGCCGTGAACATGCAAGAGAAAATATCAGATCATGAGCATAATGAACAATGCAGAAATACAACACAGATAGAAAATGATCTAGAAACATCCATGAACACCATAGTAACATACACAACAACTCCGATTATCAGATACACATTATCTTCTTCCATGAACACCATGTACAGTAACAGAATAGTTGACAAAAAAAAAACTTATAACTTGCTCAAATCTTCATCTGCACCTTTGAAACTTTCGAAGTAGAAACTAGATAGGTTTTAAAAAAAACCCTTTAATCTACAACATCTCACTATCAACATACCTAACTTTCTACCATACTAATCTTCAATTCTTCACAAATAACCTGCAACATATTTTATTACAATTTTCTCAATATCCTCGACATATACAGTCTTATGGACATTAATGCTAATAGTGTTGACATAAATTATAACCACATATCAGAAACTCGACCACAACATCCAATAGTAATAAGGTCTATTTAGATCATTTGTAATGTAACAAGTCTCATGAGATCGGTTTGAGTGCATTTTGTTATGTTTTTGTAAATGTTGGAAAAGTTGCTTTGCAACTTTGCAATTTTTGTCCTATTTGGAAGTTGAATAGTCATGAAGTTTAAAGGTTGGTTGGAACCATTGGGTTGTGTTGGTTGGTGTTTAAATATGCCTCACAAAATTTGAGGTAAGGTTATGAAGTTAATTTTGAAGTACAAGCAATAATGAGAGCTCTATTTTTTGCAATTTTTTGTGTAAATTTGCTACTACATGCATTGGTATGGTTCCATACAATTTCTAAATGACATAATGTGAATTTAATCTGATGGAGGCATGAACTAGATTTTTTTTTGTGATGGTTTGAGTTATTTTCATAAAGTTTGAAGGTTTTTATAAGAAATTATTTGGAAGTAGTCAAAATTCCCTAAGTCAAGAGGGTTTGAGAGGAAAAATGGCATATTGAACCATTCCACTAGTGGGAATTGCTACAAATCAGTGGAATGGAACTAGATAGGGTTTTTTTCATGTTTATTAGGATTGTATATGCAAGGGATGGAGTTAGGGTCCTATTTGTGCAAGTCATAGCCTAATATTTCAATGTATTTGGCTAGTTTTGATAGGTAGCGGTAGGATTTTGTTGTTAGATGAGTTGGTGAATGTTTCAAGTGAGATTGTTTTTTGTTTCAGATCCCATGTGATATGTTCAAAGTATATGAATTAATATTGGTGATGTGGGGAAATAATATCACACACTTTCTTTGTAAAAGAGGCCTAATTTGGCTTAAGGGGCAGCATAGTAGTCTATTTTAGGAGGGAGAGTTATGAAACAAGCCTATGCACAAATTTTGTATGTTTAAGAAGAGCACAAAGGGTATCCTAAATGGTATTTATTTCATGTGTTTGAGGCCTTCTCTAAAATATATGCCCAAATTTCATTGTTTGATGTGCTATAAGCAAAATTGAGAAAATTGAGTGAAAATGCCTAGTTAGGGTTTTCTAGGTTGAAAGATTGTTCAAAACTAAGTGAATTATGATTGGTAAGAGATCCCCGCCCCTTATTTTCATCAAAAACCTAAATATTGTTTTTTAACATGTTGGACATCAATTCTCCACGTGGATGTCATGTTTCTTTGGTGGGTTCAAATTTCTAGCCATTTTTTACCACTGACTGAAGACCAGACGCACCATACATCAATGGAAAGAAGTGGCAGTGAGAGTTGTACTCGTGATGCTATGTGGCATTTGAGAAACTCACCACCTTTTCATTGCACACTCCCACATTAATGAGGAATTCTAGTTTCATTTACGCCAACTTCAGACTCATTAACTCCTACTCCCTGCTTATTTCACCGATTATCATGCCTTGGCTTTTCACAACTATGGAGCATTCAATGCTCACCTCCTTCACATTCAACAAACCCTTTGACACCATTATCAACTATGCTCTCTGCATTTGGTAGTTACAGATGGAATCAAAACTAAGTCACATAGGCTTTGGAGATGGCTCTACTTCAAGGAGTCTTGATAATTCAAAAATGTTTGTAGTGTTGAGCTATGTTGTATTTATCATCAAATCAATTTAATTTGTAGATTGCAACATAGCTCAACCCAAAATTCCTTTGGGTAAACAAGTCTCCCCAATGCACTTATCTAGGAGAATAGTTCTCTAGTAGAATGGTTTGTTCATGTAGAATAGTTCTTTACTAAAAGGTAGTCCTAGTTGACAGGATTATCATGCATTTAGATCATGACTATAGGATTTCACCATAATGGGGTGAACTATTATTTTTAATTGAATCAATTAATATTAAAATTATTTACTTCATTAGTATTTTATTATTCACTTTAGGGGGCATACAAATATGATTTTCAAGGATTTGCAAAACATAATTGCAATTGACATGGTTTATACACAGAAAGTTTAATACATCATGGTTTTGTAGGAAATAATGGAGAGGTTGATTGACTTGGTTGAATGCTTGTTTGGTTTGAAATTTTGACTTGTTGTCCCCTTTTTTTGATTGCTTGATTGGAGTTCCTTAGACCTCTAAAAGTGGATGCATATCCATATACAATCATCTTATTACAAAGATACACACACATAGTCACAAGTATGTATACATACATACATATAGCATATACATATATACATACTTATGCATATGCATATATATACACATTCATAATGTATTATATACACACACATGCATATATAAACATACATATGTAGATGTATTAACATACATATGCATATGCATATGCATATACATATATATATATACATTCATAATGTAATACATACATATATGTGAGAGTGTTCAATATGCTCGTAAATAGAAGGTTCTTTTCATTTTCTATCTGGTTGTAATCATGTGGGTTGAGTATTGAAATGGGCTTATTGTTTATCCATATACAATAAAAATGTAATATAAACATACATATGCATATGTATATACACATACTTATGCATATGCATAATATGTGTATATATATTTGTTCAAAACATAATATATGCTCTATGTATTGAAATGGGGTTATTTATATCCATGGGTATTAAATTGTTTTATATATTTTTTGTTTGCAATGGTATTTTTTCCATTTATTGTTGCCTGTAATCATAAATGGAAGCTTCTTATTATTTTCTCACTATTTGTAATCATCAGGGTTCAGTAATAAAATGAGGTTACCGTTTATCTATGGGTATTAAAATATTTTATATTTTTATTGTTTGCAATGGCTTCGCTCATTTATCCTTCGACCTTGGTAAGGATATCCTATCCTACTTAGGCAATGGTCTTTCTAGCTTGAAAAAAGAGAGGACTTATTTGGTTTTTCTATTTTTATGTCCTATGGTTTATGCATGCAACATATTAATTGAATCAATGACTATAGACTTGTCCTCTAAGTTCAGACTATATTTTTTATTGCATTTCATTTGAATGATTTGATGGATGTCTATAAAATTGAATTTGGTATTAAATATGGGAGGTGATTGATTTTGTCGAATGCTTATTTGCTCTGAATTGGTTGATTTCCTTTAATATTTTTTGACTACTTGATCGGTGAGCCTTAAACCTTTCATAGTGTGAAATTAATAGAGAGTTGATTGATTTGGTTGAATGCTTGTTTGTGATGTTTGTGCTATATTATAAAAAACTATTTTCCTCTTGTGTGTGGATGATAGATTAAAGAAGATATTTGAGTACTAGGACAAAGTGTCAATTTTTGCAAAATGTGTAGTTATTTGAAAGTAAGAAAATCAAGTGGTAGAAGTAGGAAAATGAAGGGGTAGAACACATATCTCAATTTGGTTTTTGTTGTTTGCAATGGGAATATATTTCTATATGTTTGTCCTATGGTTTATGCATGCAATATTTTTCACTAATTAGAGAATATATTTCACTACTAGGGCATAGTGATAAATATTGCAAAATATCTTTCAGTACTAGGACATAGTTTGAATGGAAGGTTTTCTTAGTTTTATGTGTATACACACACACATACACATATCTATTTATGTCTATGGTCATAAATGGAAGGTTCTTTTGGTTTCATTTGTTTATACACACACATATAATACATAAATACATACATACATACATATTTTTTTGTCTATGTATACATAAAATAGATAAGACTCATGAACAATATAATAAAATATTTAGGGTTCCCACATCATCGAATATAAAATAATTGGATACCCATGGATAAACAATAACCCCTAGAAGAAGATGAAAATTTTATTTATTTTGAATAACGTGGTGCACAAGTTGGAGGGGTCAAGTTAGGGTGACCCACTATGAAAAGAGGACATCTTGCAGATTGAATTTTGAAGTAAACATGCTTTAAAAGGTATTTAATATGATATCAATTATAAAATTAAAATGCACTTGCAAAAAAATTTGTAGCACATTAAAACATTGGTCATTCCATTTTCTACAATTAGAAACTATAAACTTAAATTTGTAACTTAAATTAAAGAGTCATAGTGATGCTTGAGCAGGATTTTATAATTTTCAAAAGCAATAAATGTGTTAGAAAACATAGAAAATGGCCAATAAGATGTGTTGATAAACACTACTCATAAAGTAGATAAAGTGTTACAACAAACACCATTGAACACCGATTTTTCCATTTGGAATATTTTGAATCTATGCAGTAAAAAGTTAAAGAAACAAAGATCCTTAAGCACTGAACTAGACATTCCACCACAAAGAAACAAAAAAACCTTCCATTAATGACCACGGGTAGCAAAATATAGAAGAAAATAATTACAAACCAAAAATAATAGTCAATAGACATGGATAAAGAATAATCCCATTGCAAACAAAAATTTAAAAACAAATAATTGAATACCCATAGATAAACAATAACCCCATTTTAATACCAAACCCTCATAATTTCAAACAGTGAGAAAACCAAAAGAAGCTTCTATTTATGATTACGGATAGCAATAGATAGAGAAAATCCCATTAAAATAAAAAAACTTTAAAAATAATTGAATACCCATGGATAAATAATAACCCCATTTTAATACCCAACCCTCATGAATTCAAATAGTGAAAAAACCATAAGAAGTTTCAATTTATGATTAAAGCTAGCAATGTATAGAGAAAATCCCATTGTAAACAAAAAAGTTCAAAAATGATTGAATACCCATGGATAAATAATAACCCCATTTTAATTCCCAACCCTCGTGAATTCAAATAGTGAGAAAACCATAAGAAGCTTCCATTTATGATTATAGACAACAATAGATAGACAAAAATCCCATGGCAAACAAAAAAATATAAAAAAGTTGAATACCCATGGATAAATAATAACCCCTTTTTAATATCGAACCCTAATGATTACAAACAGTGATAAAATGGTAAGAAGATTTCATTTATGATTACAAATAGCAATAGATGGAAAAAATCTCATTGTAAACAAAAAAATATAATTTTTTTGAATACCCACGATAGAAATAATAAATAATATCCTTACCAGGGTTGAAGGATAATTGAGTGAAGCCACTGTAAACAATAACAACAAAAAATATTTTCATATCCATAGATAAATAGTAACCCCATTTTAATAGTGAGCCCTCATGATTACAAATAGTGAGAAAACCATAAGAAGATTCCATTTATGATTATAGACAACAATAGATAGAAAAATTTCCTTTGCTAATCAAAAAAAAATAAAAAATGAAAACCTGTTAGAATACCGAAGTGTAATGATTTCATGCAGACCAAAAAAGAAAGGAGCCTTCCATTTACGACCACTCACAACAATATGTATTGCATGCATAAACCATAGGACATAGAAACATTAAAAACCAAATAAATCCTCTTTTTTTGTCGAGCTAGAAAGATCATTGCCTTAGCAGGATAAGATATCCTTACGAGGGTCGAAGGATAACCAAGTGAAGCCACAAGAGGAAGAAGACACAACATTAAACAACTGAAAACCCATGTGAAAACCCAAAACACTTTTGAAAATGGAAGCTTCAAAAGACAAGTAGATGGAAAACCAAAAGAATGTTAAATGTATGTAAGCACATCAAGCTTTGCAAACACAAAAAACCAAATAAATCCTCTTTGTTTTTGAGCTGGAAAGATCATTTCCTTAGCAGGATAAGAAATCCTTACCAGGTTCGAAGGAAAAATAAGCGAAGCCAGTGGATGCAAGTGTCTTATAAGCCCCAAAGTGAACCAGTATGGATGTTATCAGTAATGAGAAAACACAGAGAGTAGAGTCAGTAATGGTTTCAAAGGGTTTGTTGAGTGTGAAGGATGGGAGCATTAAATGCTCCAAAGCTGTGAAAAGGTAAGGCATGATAGCCAACGAAACAAGGAGGGAGTAGGAGTTAATGAGTCTGAATTTGGTGTAAATGTGACTAGACTTCCTTGTTAATGTGGGAGTGTGTGATGAAAAGGTAGCAAGTTTCTTGGATGCCACATGACATCACAAGCATAACTCACGATGCCACTTCCTGCCATGAGTATATGGTGTGTTTAGTCTTCAATCAGCAATAAAAAATGGCTAGAAATTTGACCATGCCAAAGAAATGTATCATCCACATGGCAAATCGATGTCCTGCATGTTAAAATTAAATATTTAGGTTGTCCACATTAATGTCTATGTGGAAAAGTAAAAAAATATATATTCAAATGGCATGGTGCACTAGGTGGAGGGGGGAAGTTAGGGTGACCCACTTTGGGCCCCTCTCCCCTAGATTTTCTTCAAATTATTTGGGAAATATAGAAAAAATCATTCATCATGTGAAGGAGCAGCTAGAAACATAAAGCACAAAAAGACCGTACCCAGAGTCGAGGAAATGTAAAGGGGAGAAACACCATAGCAAGGGAGGAAATCTTAGGTGTACCTCTAAATTTTATGTAAATAAGTTAATATGGAAACTAAGCTTCAGTTTCTTAGATCTTGGATCGTAAAAATCACACTTGTGCGATAGTTTCATATTTTGCATTTCATGGGATTGCATCTTTTACTACACTCTATTCTATAGTCTACATTTTATCTTAGATTTTGCATTATCTATGCATATCTCTCATAATATTCATGTCATCTCAATTCTTACTCCAATTATTTTATGGATGATCATAGCTTCTTCTAAAAATTCTAAAAAAACTTACTAGGGAGGACTATAATACTATTCATAGTTTTAAACTTTGTATCTTCCATTTTGCAAGTTACTTGAAAGTTTCCAAAGCCTTCACAATAATCCACTTTGTAGTTCTTGCATGTTTTACCCCAATCCTCTAGATAGTTAGGTAGCACTACCTACAAGGAATTCTCTCTAGTTTTGTAAAATCAATCTTGACGCATAGTTATTGACTCAAGGCTATGTTGGGCTACCCACACATCAGCTCTGTAGAGAGGATCTCCTTAATACTTAGTGTACACATGTAAAATTTACCTAATGCCTATCCCACACCCTAAACAACATTAAACAACATCAAACAACATTAAATAGCATCTTGCATCATCTCAGAAACATTCTGTAACATCTCAAAAACATCCCACGACGTCCCACAACATCTCAGAAACATCCTACAACATCTCACAACATCTCAAAAACATTGCACAACATCAAACAACATCTAAAACCCTAATTTCCTCTATTAATTAAATAATACAACATTATTTAGTTAATTCACTTTTTCATCATTTCTAACAAATTAAATAAATTCCATTTATTTAATAAAGTCCCGAAAACCCTAATTCTATTATTAATTGAATAAAATAATATTATTTAATTATTTCACATTTCTATCATTTCGACCAATTAAATAAATTACATTTATTTAATGAAGTCCTAATCTTGCTTTATTTCATCCTGATTGATTAAATAACACCGATTATTTAATTATGTTGCTAAAACACCTTATTTCCTTAAGTCAATTGAATTATTAAATCATAATAATTTAATTACGATACTTTCCCTCCCAAATTTGAATAAATAGATCAAACTATTCAAATCAATTATCAAAAATCAAATCAAACTAATGCAACTTTGTTTGAAAAAGTCAAACCTTATTTGCAAGTTCAACTCCAAAAAGGAATTAATTAAGTAAATCAATTAATCAATTTTTCTCACCCACTTTCTGATTAAGAAAATTATGATTGTTGACTAATCAATCTAATTTGTTGATTGATCAATCAAATTTTGAAGTAAATAATCTAAATCCTAACTGATCAATCTAAATTCTGACAGATCAATCTAAATCTTGACTAGCCAATCTATTTCTCAATCATACAAATTGGACAATCTACTTTGCAAAATCTACTCATGTCTAAATCCTCTCAACACCTTTTGACTTTTGATCTTGATCCAAAATTATGGAATCTTGATTGTCCATTTGAAATCTCATGTTCTTTATAAAAAACCTCTTTCCTCACAAATAAGGATTGGAGAATCAAAATACCTTATTCAATGAGGTACTGTCAAGATCACCATTGATAGAGCTTCAACCTTTCTTTGATCAACCAACATGCATCATTCATCAAAGCTTTACACACAAACTATGGAGGCTCTGTGTTGATTCGAACAACCCAACATTAGGGGAATACACTCCGATATAGGATGGTGACACTTTTCTTATTATTTTCCTTGAATTTGGTAATCATAGGATTTATTAATATGTTTTCAATAGCTTAGATTCATTTTGTAAATGTAGGATTAGATCTAGATTAGTGTTCTTGATCTTAGCTTAGATTCTCATTTCAAGCACGTTAAATCTTGTTTGCATCTATGATTTTCCCCCCCACATATTTTGGCATGCTCAGTGGGATGATGGTCCTTACTACTAATGTTTTTATGAGTTTAAACTGAAGTTGTAGGGTTCCAAAGTTCTTTTGAAAAATGTTTCACACACTGCCCAGAAAAAATTTGCAATTGCCTGTCAAGAAACCACACATATACTCTAAAAATTGAGCATTTGACACAAGAACTATGCTTTTTTAAAAAAATCTAAGCATTTTATTCTGATAGGGGATTTACTTGCTCTAATAATTGAGCATCTAATTCTGATAGGGGCACTTTTGAAAAAAAAATTGAGCATTTTCTCTGACAAACCAGTGCACGAAATCTACATTATTGTAATTGATTTTTAGCTAATGTTTGCCTATTTCTGAATGTTTAATAGGTACTAATGGGTTTTTATGTAGGATTTGAAAGAATTTAACTCATTTTTTGTAGGGAAGATGATCATTCAAAGCATTCCAGATCTACAAACATTTTTTATTAAGTTAGGAATGTTTAATTTTGGTGCTTTAAAAAGAACAAGAAAAATGCACACTTTTTTTGGTGTTATTAAAATTGAACCAATATTAAGCTTTCTTAAGTTAGGAATCATCATTTTGTGCTTTAAAAAGAACAACACAAATGCACACTTTATTTTGGTGTTACAAAAAATTGAACCATTTCAAGCTTTTTTAAAATTAGGAACCCTTATTTGGTGCTTTAAAAAGAACACAAACACACACTTCGTTTTGGTGTTACTAAAAAAATGAACCATTTCAAGAGTTTGTAAAATTAGGAACCCTTATTTGGTGCTTTAAAAAGAACAACATAAATAAACCTTTCATTTTGGTTCTCCTAAAATTGAACCATTTCAAGTTTTCTTAAGTTAGGAATTGTCGATTTGGTGCATAAAAAGAAAAAAAAAACATTTCAATTAAGGTTCTCTAAAATGAACTCTTTCCAATTTTTCATAATTAGGAACTTTGATTTTGGTGCATAAAAAGAATGCAAAACAATTTCCATTTCTTTGACACACACCCATTTTATTTTTATTGACCAAGTTAGAACCACGACTAATTTCTTAGAAACACTCATATTTGGGCTTAAAAATGAACAATTTTTTCTTTCTATCTTGCACCATTGCTATCTTAAATGGCTAATATCCTAAATACTTCATATTGGTGCAATTAAAAAAGAACAAGTCATTTATTTTATTCACATATTTTTGGGGATAACACCACTCAAGGTATTTAAAAAGAATCAATTTTCTATGAAGTGTATGTTATGCATTCAATGATTGGCAAGGTAGATGGTCGTCTTCTCCCCTTAGACCTTTTGGCCATCTTTGGTGAGAGAAAACATCTTGAGCTTTGTAGCTTTTTCTTCAAGAATAACTTTTTAGAGTAGTTTCCTATTGAGAAACATCCCACGCTGGAGAACTCACAAATGACCTAAGAAGTACTTTCATTTTGGACCACTATATAAATATTTTGTTGGTGTGAGGAAATTTCATCATCTCGCCGAGTGCTACTATCCTATGCCAACGCATTCTCCCTCACTATCCTTGTGATGCATAAAAACCTATAAGGGTTGGGAGGTTCTTAATTGAACAAAATTTTGTATGTATAGGGGCCCAAAAATAATATCCCCAAAACATTAATAAGAGCCAAATTGTTTTAGAAGCCACCCTATTATCCAAAAACATTCTTTGAAAGCGGTGCATTAGGATTTTCTTCCAAGAAGTTATCTACCATGTCTGACTATAGGCTTGTGACATAAGTTGCATGTAAAATCATCCCTTAGAGGCATGAGGTAGGCCTACCTAAAAGAATGGTTTCTATCCACTAGGGTTGTAAATTATTTTTTATGTTAAACTTTCCAATTACATTCAAAACAATCTTGACATCAAACTTTGTGCTTGATTTAAAGAGAAATAACATGTCCAAACAAACACTGAACATAATGGTTCAATCAAAAACCCTTTAGATTAGTGTATACTTGTGAAAGAAGCCCTATGTTTGCACTCCTTGAAAGGATACTTGCTTAAAGGTTTGTGAATATTTCAGCTTTTATTTCAGGTTGCATTGGATCAAAGTAAACATTTGGGAACTATGGCTTGGGTTGTGATTTCACAACTTAAGCTATAGGCATGAAGGTAACATAAATCCATGCTTGTTGAGTTAGTCCAAGTGTTGTTTTATCACTTGCAATACTCCAAAAATAGAGAAGTTGAGAGAAGAACCAAATTTAAACTTGCAAAAATCTAAGAAAATATTGTTCAAAACAAGAAAAAAAAAACACAGAAACCACATTGGCACAAAATTCCAATACAAGTTAGCACAATCTCTAAGTAGTTGCAAAAATTTCATGCATTTGCAAAAAAAAATTAGTGCAGTTGCTATAGTTTCTAAGTAGTAGAAAAAAATTGATTGCATTTTCTCTCTATCCTAGAAAAGCTACTAATGAAAATTAGTTGCATTTGATAGAAACTAGGCACTTTCTATGGGAACCGCACAATTTCCTTTATTCCCTTGCATTTCCTTCTGAGAAACTGGTGCACTTGCTACCAAGATTCTTGCATTTTCCAAAAGATGCTCGCTTTTGTCTGAGAAAACATTGCATTTGACAAAAACACACAAATAGCTGCACTTACCATTCCAGCTCATGCTTTCTTTTCTAAAACCTAAGCACTTAACACATTTTTGGCCACACTTGATAAATATGGCCACTTTTACTCATAGTCTTGTGATTTTTTCTCAGAAACTAGCACTATTGCTTCATCTTACTGAAACTTGGGGAAAACAAATCAAAGTTTTTTATAGGATCATTGTTCGAACAAAACAACTAGAAAACCAGATAAGTCACATAGTCTCTCATCCATTATTTTCATCCTACTTATTAGAAATAAAAATTAAAAAAACCATTGGGATCATTCCTTCACTCAGATGTCTATGATATCAATAGTTACTTAAAACTCGTAGATATCTCAAGTAAGATTTCCCACAACATATCCTCTAGACAAGGAAGTGAAATATCGACCTTAGTTCTTCAACATTTTTATTTCCAAAAAGTAGCACCATTCCGAAACAACACTCAAAACTTAGGGTCTTGAGCTTCATAGAAACCATCTCAAAATGCCATTACACCTTATGACCATCTGGCAACAAACTGCTCCAATTAAACAACTGAACCTTGTAGCACTGATCCTTCAACCTAGTCTCACATACATTGAATGTGAAAAATATGACATCATAAGAAATTTGAGAACCTTCATATTTGAGATGAATGAAACACCCAACCAGTTTCTCACCATATCAATCATCTTAGATGAAGAGGAAGAGAAAGCAAACATAGCAGCTGAAAGACCCATGTTACCACCACTTATGTGGCAATAGACATATATCCCTCATGCTTTTCATCAAGAAAAAGATCCTTAGGTCTGGAAAAATAAAAATCCTTAAGTGGAAATACATACTCCATCTTCCAAAAAACCACCCTACAATTTTTTTTCCAAGGGGTACATCTTGAGATGATATCGCATCTACAAAAATACACTAGAAAATTTCTATCTATGCTTTTCACCAATAGGAAAAATATTTTCCAAAGGCTAGGAGTTACAAAAATGTTCACAAAAGCTTGGCAGTTGTTTATGACAACTACAAGAACACAACGCAAGAAGAAAATGGAAGCAAGCAAGAACACCAACATCCCACCAAAAAAAACCATAAAACAAAGGAAGAGACTCATGAGGGTATAAACCAAGTGACCTTATGATAGGGTATTGAGCATCAAAACATCCCTAAAACATGTTGATCTATTACCCAAATCACTCTTATAAAGGGTCATGACACCAAATAGGGCAACAACATCAAGGGTTTCAAAATCCCCATCAAGGAATAAGTACAAAACATCAAATCATCCTAAATAAAATTGAGAGAGATCTTGAGGAAATTAAACAAAATAAAAATCCAACATATCACCAATTCCATGTGCAAAGTCGAAACATTACATATCCAAAACCAATGGACATAATTCTACAAACATCTCAATATCCACATCAACCACACTTCCAATATCTATAGTATCAAGAAGTTTCACAACACCAAGGTGTACCTCAAGTGCAATATAAAAATGCACCTCAATCACAATATCAAGAAGTTACACGACACCAAGGTGTACCTCAAGTACAATATCAAAATATACCTCAAACACAATATTGAGTTCTACAAAATCAAGAGCAAAGCAATCAAGAAAAGCCATATAGGAAAGATTACCAACCGAGAAGAAAACTCACCCCTTTGGGAGAAAATTTAGAGGTAATCATGCACAAAATAGTACAAAATGAACTTATCAAAATCAATGATAGTCCAATTTATGTTGAACCAAACTTTAAATTCCCTTGGTATAACAAGTATGAACAATGTGAGTTCCACAAAATAAAGGACCACCCAATGAACAGATGTGATACACTCAAAAACCTCATCCAAGACCTCATTGATCAAGGAGAAATGACTATTAAAAATGGCATTCAAGGGACATCTACCAATGAAAATAATTATAATGTCTCAACCTCAAAAATTGAAAACAAAAATCAAGAGTTATCTATCACCGATCACATTGATAATGTCTCTACATCATACAGTGAGCAAGATGACATACATCAAGAAGTTATTCCCAAACATGATCAAAATCAATCACCAAAGTCTAGCAATGATCCAGTCCAAGATATATTGACATCATCCAACCTCATGGAATTACATATTGATGATCAAAAGACTCTTAATCCCACACTTAAATACCCAATGCAGAAAATCTATACAAAGAGCTATCACCCATATGTCCACATTTTGAGATCCAAGGATCCTTTACAAGAAATCCCTTCTTTTAAATTGATCCATGTCAAGAATGTGATCCAAAGCATGTCAAAGATAATACCACACAAATTCAAGATCAAGAATCCCTATCATCAAAATACTACAATGACTTCCAAGACATCCAAGGTTTTCCAAAACAAGAACAAATCCATATACCGAGCACACATACATCTACCCATGATATGCTTACTCCTAATGGACATGTAGATGATATTCATTATCCAAAACAAGAGTCTCATACTCTTGAAATCATTACCAAGGAACAAGATTCTCCTACTCTTAACATTTGTACACAAGATCAAGACATAGTAGAAGCTAGAGACATATTAGAAAGGGATCATGAAGAATAGTTGTACATAAGTTGTGAATTAGAAACATCCTATGGAGACATATCAGAAATGGATCATAAAGAAGACTTATATGTAAGTTATGAATCAAAAAAATTCTATGAAGACATATCAAAAATGAATCATGAAGAAGACTTTTACATGGATAGTAAATGAGAAACACCTCTTGAAGAAGCATTAAAATCTCATATTTCATAGGATCAGGCCAAATATATCAATCACGAAGTTATCCCACATCTAAAGGATCATATAAGTAAAGAAGCTATCACATTTGAAGATCCACAATATGTTAAATATCCAATATACTGAGAGGGGGGGTGAATTAGTATATTCTTAAACTTATTGAGTAGATACCATCCAATCAATTCAAAACATATAATAATTAAGATAAGCATATTCATCAACAAAACATGAACACAATGCACAAGAGACACCTGAATTTCTACGTGGAAAACCAAGAGTGGGAAAAACCATGATGAGGATTAACTCACAATATAGTATAACCAGTTATAAGATATTACAAAAAGGTGGCTCACTGTCAGGACTCACTATCCAAAATTGGAGGCTCACTGCCTACAAAAATGAAGTAATAAAAATGGCTAACTGCATGAATGAACTAATGGAAATACACTTCAAGTGCAAATTTGGTTCCTTTGTAATTTAAGAAAATTTGCATGCTAGCAGATCATGCTTCACCCTTTTCGCTTCCATCTATAGTCTACTTATATTTACTTAACACCATCTACACCTCTCTATATCCAACTCTACAAAAGCATCTTGTATATATATCTGATTATCAAGGATTACAATCAAGTTGGCTTGACAAATATTTTCAATCAATAATTCAAATGTGTGGCATGCTATAGCATGTCAGCATGGATTATACAACCAAGATTTAATCCATTACATCTTCTACTGTATGATAGGTTGACCAACAATAGACCTAATAGAAAAATTGTGTACAACAAAAATGATACTAGAGATAACCATGGAAAATTGTTCTTACTAGTTCCTATTCATGTATGCATTTCTCAATCATAGACCGTTTCCCAAAAAATAAAGTAGTAGCTATTTACTAGAGAGGATTCCAGAGAAAAATACTAGAGGCTAGTCTTGTATTACTAGTTCAGAATACAGAATTGATGTGACTTATTTGCAATCCATATATCATGGTGACATCAATGATTTTTTTTTTTTAACAAGGGATATGATCTTCTTCATTCTTCCAACCATCTTCCCCTTTGTTATTGATGGCAACATGTGCCAAAAATAATATACAAAACTGTAGAGACTATGCTCTACTTCTCATTCCTCTTCTCCCCCTTTGACATCAAGTACAAAGGTCAAATAATAGAGAAACATGAAATATATGTACACATGGTCTGAAATGTTAAAACACATGGAATCAAACTTCTGAACTCCCCTTGAGGAGTTATCTCATGCAAATAAAAATAGAAAAAAAAGTTTTACCCATAGGAGGGAGCATTTTGTAGTTCCTGTAGAATGCCTTGCCAGGTTGTTTTTCCATCCTTCCAACTCTTCTTAGTAGATATCAACAACTTGTTCAAAGATTCTAAAGCAATAAAATTTTCTTCAGCTTCATCTGGAGTATCTGGAGATAGATTTATCTTTTCCAAATTCTCATCTTTAGCCAAAGCATTGGCTATCAGGGCATACTCCATTCTCACATTATCACCAAGCAAGCCGAATTTTCTGATTATCTCTTCCTTCTACTTTTGTAGCATAAAGAAATTTTCTCTGTGCACAAAAATAGCATTCCAAGTTGATTTATCTTTTTCCATTGATGCATTATAGGTGTTGGAGATAGTGGTCAATAGGGACTCAATGAAGTCCATGAGATCTTTTATGCTTTGAGTGGCATCAGGCCACCTTATACAATATGTAAACACAAAATTAGCTTCAACTTCACAAGTCTTCGCAGCTTCAAGGCTCTTCTCTACATTGGCATGTGTTGAGGCACATTTTTTGTGAAGGATCAACAAAATTTTCTCATTCAATTTCTCCTCTACTTCCTATTTTGTTTTCTCAAATAAGTCTCGTAGCATGCTCCTTGAAGGAGTCCAATAGAATCTTCAAGTTCTCAATTGGGGAGAGGGATGTATCAACAGATGTATCTAGAGTAACATCCTATAGGGCCTTAATGGCATCTTCAATAAGCTCAGTCCCTTTCTGATGCATTTCTAAGATTTCTCTCCTACCTGATGCATGAAATACATCACCTAACACCAATTTATGTACTGAAGAAATCTTGTTTAGATCTACATAACCTTGATTTATCAGAAGTTGTGGGAGTTCTAGAGGAATTACCGGTTGGAATCTAATCTACTTTGACAGTAGTCCCTTCAAAACATCATCACTAGAGGAGGATTCTCCAGTGGATTTTTATGGTTTTACCACTTTTTGGGATACTTCTTCATTCTTTCCAGCGATATCAATATATTCCATATTTCTATTTTCTATTTCCTTTGCTTTTTCTTCCTCAACGTTCTCTTTTTCTGCATTTTCATTTTCTGCATTCTTCTCTTCCATTTCCTTTTCTTCTAATTTTTCTTCTTCTTTTTCTTCATCCTCTTTCTCTTCTTCTTCATTGGGGTGTACCAGAGGGGTAGCAACATGAACTTCTGCTTCAACATTTTCTTCAACAAGTTTTTCATTTTTCGGATTTTCATTGCCAACATTAATTTTTGGTAGAACATCTGTCCTACCTATTTCCAGAGGAACATTATTGTCATTCACTTCCATAGGTTCATTATCATTAACAACATCAAAAGGAGATTCTTCCACAAATTTTTGTAGAATTTTCTTTTCTAGGTTCAGAGGCTGAACCAAATGCACCAATCATGCCATACTTCTTTGTTGTGTCCTTGATAATGCTTATTGTTTCCTTCCTTATTTCTTTGATTTATTTCTTATCTTTTTTCATCAAGGTATTGAATCTTCTTTCCTCCCTAAACATTTTAGCACAAATATTCTTCAAAGATTCTAAGTTATCCGGAGTTAGAGAGAGTGCAATTTCTTTATAAGCTTTGTTTCTTATTTTCTCTTCTAACTCAACTGCCTCTACTCTCCTTTTCCTTAGTCTTTCCCACAAATTTTCAGGAACATCACACATGATGTTGTCCTATTTCACTTCCAAAATGATAAAATATTTGATGATGGCCTGAATTATTGTTTCATTATCCTCTTCTCCTACTAAATTATACACTTTTGCAGTGGACTTCACCATATCATCTTGATTCACTAAATTATTTACCAAAATATCTAATTTAAGAGGGGAACCAGGTCTTACCAAGGAGCTTTTCTCTTCCTGGTCCAATGGAATTTCTTTTGTAATTTTGGCCTTCTTTGCTTCATGATCATCTTGTTCATCATCTGAAGATGACACATATTGAACTTTGTTGGTTACCTATGATGCACCTTCATTGGAGGAGACACTCACCCTTCTTTTTCTTGTCAATCTTGTAGTAGGGTCTTCTTCTTCTTCTTCCTCCTGATCATCTGTAATGCTCATATTATTTTCTCTAGTAGCCTTTTCTTTTCTTCGTTTGATAGGGGCTCCTTTCCCTTTTCTAGATCTGGTAGTAGGTCTTGAAGGAGTCAAGCCTTTGCCTTTATCAGTAGTGATGGGCACTGACTTCATTGTAGCTAGTTCAGAATTTGGTATGGAAGGAGGGGTCCTATCGAATCTCCTTACATTAGGTAGTTCTGTAGACTTTTGTCCCTGAATAGCTCTTGCTTGGGCTAACTGTTCAGGTGTGAAACATTGATTAAGCATTTTCGCCACATTTTTCTTACTTTGAGCTTTGTGCTACTCCAAGCGAACTTCCCTGGATCTCTCTACATAAGTTCCTATCCAAGGTTCATTCAAATCTTTAGAACTCTTCAACAAGAATTGCACATATCCATCAGCATCATCTTTTGAGAATTCATAACCTAGAGGCTGAATCCAGATGGTCCAAGGTTCAACCACTTCTATCATACACTCATCAAAAGATAGATGAAATATAATCTCATTTTTGTATTTCTCCATAATCTTCCTTGGAATTATGTCTCGCTCATTCATATTCTTCTTAAACACTGAAAAATAATGTCATCATGGAATTTTCTACATTATTCACATCTCCCAAATTCCCGATGTGCTCAAAAATCTTATGGGCAATAGGTTGGGATGGATCCCAACACACAGTTCCAAATTTCCTTGGAAGCATTCTTAGAAAGTAGAATAAAAAACATACAATTAGAGAACCAAACTTAAATGGTTACTTCTCTTTTGACATCCTCAAGTTCTCTAATTGTTGCCAAAGCGATTCACATAAATCATAGCTTTTACCATTTACAAACATATCATAGCCAGTATAGATATCTATAGCAAACACAAAATTCTCTCTTTTGGTGAAGTAGATCTTGTGGCCAATCACTATAGATGTATGCTTGAGGGCTGGTATTTTAATAGGTTTTTTTGCTAGAGCCCTTTTTTCATAGGTAGCATCGATGAGATTTGATACCGTTTCATTTTTCACTACCTTCAACATAGGTACTAATCCGATGTCGCAGAGTCCAGTGACGGCTCTAATTTATTCCTTGTTTATCAAGTGTGGTTCATTAGTCCATAAGAACTAATCATGTATTCTGCTAAGAACCATCTTTACATACGGGTCATCCACTATAGAACTAAAGTTTGGAAAATTGTTCCAACAGTCCAAATTCTTCATTGTCATAAGATTTGAGTATTCAGGTTTTAACTATAATTTATCATCAGTGAGTTGATTCATCCATATATCAATTAGTTTAATATGATTGAATTATTTTGAATTAACCTAATGTACATCCATGTATCTTCTGTTGGCATGACACCGTGAGGAATCGAAGAGAAAACGCCCGCCGGGTCATCTTCAAAAACCTTCATCGAATATTTTTTGTAGGAGGGCCTAGGTCTTCCTATTTTTTGTACAACTATAGGAGTCACCATTTTCTATATTCCAAACACTTAAAAATATTCAAGAAATAATTTCCACAAACTCACAGTAGCACAAAATCGAAAATACATTTTTCTTCGTAGATACCTGAAACTAGGGTTTACACCAGTCGCTCCTCAATTCACTCTAAATCACTTCAAACCATTCTCCGCTTCTTTCGAATGCACAAATGATTAAAATTCCTTCACAATATTGCTTTATAGATTAATATTGTAGACATGGAAAAAGTACAATTGGATCTGACACACTGGATCCTGATTTACTAACACTATTTCATCCCAAATCATCTCCTTTGCTAGTTATTTAATCGAATAATCTGTATTTGATTAAATTCATCATTCTTCATCTCTTAATTAAATAAATCATCTTTATCTAATTAAGTCATCATCTCCTGCTAATTAAATAAATAAATTTTATTTAATTAATTCTGTAAACCTCCTTTTAATTAAATAATTCATTTTTATTTGATTAAATCTCTAAATTCCTCTTATTAAATTAAATAAATTAAACCTTATTTGATTTAATCTAACATATTCCTCTTTGGTTAAATAAATCAAAACATTTATTTAATAAATCATTTCCTCTCAATTTTGATTTAAATTAATTCATCTATTTAAGTCTAAATTATCACATCACCTAATTCTTCATTAAATTAATCAAATCCTTGATTAAGTTAATCCCTATCACTAAAATCCTCTAGAGAATGCAACTTGCACAACAAATCAATTACTTTGATTTATTAATTCATCTATTTTCCCTCACAAAGCATCAAAAGGGAATATTCCCTCATTTGAATTCAAAAAGGCCAAGTGGATGGGTACTTCTAACAAGGCATTCAATCCTCTTACATGTCCTTGTGCATTGAGCCAAGTGACATTAACTCCATTATTCTCTGCCCCCAACATGTCACATTCAAAATTCAAATTTGAATCCAATGACATTTATCATGCACATTGAACAAAATGTGCTCATTCCTCAACCATTCACATCTTGACAAGTGGCACTTGGCCATTGGATGTTGAATGATCCCACATTGCTTATTTTCACTCATTCTTCCAATTTGAAACCTATAAATGAGAGACTCTTCCTCTCATTCTATCATCCACAATTTGAGTAAACTTATTATACTCAAATCCATCTTGCTCCACAATCTTCATGCAGAGTTACACTCTTCAATTGAGAACTAATTTTGCTCATTTCATCCATACATTCATCACATTTTCACATTTGCACCAAGGTTATGCTAAAATCTCTTTGGAGATTTGACCATTTCTAGATCAACTCACTTTGCAACTTAGGAATTGGGAAAGGGCCAATTGCAACACTTCATTGGCACCAATTCCCCCATAAGATCATCATGTTATTAGCTTAATTAGGATTGCTTTCATTGTTATTTGAGTTTTGTTATTTATTTCCTAATTTTAGCTTGAATAGATGGATTTGATGGGGAATCTCTCACTCTTGTGTGCATGCATTTTGATCTAACATCTAACCATGTTTGTCGTCTTTGTGCATTTTCAGGTTTAGGGGTTCACAAATATGACGCCCTAATTCACATTTAATGCACTTAGAATTTGAAAAAGCTACCAAATTTACTTAGCTAAGATGAAAAACATTAATGTGCACCGCAAATGAGAATACACACCTCTTTTCTTTTAGTTTCTTTTCCAAAACCTCTATGCATACTGATTATTTATGACTCTACTTTGTGTCATGGGTTTGACATGCTTGCAATCAGGGGGTTTTAAGGATTTTTTGCTAAATATCCCTCTAAGACCATGCTAGGTCTAGTTATCAGAGGAATCATTTGCACCAAATGAGGGTACAGACGAATCGGTAGTCTCTGAATCTTCTTTCTTTTTCCATACTTTACTCATTTCCTGCTTAAATTTTTCTTTTTCAACCTTCTTCTCAAGTTCATTCTTCTTTTTCGGAATAGACTATTTTCCCTTTTTGCTTTTGCATACTTTTGAAATATGTTCTAGTTTATTGTAGTTATAAAAAACAACATTTCTTTGACCTGACTGACTTCCATTAAACCTTGTTCTTCATTGATTTTCTTTATGCATATATTTATTTCAGTTATAATAGTAGTCAATAAAGGATTGATTCATCCTTCCACCATTAAACCAGTTCATTATCTGAGTTCTGCATTCACTGGCTCTATGTCCAATCTTATGACAAACATAGCATTTTTTGGGGAAAGAACCAGAAAATTGATTCATCCTGCTTCTACATTCAATTGCCTTATGCCCAAACTTGTTGCAAGAAAAACAAATGCCATTGAAAGATGGGTACTTCTGTGCATTTGGTTGTCTAATAGGTGGTTTTCTTCTTGGATTCCTTTTTTTCTTTCCTTTATCTTGGGTCTTTTGATCATTTGTTTCTTTATAGATTTCACCTATTTCTAATCCCAATCCTCCTTTGTCTTTAGAGGGTTTTTGTCCAACAATCAATTCATCAAGTCTGGTGGAGCTTGTCTTGAAACTATCCTCACATACTTTTTCCTTTTCCATTTCTGTTCTTAGACTCAATACTTCTTGTTCAAGTCTAGAACATTCATTAGAATTGTTCTTTATCTCTATATTCAAGCACTCTTCAATTGTTTTTTTTTCTTCCACTTGCAGCTTCAGTTCGGTAATGTCTTCATTTGCTTGTTTCAATTGGTCACTAACTTCTCTATGTCTCTCTTTGAACTTCCTTAATTGTTCCTTCAATTTTTGTATACATTCATTTTCCTCATCAAGATTATCTTTTAGATCTTTATTCTCATTTTCAGCTTTGCCTAGATCATCAAGAGTAGTCTGGAGTTATGCATTATCCTCCATCTATTCAATCTTCAAGATCTCCCTCAAGTTGTTAGACTTCTTTAGAGGATCCTTGCTCTGATACCAATTGTTAAATATCCAATATACTAAGAGGGGGGGTGAATCAATATATTCTTAAACTTATTGAATAGATACCATCCAATAAATCCAAAACAATGATAATCAGGATAAGAAGATTCATCAACAAAACATGAACACAATGCACAAGAGACACCAAAATTTTTACATGGAAAACCCAAAGTGGGAAAAACCATGGTGAGGATTAACTCACAATATAGTATAACTGATTATAAGATATTATAAAAAGGTGGCTCACTACCTACAAAAATAAATTAACAAAAATGGCTAACTGCCAAAATGAACTGATGGAAATACATCTCAAGTGCAGATTTAGTTCCTTTGCAATTCAAGAAAATTTGCATGCCAGAAAATCATACTTCGCCCTTTTTCCCTTCCATCTGTAGTCTGCTTATATTTTCTCGACACCATCTACACCTCTTTATATCCAACTCTATAAAAGCATCTTGTATATATATCTGATTGTCAAGGATTACAATTAGGCCATCTTGAAAAATCTTTTCAATCAATAATTCAAACATGTGGCATGCTATATCTTGTTGGCATGGATTATACAACCAAGATTTAATCCATTACATCTTCTAGTGTATGATAGGTTGGCCAATAGTAAACCTAATAGTAAAATTGTGTACAAGAAAAATGATACTGGAGATAACCACGAACAATTTTTCTTATGAGTTCATGTTCATGTATGCATTTCTTAGTCACAAACTGTTTCCCAAAAATTGAAGTAGCAGTTATTTACCAGAGAGGATTCCAGAGAAAAATATGGAAGGCTAGTCCGGAATTATCAGTTTAGAATACCGAATTGATGTGACTTATTTGCAATCCATAGATCATGGTCACATTAATGACAACAAAACTATTAACAAGGGATATGATCTTCTTCATTCTTCCAACACAATAGAGCAGAGAAGGACTCACACCTTGTTTCCAAGGTAAGAAATATCATATTCCAAATGAAAATTTTCAGTAAATGAATTATCAAGGAAGAGGAATAGGCCTACATGAACAAGGTATCCTAGAACCAATGCATATTATTGGAACTCTAAAGCATCAAAGTCTTGGATCTAAGCATATTAGGAATACCTCTATAATACTGGGGGAAACATTATCTAATGTAAGTATCAGCATAGAGAGCACAAAGAGTCATTATCATGAAATTGCTACAAATGCTACAACTAGCCATGTCATGAATCATCCTACACACATATTTCAACCCTTTGATTGGGGCTAGCAACAAGAGAAAAATCTATACCCAAGAACAAAACAAGTCATTGAAGCAAAAGAATCAACAAAATAAAATGGACAAGAAAGAATCAAATGGATACAAAATAAAAAGCAAGAAAATAATCCCTATCAAACTCCATTAGTCAAAGAAACTATGGGGAAAAATTAAAAAAGGGAAGTTCATTCATCAAAAAGGTCCATCAAAGAAAAAGAAAGCTTCAAGAGAAACCTACAAGGTATATCAAGATGTTCCCTATCAAATCTCCATATCCATCCATCATTGCTCATCATCCTAAGTTTGGAGAGTCAAATATTCCAAAATATCGACTAATCCATCTGAATATCATATCCATCAATGCATTTCACCATCCAAGATATTCAAATTTCACATTGACCATGTGTTGGAAGAAAATCTTTATCATAATGATTCTAACGACGCTCTATCACAATGTGTGCATCAAGGTAAGGTTAACTATGGCATTGATAAATAAGATGAGAATTATCAAGGGTTACATTCAAGCACCTATATCCTAGCAAAAAAACTCCTCCAAGCAAGATATCATTGGTACATCATGAAGAAAAGAAAACCCCTATTATCCCTAGTAGTGTTTACATCAAACACCACCAGGTGGTTCAACATGAGAAAAATAATCATCACCATGATGAAAACCTAGTAAATAGGCATCTTGTGTGGTATCTGAAAGATCAAGAAAAAAATCAAGAGAAAAAGTCAATAAAATATCATCCTCCAGTGAAAAAAACTATGGTGGCACTTTGGACAAGTACCATGGTGAAAACATGGAAAATAGGCATCATGTGTAGAATCGAGCATCTATGTGCACTATTTCTAGAGGAAGCATCTCAACATATCCATAATAAACCCGATCCATAATAAATCCAATCCATTTTTATAACAATACAACTTATCTCGACTTTGATAAATGTTTGGTGTACACTTTACACTTGCTTATGGAAAACATCTTGACATCGATCACTATCATTGATCCTATCCTATCCAGCATTATCTAAGCCATGAGGTATTTTAAAAAGGGTCATACTCCATCCAAACATGATATCCTATCAAAAGACAACCCATTACCTGCATTGCTAAACACTAGGGAGAAAGTAATTACATCTTTCTTCGGAATAAAACTTGATCTATGTCTTCTAGCTCACGTTGTGATCTAGGCATTGTCCCAAAAACAAGGTATACCACCAATGCACAATCAGGGTAACCTTTGAAATAGTTTGTCTAAACAACAAGGTGTTCCACATAGTATCCTCCCAATAAATAATTCATCCCAACAACAAGGTATCCCGCCAACACACTATTTTTGTAACCTTCAAAATAATTCTTCCCAACAACAAGGTATACCACCAATGCACTATCAGGGTAACCTTCGAAATAGTTCATCCTAAAAAACAAGGTGTGCCAACAATGCACTATCAGGGTAACCTTCAAAAAAATTCATCCTGACAACAAGATGTACCACCAATGCACTACCAAAGTAACCTTCAAAGATAACAACAATGCGGATTATTCCTTCACTTAAAAATTCTAAGATATCAACAATTTCTTGAACCCCACAACTTGTTCAAGTAAGCTTTTCTACAACATATCCTATCCTCTAGAAAAAAAAAAGTGAAATATCAATCCAAGTTATCAACATTTTACACCCCAAGGAAAAGGGTGAAAATCCAAGTAAGCTTTTATGCCCCACCATGCATAAAAGCTAACAACAAGGTATCTCGCCAATGCACCACTAGGGTAACCATAAAAATAGTTCATCCCAACAACAAGGTGTACCACCAATGAACTACCAAACACCTTCAAAAATACCAACACATGGATTATTCCTTCACTCAAAAATTCTAAGATATCAATAGTTGCTTGAACCCCATAGCTAGTTCAAGTAAGATTTTCCACAACATATCCTCTAGAAAAATAAAGTGAAATATCAATCCAAGTTTTCAACATATCACACCCCAAGCAAAAAGGTAAAAATCCAAAAAAAAAGGAAAAAAGGATAAAAATACAAAAAAATCAAAAAGAAAACAATAAAGAGAACTAAAACGTTCATCAAGTGAAAACCACTTTGTGGCGCTCCTAGAATAGGTATTGTAGTGAAAACATGGAAAATAGGAACTATGTTTGAATAAGACACATCATTATCTATTGGAACTTTTCATCATATTCACCCATCCATTTCATAAAACATGTATCCAATCATGGCTTGTTACTGATAAGAGAACGTAGTCTTATCTCCAACTGAGGGAAACTTCCTAAATCTGGTCATGGATTAGATCTTGCAACATCCTATCATAGTCAAAAATTCACAAGAAAATAACAAAAATAAAAAATATTTGAGAAAAAAAAAAAAACATCGTTGGGTTATTCCTTCACTCAAATAGTCTAAGATATCAAAATTTTCTTGAGCCCCATAGCTAGTTCAAGTAATTTTTTCCACAACATATCCTCTAGACATAGAAGTGGAATATCAATCTAGGGTATCAATGTTATTTATCCCAAAAATAGTTTATGCTTTTAAATCAAATGGTCGAACTACATGGTATTTTTGTGTACAACGTAGGTAAGGCCTAAAATCCCCTAAGACCCTAGGTCAGTCCCCTTAGATTTATATCATGCTTTATTTCAACTTAGTCAAAAATTCAAAATCCAAAAATATTCACAAAATAAAAAATGTCAAAAAAATTCAAAAAACCAAGTGAACTACAAGCCTCTAGGTGTACAACATAGGTAGGTCTTATCTTTAATGAACCATTGAGGCCCTAGGTTACTCCCCTGAAAATGAAAAAAATAACATCATAAAACTAAAAACATAAAAAAGAAGACCCATCCCATCATCAAAAGCCACAATAGAACATCATCCACAATAAATAAATTATCGCAATCACCCTTTGAAAAAATAAGAAAAAAACAAAGCAAACATCAATAGCTAGAACTTTCAAACAAACAATCACAAAAGCTCTGACTATAAAAAAATGGAAATAATGCCAAAGTATCAACTACCCATCTTTTCACAAGTCCCAACAACATTCTAAGATATACCTTAGCAGATACATTCTTATGATATACATGATCAACATCGGATAATAGCCCCACCCCAAATAGATATGGCAAGTGATACTACAACTTAATTTTTATCATTTTATAGTATTATCTTTATGATTTATTTTTTTGACTCATTTCCAAGATCTCTCAAGGATTTCCATAAGGATTTAGAGAGGAAGGAATGGGGTCAATTGAGTCTCATTTTGATTTGTTGTTTGTAAGATGTTTTTGTGATACTATCATGGTGAATACTTTCTTTATTGAGTGTATGGAAGTTATGTTGAAAAAGTTCATGTAGTAGTTGCATGTTATGTATTTCATACCCCTCTGTGTAAATGGTTTGAAATTCGTGCAACAATTACTTGTTAGGTATTTCATACCTCTCTATGTAAATGGTCTGAAATTTGTGTAGTAGTTGCATAATAGGTATTTGATATCTCTTTGTGTAAATGGTCCAAAAATATTTAACACAACCCACCCATCTATTTTAAACAAAGTTTTTGTATGTCTGGTATGAGAAAAGATACTCTTTTTATTATAGAGTCAAAGTCCATGCAATAGATACAAAGTCACCTTGGTCATTAATACCCTAGTGCATCGTATTTGTTTGCTACATCAAACATGATTGTTCAAAACTGTGAAACCTCCAAGAAAAGATAAAGAAAAATCATCAGTACTAACAACATCACATTTCTATCTATCATCAATTATTTCTTCTAACTAACATCCATCATTCATCACAAATGCATTAGTACCATATCCATCTTGCATCCACAATGTTGACAATACATATCATGATGATAATAAACTAGTAAAAACATCATGTATCATGTATGGGGCATACATCCATCATATATCAACACCACATAAAAAAAATCATATGAAACAAAGTATGATTCATCCATCCACATAATACGCATACATTAGAAAAGTACAAAAAACATATATAAACATACATCATCATATATCATCATTTATAAAGCATAAAATGAAGTTGAATCAAAGAAGATATATCTTGAATATATATATCATCATCCTCAAAAGGATAATGCCATAAGTACATAATCATCAGTGAAACAAGTTTGATAGGGTAATACAAAATCATAACATATATACGAGGCCTCAAGTAGGCTGATGAATATATATACAAAACACATGTTTACAATATTCCTCTGGACAATGAAAAGCATAAAGATCAAGTATAAAAAGTAAGACTCTGACAGGAGGACCTGAAACCTATCAATTTCCTACGTCACGCCCACCACTCATTATAATCAAGAGTAGTACCAAGATTTGCTAAACCAACTGGCCAACCCAAACCAATTGGGGAAAGTGTTCTAAACTCAGCAACAACAGTATCTATATCTACCTAGAGATCCCATACATAGACCTCTTGAGTGGTCTGACCAAACCAAGCCTCATAAGAATTAGGAACCTGCCCCTATCTCTCACTAAACTGATGACATACAAGGTCTAGTAAGTAACACTATATCACAGAATAAGAATGGCCAATCAACCATCATGTCTATCGAGAGTAAACAAAATGATCTGAATCCTCTGTCCAAGCCTCACAACCCATATAAGGTCTCCACACAAAACCTGGCATCTCATCAAAAACAAAATTCCAATAAGGAAGATCCTCGAGCAAGGTGTATCATAGGAAATACCCATAATGATAGGAGTATGGATCATCAAGATAATGATCTTGTATCTTGTCCAGTCGAGCAACTACAATGTGCTCCCACACCCAAACATGCAAAAGTGAAACACCTACAAAAATAGATTTCCCACCCTAATACACAACCTCGTGCATATCTCTATAAATATGAACAAGGAGATGCACACCCCAAGCATACCTCATCCCATGCTCAAGCATACTCTCAATACATACACCCCAACCCAAATGAAACTGTCGACCTCTACTATCAAGAAGAACTAGTCATGAAATTAAACCACATAGGACAAGTGAAATAGGATTTGCACTACCAAAAAACTAGGATAGATCAATCTCTAACTGATGCACCTCTAAGTGTCTAACACCTCACACATGCTACAAGGCATGAGTACTGCTTCAAACATGATATGAAGAAAGCTCATTGTGAATGGCAAGGAAAAGTATCCTCCACACATCCTCAAGGGTAATAGTTGCATCTCCTATAGGCAAATGAAATGAGGACATCTCAGAATTCCACCACTCCACAAGTGTGGTCATCATAGTTGTGTGAGTTGTGATAGGAGGCATGTAGAAAATATAACATAGTCTAATGGAATCAAGAGATTATTTCTCCAACACACCAAAATGGGAAATCGAATCAAATAGGTGTCAAGGATGTCTCTCCCTCAGCTACAGTGGTTTGAGGCCTATCTGCAACCATTTTAACCTAAGATGTTAGGGTTTCACTTTGAACATGTAAAGAAACACAAAATGACACAAAAAATGATGATAACCAACATTTAGGATGACAAATAAGAAAATGCAAGAGTTTAGGTCAAGTGCACATGTTCAGAGAAAATGCTAACAAAAAATGCAAGGGTTTAAATGAAGGACGAAATTTTAAAGCAAGTGCATGAAATAAAGGTGAGGTTTTAGAGCAAGAGCAAGGTTTTTCAGATGCAAGAGTTTATAACAAGTGTGAGGTTCCTAAGAAAGGGCAAAGAAATAGTCAAACAACAATCAAATGCAAGGTTTTAAAGTAGAAGCAAGGTTTTAGGGAAATTGCATGAAGCAGAAGTGAGATTTTTAGTTAAGTGTGAGGTTCTATGGCAAGTGCAAGGTTTTGACCTAGAAAATGCAAGGAAAATGATGCAAATGCTTAGAAATTGCTAGAACTTCACTTTTGACTCAAGAAACTTTATACACACAATACAAGAACATAACAAAACAAAAACACAAAGTGAAAAGGTACATACTAGGCCACCGATGCTTGAGGCCCATCCAAACTATTGAACAAGGTCTGAATGATGCGGGGCTCCCTGAATTCTCAACATTGCTCCTTGATAACTAACAAAAGGGGAAATCCAAAGATAAGAATTAGTAAAAGGATCAAAGCACAAATGAGCTAATTAGAAGACTAATGGCCTATATTAAACCTCAAGAAACCCTAATTTCACCTAGGAAACCATAATTTTACTTAGGGAACTTTCCTACTTTCAAATTAGAAGCTCTCGAAAACATCAAAACGAGAAAAAAGGACCTATGGACCTAATTCTTCATCCTAAACACATCAGAAATGAAAAAGAATAGGGTCATGAGCTTGACCTCAAACATGAAAATTTTGGCCAACCTCTCAAGGGGGCAGCACTAAGTCCTACCATCATTCCATTGAATGTGAAGGAAGAGTGGGGCATAATTTTTTTCAAAAACTTGATCTTAAAAATATAATCTTTGAAACAAAGCAACCAGTACTTTGTTTCAAAAAGGGGGAAAATGTAGACATGTAAAATTTACCTAACAACTATCAAACACCCTAAACAACATCAAACAACATCAATCAACATCAAACATCATCGAACAAAATCAAACAACATCGAATAGCATCCTGCATCATCTCGAAAACATCTCACAACATCATGGAAACATCCCACAACATCCTGAAACATTTCAAAAACATCCCATAATATCTCACAACATCTCAGAAATATCCCACAATATCTCACAACATCTGATAAACATTACACATCAAACAACATCCAAAACCATGATTTCCTCCATTAATTAAATAATACAACATTATTTAATTAATTCATTTTTTCATTATTTTTGACGAAATAAATAAATTCCATTTATTTAATAAAGTTCTAAAAACCCTAATTCTACTATTAATTGAATAAAACAACAGTATTTAATTAATTCACATTTTTATCATTTCAACCAATTAAATAAATTACATTTATTTAATGAAGTCCTAATCCCGCTTTATTTCGTCGTGATTGATTAAATAACAAAAATTATTTAATGACATTGCTAAAACACCTTATTCCCTGAAGTCACTTGAATTATTAAATCATAATAATTTAATTACGACACTTTCCCTCCAAAATTTGAATAAATAGATCAAACTAGTCAAATCAATTATCAAAAATCAAATCAAACTAATGCAACTTTATTTGCAAAAGTCAAAATTGATTTGCTCATTCAACTCCAAAAATGAATTAATTAATTAAATCAATTAATCAATTTTCTGCACCCACTTTCTAATTGAGAAAATTAGGATTGCTGACTAATCAATCTAATTTTCTAACTGACCAATTAAATTCCTAACTAAATAATCTAAATCATGACTGATCAATCTAAATCATGACTGATCAATCTAAATTGTGACTAATCAATTTAAATATTGACTAGCCAATCTATTTATCAATCACACAAATTGTACAATCTACTTTTCACAATCTACAAGTTATGTCTAAATCCTCTCAACACCTTTTGACTATTGAACTTGATCAAACATTGTTGAATCTTGATTGTTCATTTCAAATCTCATTTTCTATATAAAAAACCACTTTCCTCACAAATAAGGATCGGAGAATCAACATACCTTATGCAACGAAGTAATGTCGAGATCACCATTGATAGAGCTTGAACCTTTCTTCGATCAACCAACATGCGTCATTCATCAAATCTTTGCACATGAACTATGGAGGCTTCACAGTGATTCAAACAACCCAACATCAGGTGAATAAACTCTGATATGGAATGGTAACACTTTTCTTATTGTTTTCCTTCAATTTGGTAATAATAGGATTTCTTAATATTTTTTCAATGGCTTAGTTTCATTTCATAAGTGTAGGATTAGATCTAGATTAGTGTTCTTGATCTTAGCTTAGATTCTCATTTCAAGCATGTTTAATCTTATTTGTGTCTAATGGTTTTCCCCCTCACACAATTATCTATTATTCGCTCACCCCATTGAGAGAGATTATTCCCCATTCAAACACCAACTCCACAACCATAAAAAAGGAGTACTAGATTTCTATCATTCTTTGAATAGTTGGATATTTTTCCTTGTCTTCAAATTGTTCTATTTTATTTTTTCTCCCTATGAACCATCATTTGAGACAATATATCAAATGGTTTATTTGACTTATCTAAGTTTGCATATTTTACATGTATCTTTACTAAATCTTTATCTTTTAACTATAATGTTTAAACTGAATCTACCCACCTAGGAGTTTATGCATGCCCATAGCCTATACCATTCTTCTCATCAGAATAAAAAATACTATTATTTTTTTGTGAATTTGACCTTACACTTGATAATTGTGTTTGCTTAATCCACTTTTCTAAATCCTTTACAATTTATTCCATCTTGTTCTTAAAAATTGTTCTGAGTAGTGGTTATGTTTGCATGTCAATTGAGTTTTTTTTAAAATAACTATTAATTAATACCATTTTTTTTTATAATGTTCCTACCTCATTTTGGTCTCTCTATATTTGGATGTCTACATGTCACTCCAAAGATTCTTAATAGCACAAATAAAAATAAGTATATATGGTGCAAGTTGGTCAAATGTAGAGACCATCTTCTCTCCAAATAGATTGGAATCTAGTACTCAAAAAGGAAATGCTTTACTGCTTCTCTATCTTTCTTATGATTAATGAAAAATATTACACCATATCCAAATCTTGTTTTACCAGTTGATCAGTTGTCAAGATTTTATGAAAGGGAAAAGCCATTGAATACAATAATTGATGATAGTTTTATCCATTTTTTTATGACAAGGACTAGTTTTGTTGACTTACATATGATATCTAGACACCATTGTCTCCCCATGACTAATATGACATACTAAAAACATCCTTCTTAGTGTTGATAAATAAGGGTCTTATTGTTGACTCTTCTAATCAAAATTTAAATTTTTACTGGATAATTGATCTCCATTTCCTCTATTTTAGCCCACATGACTATTGTTCATTTGGTTGTATTACTTTTTTCTCCTTCTAGAGATGCTCATATCCCCAATATTGTACACCTTCCTTTAATATCTAAGCCATACTTGAGAGAGGTTAATGCCATGATATTGTGAAAAGATAATCTTATGGGATTGAGAAGTATTTATATCAGAAATAATTCTCCATTGAGATTGAGCATCCCACATTCTCTAAGATACTCTCATTTCCAATGTCTCATTAAAATGAAGAATACTTATAATATTGATTCCTTCTCTTTGATTAGTGACTTATTAACACAATAGATTTCATATGAAAGATATACAGGAAATTCATAATAAGATTTAAACAATCTTATTCGTATAACATTGTTGAAATAAAAAAAAATCATGTGTAGTGAACACTATAGGGGTACCTATGACTCATGGTCACCACCCAAGTATGAGTTGTGCATATCTCGGCTATGAGGTATGGAATCATGTTAAGGAAGAATATTTTCTAGAAAAGTGATAAGATGTTTCTAGAAGAACTAGAATCTTCTACAAGAGCTAGAATCTTCTAGATGAAAGAAGCAACTAGAAGTTATTCAAGGAAAATAATATTCTAGTTTTAGAGTTCTCTATAATATTAGAAGTTTCTAGATCTTAGAGGCTCCAAGTATAAATATGAGGTTTTCCATTGTGAACAATACTACTATTGTGGTAAGTTGTTGGATTGTATGTGAGAAAGTTAGATCAATATAATTTCTTTCAATCATTTCACAATTGTGTTATTCTCTATTTTTGCCATGTTTGCTTGGTGCAGTCACAGATGGAGGGTCTAGAATTTTTTGTCCAACCATGAAGCTTAGAGTTCAAAATAGTGGAAATAACATAGGAAATTCTTAGAAAAAATGAATTATCATTGATTCAATAACTTGTAGTCTTACATGCATCATATACCTCATATGAAAAATAATTAGGGCTCACAAGACTACCACAAGAGCATTCAAATATTATAATTGGAACAAGGCCTTATTACAGTCCCAATGCAAGATCAAATGTGTAGGTCAGCCTGAAACATGAAAAGATAACTCATCAATAAAAATAAAAAATTATGGGTCTCGAAGAAAGTTCCCCTTGTACCTAAAATGGTTGAATGATGTTCCATTAAGTTTTGCACATTCCATAAAAGTTCCACATAACCAACTAAACCAGCTAGGCACTAAATGCTCTATCTGGGAATTGATAGTGAAATTATGAGGGCAATGACCTTTTGCAAATGAACGTAACTATTTTTAAATCTAGATATGTCATATATGACCTTGTGTAGAACCAATATCCTACTCCATGAGCTAAGAAATGATAAAATGGTAAAATATGGAAGGAACTACTGAGACAATTATAGACTAAACTGCAAGAAAATAAATGTTTTTGGTTGATATAGGATTGCTTTACGGCTAGGTATGCTCCTACATCAGACACCTGAGGTTGGAAGAAAATTGAGTCCTTCAATTTCTAGGGGTTAGAGGAAAACCAAAGTGGTTGAACTCAACTTGATAAATCCATGATGAATCCTCCACTGGTTTGCCTTTCCACTTTACTAGGTACTCCCTGTACTACTTGTTCCTAGTGCTCCTTCCATTTATGATTTCCAAGATCTGCTCAAATTTGTTTGGTGATTGATGTGGTAACTACTCCTCCAATCCAACTTCTTTCTTACTGCCACTTGATTTTCCCTCATGATACTCATAAATTTCTACACTGTTGAAAATAGGTGATATACCAAGTGTCTTTGGTAAATCCACTTCATATGCATTTCCTAAATCAAATTTCCTAATATTCTTACATGGTCCAATCTTCCCCATCTTCGGCTTATTGTATGTTCCTATTGGGAATCTTTCCTTCCTAAGATATACCATAACTTCATCCGCACACAAAAATCCCTTTTGTTTCCTTTTCTAATCTGCTTGCTCCTTATACTTATTGTTCATATCCTCCAAGTGCTTTCGGACTTGACTATGCAATGTTTCCATGAATCCTACAAACTCTTTTTATTTTTCACTCCTCTTAGTCTCCATACTAATGTCTCTAAGTTTCACAACTCCTCTATGATGTATCCCTATCACAATTTCAAATGGTGTCTTCCCTATGCTTCAATTTACTGAATTATTATATGCAGAATCTACTTGCAATAGAATTATGTCCCAATTCCCTACCTTATATCCAACCAAACATCTCAATAAGCTACCCAAACTCATATTTACAACCTTTATTTGTCCATTTATTTGTGGGTGATATGTTGAACTGAACTTCAAGTATGTTTTCATCTTCTTCCACAATACCCTCCAAAAGTACCTAATGAACTTTGTGCCCCTATCTAAGACTATACTCTTTGGTAATCCATGCAATACCACAATCTCCTTGAAAATAGGTCAACAACATGCATAGAATAATTAGTCTTCTTTCAAGGAATAAAATGCGTCATCTTAAAAAATCTATCCACTACCACCATTATAGAATCATATCCTCTTTGTGTTCTTGATAATCCCAATATGAAATCCATGCCTATATTGTCCCAAGGTCTCTTCGATACTATCAAAGGATTATATAGTCTAGTATTCTGACTACTCCCTTTTTCTAATTGACGAATTTAGCAACTCTAAACATACTTCCTAAAATCCTTATATATACTTAGCAAAAAATAGTGTTCACTCACCAAAGCTACTATCTTGTCAAATCCAAAATGTCTTGCTAGTCCTCCACTATGCTTCTCCTTGATCAAATTATCCCTCATTGAACTCCTTGGAATACACAACTAATTTCATTTGAACAAAATATCTTCCTGAATGAAATAATCCAACCATTGACTCCTATATTCCACTACTGGTTCCTTACACACATGGAAATCATAAATTTTTTTTGGATCATCCTAATACATATTTTTCAATTCCTCAAAACTTGGTACAACTATCTTCATTCTTGTCAGCAAATTCCTTCTCCTACTCAATGCATTTGAAACTTTATCTGACTTACCACTCCTATGCTTCAACACAAATGTATAACTCTACAAGAATTCAACCCATCTCATATGTCTCTAGTTCAACTTACCTTGACTATTTAAATACTACAAGGCTTGATGATAATTGTACAACACAAGCTCCTTAAGGAGAAAATAATGTCTCCACTTCTTCAAGGCTTGAACTATGACATATAAATCTTGATCATAAACTAAATATATCCTTATGGCATCATTCAAATTCTCACTAAAATAAGCTATTGGTCTCCCTTGTTGAATCAACATTGCTCTTACTGCATTTCCATTGACATCACAATCAACTTGAAATACTTTATCAAAATAAATTAATACTAACACTAGTTGCTCTGTCACCTTTTTCTTCAACATTTCAAAACTTATTTGTGCTTTAGATGTCCACTTAAAGTATTTCCTATCTCCTCACATAGTTTTTCTCATGGGTGTACAAATTCTACTAAAGCTCCTGATAAATTTTTGGTAGAACTTTGTTAGTCCACGGAATGATCTTACCTCTCCAATGTTCACTAGTGTAGGCCACTCAACAATTTTTCTAACCTTATCAGGGTCCTTCTTCAATCGTTCAATAGAAATGAAAAAACCCAAGTACACAAACTCTATCCTTATAAATCTATACATTTTGATGTTTATCAGCAAATTCTCTTCCAAACATTTTGCATTACTTCTCGATGTTTCATTTGAAGCCCTACATCTTAGCAACCCTATTGAACAGCCAAAATACTAAGAGAAGGGGTGAATCAGTATTCTCTAAAACCATTCAAACATCAAACATCCAATTACTAATGCATATTCAGCTGTAGTAAGGAAATAAAGCATGAAACATTCACAACATCACATAACACATGAACACCAAGATTTTTACATGGAAAACACAAAATGGGAAACCCATTGTGGGGGTTAGCTCAAAATATACTATAACTGGTTATAATATATTACAAAAATGCTCATTGAAGGTGGAATCACTATCCATAGAGAAAAAGATAGATTTGAGATGGTGGCTCACAACCTATTTTTGAACTATTACAATTTCATATAATATATGGATGGATTAAAGTTCCATTGAAGCACAATAATTTATTTTATGTGATTTTAAATCAACACTCAACCTCGCTCTTCATTCACACACTTTTGATCTTCAACTTAACATTCACACACTTTTGATCTTCAACTTAACATTCACAACTTTATTTTCAAATTATCTACTCAAATTCACATCACACACAATACATGTCACATACCTTATATCAAAAAATTGACTATAATCCCATATATATCCACATTAAGTATAACATCAGTTAGGTCAACCTAATTGGATGTAATACCCAAAATGTAACTTCTCAACTCCAAAAAAAATTCATCCACACAACGTGCCATAATTCAAAAATCAAAATATCTTAAGATGGGTCAGCATGGGCCTATAATAGATCCCATATAAGATATCAATGCATATTTAACTTTTCTATAGCATCAAATGTGTTAGGTCAACTCCATATAAGACCTAAAAGAAAAAACCTTCATCTGTATATCCACATCTTGATACGTGGAACCCAAAACTCAATTCCATATGGAATCCATACTCAATTGACATCTTGCAACTTATCTTCAACACTGCAAGGCCAAAAAATCATCTATGGAGAAGTGAAAATTCTCCCACACAAACACACTATACATAAAATGATTGTAATATGTCAAGCCCAACTCTCTTATTCATATCTCTCAAACTACTTGTCCAAACAAGATGAAATCTTTGATTTAGATACATCTAGCATCCTCCAAATTAATGCTACAAGCGCATAGTGATATATTCATTTGCAAAATGTTGAGGACCCAAAAATGGATGCACTATTACATTGAACTGGTAGATTTGACACTTAGTCAACTTTCTATGTAATTAATCTGTCCAGACCAACTCATAATGCACAAAAGTCTTCCTTGACAACTCCAAAACCTATTAGGATTGATCAAAATGATTCAAAACAATGTTGAAATCAATGAAAACATTGTGTCACACTATTATGTACCATTCATGCTCATGTTGTCAAGCAACATAATCAATGAAAAACTTTAATAATCTATATAACCTTCCAATGATCTCCCCCTTTGTCATTGATGGAAAAATGCCAAAAATATCCAAGAATACTCTCCACGTTTGATATCAAGGGAGAAGAGTGCCTATATAAACTATTCTTATTCTTATTAGAACTCCCCCTAAATGATGTAGTCATATATATAGTTGGAAAATAATGAATTGACTCCTCCTAAGTCATGTCCCAGAGAAAAACCAAAAAGGTACTAAAAAAATTTCTTTATATTGTCTGAATATGTATAAATAATCTAAACATAAATGTACAAAATGATAAGGAATGAGTCAACCGAAGCTGGTTGACACCTACAACTTCTTAAGGTGATCTTCCTAGTCTTTCCTTCCATTATCCCATTCTCTTTTAGCTTCTACAAGAAACCTGTTCTGAATTTCAAGCTCTAACAAATGTTCTTATCCCTCTTCCAGAGTAGCAAGTACTAGATTCATCTTCTTTTCTTTGTAAGAACTAAGAAGATATTTTGAAATGAGTAAGAATTTTGGATTGACCAAATCCCTTATCGAGCTCCAAACTACAAAATAATGTGTTCTTTTTGTGCCTACACCTGGAAGAACTTCTTGTGCATTCATTCAATGTCATTCCTTGTTGTACCTATGAGTTTGAGTGTCAAATCATATTGAGGCAACATTGATTTGGGAATCAATAGAGTCCATCTCCTTTCTTATGCTTTGTGTGGCTCTGGGCCACTTCATTCCATATTGGTACAAGGCCTTTGCCTCATCTACACATCCTTCCACATCCTTCAACAATTTTGAGAACTTCTTGTGTGCAATGACACATTTCTCAGTCATCTCTAGCATCTTCTTATAACTTAACCTTTTCTCCACTTCTTTCATAGCTTCTTCCTTCAATTAGAATGCATAATTCTTCAAAGAATCAATCAACAATTTGAAGTTTTCCATACTGGATAGTCTGGTGTCAACATTTGATCTAGGTATGATCTCTTGGAATGATTTGATTGATTCTTCCATCATTTCTCCACTCTTTTGATGTGTTTCAATTATTTATTTTCTAGCAGATGCATGAAACATGTCTCCTAGTTGAAGCTTTCAGATGGGAGATATCTTCTCCATATCAAAATTCCCTTAATCCATTGAAATTTGCAATAGTTGTGAGGACACAACTACTTGAAAACTAGGTTGTACTCTCAATAGATATTTTAGGGAATCTTTGGAGGAGTTGGAAGATTCACCAGGACCCTTAGTTTCTTCTACAACCTTTCGCTTTTCCTCTGCAATGTCAGAGTCAACTAGTTTTTTGTGTTTTCATTTTTGGATGCATCCTTGTTCTTGTCTTCCTCTTCCTCTTCACACTCTTCTTCTGTTTCTCCATCAATATTTTCTTCTTCATTGTTTGCATCATCACTCTTAACATCATTAGCCTTGTTTTTTATCTTCCTCTATAATGTATTTAGTGTTTTTTGGAGGAGTAACTTCATCTTTTTATACTAGAGGACGAGTGGTGGTGTTTTCCTTTATAATTTCCTCTCTGATCATTACATCTTTATCATCTCCTTTTTTCATGTCATCCACTTCCAAAGGAGTATTGTTTTGTGTAGCTTCCTTGTTTGCATCTTGCTCATGTTGTGGATCATCTGTTTGTAGTTCTTCCTCTACATTAGGTTTTGGAGTAGTTGTATCATCATATAATTCTTCCTTGTCCGTTGGTAACATCCCATATTTTTTTATCTATTTCATCTACTTTATAATTACTCTCTTTCCAAATCCTTTCAAGTTCATCTTGATCCTTTCCCATAAGGATGGTTACCCTCTATTTTTTTCTCAGCTCCTTGCTAAATATAGTATCCAATGTGATTCAGCCATCCTTTGATGATGGAGCGCTCACTCTCTCCAAAGCCTCTTCTTTTAACCTTTCCTTTTCTGTCATTGCTTCTTGTCTTTTTTTGAACAAAATGTTCCATAAATCTTTAGGAAGATGCTTCTTTATGTTTCGCATATCAACTTCAAGTACAAAAATATACTTGACTATGGCTTCAATTATGGTAGCCTTGTCTACCTCATCTACATCCTTATATAATGTTGTGGTCTCTCCCAACATACCATTTTTCAAAATTTTATTATACAATGCCTCTAACTTTATGGGGAAATGTGGCATTACTAGTTTCTTTTGTTTCTTTCCTTGATTTTACCCAAAGTCATCTTTTCTTTTGCATTCTTTTTCTTCTTTGAAGAAGCCTTCTTGGCTTCCTTCTTCTTTTCTCTTATATGAATCTTGAATGCTTCTTTCTCTTTTTTTATCTCTTCTTCACTTTCAATGTCAATTATGTCAAATCTTCTCCTTTTGGTGTTAGCTTCACCTTGTGAAGAACCACTCCTTCTCCAAACCAATGGGGATACATCTTCTTCCAATTCCTCTTCTTCATCGACAATATTGACTCCAACACCCTTCTCTCTCATTGTTGTTTTCTTCACTCTTCTTTTTGTAGGGGTAGTAGGAGGTGTGGTGGCAGTAGACTTCTTTATTTTTGTCCCAGTAGCATGCATAACTAGAGGGGATTTCTCCCTTATTAGAGGAATATAAATTTTCTTCCTTTTCTCTCCACTAGAAGGTAGATCCCTAAAGGACACCAAGATAGAGGGAGGTGTGATATTCATTCTATCATATCTCCTTCCACTCCCAGATGCTGCTCCAACACTCATATCTACTCTAGCTCTTTGTCTTGCATACTATACTCTTTCCTTAAAAAGACCCATTTATTATTGGCAAGAGACACTGTGAATATCATTTGGTTTTGTCATTGATGGAAACCTCAGTCAATGATTGGATCCATGCACCATCAATTTATCCTACTAGCAGTCAGATTGCAAACAGTTGAGGAAGAATAGAGCATCCAATAGTTTTGTGTTCATCGATCCACATGAATATTTTCAGGTAATATCTTGTGTTATGTATCTCATAGAAGGTTGATCGATGTATATTTGGTGTTATCCATGAATCTCGGTGCCTCATATTGATCCATGTGTGAGTTAGGAGATCTGATTGGCTAATTTTATATTTTATCAATACTAGAGCTGACTTCATGAATGAATCATGTCGCGGATGTATGGGAAGTAATTATTTAAAAAATTGTGTGCGTGCATCTTTTTTTAGGTCCTAGCTAAGTTGTGCCTGACCGTTGTGGATGTGCATTAAGTTTTACTCATGATTTGAGCTGATAGTTGTAAATATTATTGTGTTCTATTGATGCCAACATATGGGTGATTAATTCTTAGTTGTGAGTATATATGAGATCATTCACATTATTTTGAGGAGTGTATGAAGTGTGTTGATGCAAATAGAAAATAAGAGTATAGAAAAAGAGCGATAATGCACAGTTTCACTTATGCATTAAGGATTTGTGTTGCGAGTGTGAGTAGAACAAAGCAAAAGTGCAAAATCAGTTTGTAGGATAGAAGATTGAATATTGAGCCTAATCGAAACTCTAATCAAGTATATGTAGATGTTATTTTTCTTAGTTCAAACTCTCAAATGGTTTTAATATGATTCTCTTTGTAAGGCAGTGAGCCTTCTTATTTTGAGCAGTGAGCTCTAAGTAGTGCACCTGAATGCAAGTGCATTCCCCATATTGTAAAGTTTATTTGAGTATACTCAAATCATATTGTGGATTGGCCATCCACCATGGTTTTTCCCCTAACAAGGTTTCCATGTAAAAATTCTTGTGTTATGGTGTTGTTATTGTTTTCTTCTTGTTCATGCATTTTGGTTGAATGCTACAGGTGCTTTGAAGATAAAGGTTAATAAAGTTGATTTTTGCACAACAATGATTCACCCCCCTCTTAGTGTAGCTTCTTTCCAACAATTGGTATCAAAGCTAGTTCCTCTGAAGAAGAAGTCTAATGACTTGGGGATATCCTTGAAAGTGCTTTAATGGATTCAAGCAATCTTCAACAACAACTTTTTGTGGCCCTAGATGATCTTGATCAGTCAAAGTCTGAAGTTCAAAAAGTGCAAGAAAAACTCATGGATGCTGAAAAATTCATTGAGTCTTTGAAAGACAAAATCAATAAGTCCAGAGAGAAGAGAAAGGAACTTTGTGACCAGATTAAGAAAAATGACAATAAGAGCATTGAATATGAACAACTCAGTCAAGCCTTGAAGGAAAAGACAAAAGAATATGAAAAGATTACAAGAGATAATGCTATCCTAAAGCATGAAATGGAATATATCATGATGAGGATGACCAAGAAGCTTGAGGATAGAAATAAAAATGAAGAAAGCCTAGCACAGTCCTTAAAAGAAAAATCTGAAGTATGCAGTTGTTTAGACAATGAATTGGAACAATCTAAGAACAATGACGAAGTACTTGAAAAACATATTGATGATCTCAGATATGAACTTGCTACTACAAATGAGTATAAATAAATGTCCAAAGTTAGCTTAACCAAGCTTGATGAGCTAATTAGTAGTCAGAGGACAAATGGTGACAAGTGAGGTCTTGGATATGAAGAAGGAGAAAGTTCTAGATCAAGACAAAGGAGATTTAGACAAGGAAAAAAATGAAAAAAAATGGAAGGTATCTAGTAAGGAAACCTAATGCTTAGAGATATAATGGATACTATTTCAGTTGCAATAAATTTGGATACAAGGATTCTCTATGTAGAACTAGGATGAATTGAAGTGGTCCATCATTCTTAGGTCAGTGTTTCAATTGCCATAAGTTTGGTCATAAGTCAAATGAATGCAAGAATATGATGAAAAAAAAATCATAGAGATGTTAGATGCTATACATGCAATAGACTTGGCCATATTTCTAACCAGTGTAGATCAAAAGAAAATTATTGGAACAACTAATCTAGATAGAAAAATGTTGTGTTATAACTGTAACAAATTTGGTCACATTGCTATATTTTGTTGGAACATAAGAGGTCTGGTAAATCAAAGAAGGAATATGTAGAAGTATATTAAGGGAAAGGGAAAAGTAACTATAGATGTGGTCAGGAAGAAAGTGTAGAAGAAATGGGTGAAGAAGAGTCCCTCTAATGAATAAAATGCACCAACACCAGAACCTACTTATGCTAGTTCATCCAAGAATTAGTTTTAGGCCTTTGGCCTAGGGGGAGTTGTCAAGAAAATCTCTTAACCCCCTATCGGTAACCGACACCAGAATGTGGATAAGTTCAAAAAGTGTATATATGTTCTATAGATGTTGTTGAACTCATTGGAGAAAGTAGTATACAATGTTGGAGGTCTGCAAAAATTTTATCTGTCATAGTGCATAAAAGCAGTGTTACCAGATGAGTTAGGGTAAAAGTGTTTATTGCGAGAAAAAGGGTTAAGTATGCAAGTCATAGAAGGTCATTTCTATCTTTCATTTGTCAATTTTTATTTTAAAGAAAATAATTTTGGAGAGCTCTGAGGTGAACCTTGGTGAATTGAGACAAAATTCAAGTGCAAAGAAGCTTTTACCAATCAAACTGTGATCCGATGGAAAGGTATTTTTCGGTAAAACTTTGTGAACTTGTGAATTGATAATGGCTACTCCATTGGTAGTAGAAGTTAAGGACATACCCCATCCAAAATTCAAATGGTATCCCTACAAGTCTATTGAGACCAACTCGTTAGGATATTTTTCATTTATTCTGTATAGTGTGTTACACACATAAGATATTAGGGCTTATATTCATGTGAATATTGAAGAGCTAGGAAGCTCACAATTGTTGAATTTTTATAATAATCACATCATAGGAGAATATTTTTGTTTGAAGCTGAAATATAAAACCCTAGAAGAAAAGAAATTTACACAAATTGTCAAATTCCCCATGTTTGAGGAAATTTAATTCTAGATCAGAAGAAGAGAAGATGAGAGAAAGAATTCTTTTTGAATTGTGTCCAATAGTATCTATGGAAGAAATGAAGTCAATATTGAACAAAGCCAAGAAAGAATTCAAAAGAAAAACAAGAGTGAATAAGTTGATGATTGGTCAAACCAAAGAAGTCGCTGAAGAGACTAAACAAATTCTGAGAAAAGTTTTGTTAAATAGAAAAATTGATGTTGTACCTGAAGGAACTCATGATGTTTCATCTGGTCTGTGAAAAGAAGAAGAAGAGAAACAAGATGCATCTGAGGATATTCAGATCCCTCCTAAAGTGGACAATGTAGAAATACCTATGGAGATTGAAGTTCTAGAAAGTGTATCAGATGAGAAAGTGGAGATCCTTGAAGATAAGTCAGAACTTGCAACTGAGGAAGTAATGATTGAAGAGAAGAAAGTTGATGTAAAAACAATTCCAGCATAAGCAAGAGACACTGCAGAGGAAGTGAAGAAATTTTTGAGTTGAATAGAAAGAAGAGTTTGATCCTGAATTGATTGAAGGTAAGATCGATCTATCTACCCTGAGTCCAATTCAAAAAATTAAAGTAGCATCATTCACCCAAGCTAAAGCCAAAGAAGAATTGTTGAAGTCCCACATTGAGGATAGTGAAATTCTAAATCTTGCATCTAGAGTCCTGGAAAAGATAATGCCCACTCATGTGAAAGATTTGGCTGGTTCCTCCTCTAGTGAAATAAAGAGGCTCATCAACTCAATAAGTACTCACTTTGTGTCACTTGAGAAATCTTCTATGATTAAAGTTCAAAAGGAATTTGATGTCAAAAGATTAAATGGGATGAAAGGAGATGATAACAAAGGATAAAAATTTGCTAGCCACCTGTGTGCTAAATGTCAAAAATTCTCTATCTGAAGGTGAGAATATTTACACGTCTTGTTTGTCTTTCACAAAATTTATGGATGACAATGAGAAGAAGGTCAAGGACCTGGAAAAACAAATAGCTACTATTTTTGATGCTTTTGATCCGTTAACTGGTAGTGTTGGAAAATTAGAAGGAGAAGTGATATCTTTGCTTGAAAAAATAAAGAGCTTGAAGCATGAAAATGAAAAAATTATTGCAAGAGCATGTGAACCTAGAGGCCTAATTGGCCCAAAGATAGAAATTATGTCAAGTGCATTGAAAGAAGTAGAAGATGCTAAAGTAGTGGGCGATCCAACAAACTTGGAGTCTATAGAGACACAATCCTACTTGGTTTCTAGACACATAACAATCTTGGAAAGTCTCAAAAGAATTTGGGACATGAATTCGACTTTGTTGAAGAAAGATTTTTCAGATATTTTTAAATTTATGTAAGTTAAAGAAGCTTGTTTGTATAGAAACAACTTGTTCATAACAATTTTCTTTGATTTTTGGCATGCAGATTCATGCCTTTGCCATTGATGTCAAAGGGGGAGAGAAGAGTGAAAAATTCATAATCATCTCAGGGGGAGAATTGTGTTTTGGAGGAGAGTTTGGTTTTTGAAAATTTGGAAGTGTAATTGATGTTGGTACTAATCTGACACTGTCATTTTTCACTAAGTGTTGCCATCAATGCCAAAGGGGGAGATTGTTGGCAAGAGACATGGTGCATATCATTTGGTGTTGTCATTGATGGCAACCCCAGTCAATGATGGGATTCATGTATCATCAATTTATCCTACTAACAGTCAAATTGCAAATACTTAAGGAAGAACAGAGCATCCAATAGTTTTGTGTTCATCAATCCACATGAAGATTTTTAGATAATATCTTGTGTTATGTATCTCATAGAAGGTTGATCGATGCATTTTTAGTGTTATCCATGAATCTTAGTGCCTTGTATTGATCCATGTAAGAGTTAGGAGATCTGGTTGGCTAATTCTCTATTTTATCAGTACTGGAGCCGACTTTGTGAATCATGTTGCGAATGTATGGGAAGTAATTATTTAAGAATTTTTGTGTTCGTGTGTATTTTTTTGGGTCCTAGATAAGTTGTGAATGATTATTGTGGATGCACATTAAGGTTTACTCATGATTTGAGTTGACAATTGTAAATATTGTTTTGTTCTATTGATGTCGACATATGGGTGATTAATTCTTAGTTACGGATATATATATGAGATCGTTCACATCATTTTAAGGAGTGTATGAAGTGTGTTAATGCGAATAGAAAATAAGAGCAGAGCAGAAGAGTTATAATGCATAGTTTCACTTGTGCATAAAGGATTTGTGTTATGAGTGTGAGCAGAATAGAGCAAAAGTGCAAAATTAGTGTATAGGACAAAAGATTGAATATTGAGCCTAACTGGAACTGTAATCAAGTATATGTAGATGCTATTTTTCTCAGTTCAGACTCTCAGATGGTATTAATATGATTCTTTTTGTAAGGCAGTGAGCCTTCCTATTTTGAGTAGTGAGCTCTAGGTAATGCACCTGAATGTAAGTGCATTCCCCATATTGTAAACTTTATTTGAGTATACTCAGATCATATTGTGGACTGGTCATCCACTGTGGTTTTTCCCTTAATAGGGATTCCACGTAAAAATTCTTGTGTTATGGCATTGTGATTGTTTCCTTCTTGTTCATGCATTTTTGTTGAATGTTACAAGTTCTTTGAAGATAAAGGTTAATAAAGTTAATTTTCCACAACACTGATTCACCCCCCTCTCAGTGTAGCTTGTTTCCAACATTTCTTGAGCATACACATCAACCATATTATCCACATTCTTCCTCATGATAGGCTAATTTTGTTTCAAGTGTACTTCAATGGACTTTTCTTCATTAGTCCCATATCTTTGTTGTGTGGCATATTTTGGGCTCTTCAACAAAATATTGGCATAAATTGAACTATCTCTTGTTCACTAACCTCATACCCTAGTGTAGGGATCCATATGTTCCTTGGTTCAACTGCTTCCATCATACATTCATCTATAGATACTAGAAAAGTGATATCATCTTTGTATTTTTCAACCATACTCCTTTGAATCCTCCCTCTCTCATGCATTCATTTTTGGAATACAGTAAAGAAAGGAGTAAGGTCATCATCCTATGCTTTGAAATCTTTAAGGTTCCTCATATGATCTGCAATTTTATGTGCAATATGTCTTCCACTTATCTAGTTTACCTTTTCAACTATGGGAAGATCCCTCAAGAAATAGAAGAGTAAGCACATAACCAAAGTTCCATACTTAAAAACACATATTTATTTTCCTTCATCTACCTCAAATTCTCCATTATTTATTTCTTAAGTAACTCACAAAGGTCATAATCTACACCATTCTCTATATCTTCTCATGTGCCACATTTATTGTGGTGGTAGTTATAGAAATTTCTTTGATTGTATAAATTTTTTTTTAACCAATAACCATTGTGAAATATCTAACAGTTGGTTTTTTTATAGGACTGATAGTTAAAGCTCTCTTATCATAAGTAGCAGAAATTTTCTCCATAACCACTTCATTTTTTATGGATTTCAACATAGGAATTGGTCTGATGGATCATAGACCGATGACCTCTCTTATCACTTCCTTTGTAATCATGTGAGGCATACCTGTCTATAAAAATTGATCATGAACTCTTCTCAAGGCCATTCTAATCTAGCCTACATCATAGAAGAAATTAGGGAACCATTGCCACACATCCAATTTATTCTCAACTAGGATTTTGTATTATATCTTTAGGGATAAATCCTCACTTGTTAACTCATTTGCCCATATATCACTTAACTTAGTAGGAGAATTATCTTGCAATTTTCCATGAATGTAAACCCTAATATCCTTAGTCAGTAAAAACTCCATATGTAATATGTGAGAATGCACCTAATGGGTCATCATCTATGGATTTCATAGGGTACCTTTTGAATTTTGGTTGTGGTTTCTCTGTAACCTCTATAACCATCGGTGCAGCTATTGTAAACTATATTTAAACTACTTTCAAAAAAATATTTTTAAAAATTAGGGCACACAAGATTTGCAAACTACCCTTTTACTTTGTTTTCCAAACTAGGGTATCAATGATCTGAATCTCAAATCACCTTATGTACTTCAAATTATGTTCTCGCTGCTCTTCTCCTCTTTGAATTATTTTGTGCAATGAAAGATATAGGCTTAACGAGTTTGCTATTTTCCTTATTTTTGTAGATATTAATAAGTTTCCTACAAGGAAATTCATTGATGCATGGTTTTCCAATGTCTGGTTAAATAAATTTGGCATTCAATTAACTTACTGTAGGCTTCTGCAAAAAGGCTTATTTATTATTTTTCTAAAAAATCATTCCATGCAAGGAAAGATGTTGGCCAAGCCCTACTGGAACATTGGGGGTTGCACATTTAGAGCCCTTCCTTGGTCACCTGCGGCCATCACAGAGGAAATAATTGCCTTTTCAAACCCTAGATGGATAATAGTTAAAAACCTCCCTTCGGAGTTTTGTAGAATTCTACCCCAAATTATGAAACCCATTGGCAAGATTATCAAGGTTGACAAGTCAAAAGGCATGCTTCCTAATTTGGATGCCTGATCCATGGTCTCTTTAAACCCAGGATTTGAAATCTCAAGGAATATAAAAATTGTTGAAGAGATTGGTATTGTGACCTACCCGCTTGAAATCTTGGGGGGGATTAACGCTTGTTTCCTCTGCAGGAGGGAGGGGCACATTAGGAAAAATTTCCTACTTATCCTAAAAAAGAAAGAAAAAATTGTTCAAGGAAGCCCTATCACTCGCTCTAAAGGCCCTACCTCTAATTCTCAAATGGATGAGGTTGATGAGGATCATTGACCTCCCCTTCAACTTGACTTTGCCTTGATGTCTGACCCTACTCAGGATTCGAACACCAACCCCTCTATGATGATGGAAAATTGTTGTGAAGTTTTGAATAAAGAGGGCTCAACCTAGGAGCCTCCCCCACCTACTGATCATTCCCTTAACCTTGAATTCTCTAACTCCTTTGGCTTTCTTGAGCATGTGAGTGGCAACGACAATGGCGAGGGAAGGGCTCACCCTATTGAAACTATGAATGTTGACTCACACCTCCCTCATCACTCTCCAAGGTATATTGAGATTGGGGATGTTTTGCTTCTCCATAGGCTTAATGCTCAGTAGTTGGCCATGAAAAAAATTAGACAAATAATTGAAAATAATTTCCTCTCTAATAGGAACTATAAAGAAAATTCTTCTTATAATTGTAAAAAAGGATCAAATAAATTTTACCTCAGACTTGAAAACTAGAACCTAGCTAGGACTATGTATGTGGGTGTGGGTGAGACTGCTAGGGACCCATTGCTAGACCTGTGCAAGGCTAAACCATCTCCAATGACCCCAACCTATGATGGTGTGGGTATAACCCTATTCACTGACCCATCTTGCCATCCATCTGAGGCTGCATTATGCACTTCTCATCCTAAAGATGATTTACTAGATGCAGCTAGGGAAGGATCCTCTGTCGCCCCTGTCCATACCCGCTATCCCACTCCTGATCAAGTGCTTAGTGTAACTTCCCTTGTTTATCTTCATTGTAGCTCTAGTTCTACTAACCTGACCCCCATGAGGGATGAAAACTACATCCTTGAAAAGGGTGGAGAGGTTTGAGATTCTAAAAAAATGAGGGAAACCAATATTGAGCCATAAGGGATCATTGTGGTTAAAAATCTTGAGAATGTCATTCATGGGAAGCCTGACTAGGATCCCAAATAGAAAGTTGGTCTTGGAAGACCAAGGGGAAATAAAAAAATAAATTCTCTTAAATTGGTAAAAACTCCTATAATTATCCAAAGAAAGAGAAAGAAAACAAGCCTGGTTATCCAATTTCCCACAACAAAGAGGGTGGAAACAGAGGAAAAATCACCTAAATGATTTGAACATTTCAAGAATGAACAAGAAAAAAATGACATGGTTATTGATGATGTACATTAATTGTATTTCCTGGAACGTTAGGGGATTGGAATCCCATGATAGAAAATATATAATTAGAAGGTTTCTAAACCTTGAAAAGATAAAGGATTTTTTGTTTTTACAAGAAACCAAAGAATTGGGCTTCACACTTGAAAAAAACCTCAAATTCATTTGGAATGGCTCTAGTTCTTTCTCCACTACTCACGAAAGGGGAAGAGGAGGCTCTATAATTTAATGTCTAACTATTGAGCCAATCTGGTTATAAACAGTGGCATCTCCCCCTATAATAGGGTTGTGTGGGTGACACTCAAGAAATGTGATGTGGAATTTTGTGTTTGCTCTATCTATGACCCTAATGACTATAGGGAAAAAATTAGGCTATGGCAATGGCTCTCTTGTCTCCCTAAAGTGCCTTGGGTTATTGGCGAGGACTTTAATACGATTGAACAATTGGAAGACAAGTGGGGGGAATTGATATGGCTTGGAAAGGAAATGAAAAACATTTTTGGTATAGGGTGAAACACAAGATCAATCTTGTGGACCCAATGGAAAAAAGGAAACGTGAGTTCTAGGGTATCTGGTATACTTGGTGTAATGCCCAAAAAGGAGGAAACATAATTTATTGCAGGCTTGATAAGATGTATGCTAATAAAGACTTCTTTAATTTCATTCATGTTAATGATGTCCCAAAGGTCTATGTCTACCCCTACATACTCTCATACCATCACCCCATTAAAGCAAGCTTGATAAACTACCAATGTGGAATGAATGAGAGATCAAAAAAGGCAACATTTATGCTTAACACTTGCCTACTTAAAGATAATAACTATAAGGAAGCTATTGCCTCCCTCAGGGAGATAAATAGATGGTTACTAAAAGATGTAAGTGCTATTGATAGATGAAAATCCAATGTCTCTAGTTGGGGAAACCATTTTAAACTATATGAAAAAATAGGGCTTTGGATGCAAGGAAAGCTGAAAATGAACTTCAGGTGTCTCTCTTTGAAGCTGACACAAAACTGCAAAATAATCCTAATGATGTAAATCTAGGTGATAAATTTATTGAGGAAAAATATAGTTTAAGAAGAATGCAGGCCCAGAAAGTGAATGGATTGAGAGTTAGGTCCAAACTTAATTGGATGACTAGTGGGGATAGAGGTTCCAAGTTTTTCTTCAAGTATTTGAAAGAAAAGAATATCAAAGAATGAATTGACCAGATCTAGGATGGGGAAAAAACACTCTCCTCTCATACTGAGATTGTAAGCTAATTTCAAACGTTCTTGAAGCATGACTTCACTTCTGAAGGGGGTTTTGATGATTTCCAAAAGGCTAGAGCCACTATTAAAAACTATTGGAAACAAGCCACTCTAAGAGGGGGGTGAATCAGTGTTGTGCAAAAATTAACTTTATTAACCTTTAACTTCCAAGCATTAGGAACATTCAATCATAAAGAATAAACAAGAAAATAAACACAACACCATAACACCAAGATTTTTACGTGGAAACCCTGTTAAGGGAAAAACCACGGTGGATGGCCAATCCACAATTATGATTCTGAGTATACTCAAAATGAAGATTACAAAATGGGAATGCACTTGCATTCAGGAAAACTACCTAGAGCTCATTGCTCAAAGGAAAGAGGGATTTCTACCCAAGAGTTTAGATTAAAACCATTTGAAGATTTGAACTAAGATGATAGCATCTAAAATGCCTGATTACAGTTCCAGATTAAGCACAATAATAGATATGTTTCCTTGCAGACTAATTTTGTAATTTTGTTCTGCTTTGCTCATACACACAACATAGATCTTCTATGTGCAAGTTAAACTATGCTTTATTGCACCTCTACTCTGCTCTAGCTCACAATTCAGATATTAACTCTACATACATATCATACAAAATGATACAGATGATCATGTATATATCCACAACATAGGATTTATTTACACTTTGTTGGATTCAATAGAAAATAACACAATTACAACTATTGGCTCACATTAGGAGAAATATGCAATGTGTACCCTTAATGGTCGGTCACAACTTGGATAGGACCCAAAAAAAGATATAAGAACATAGAGATACTCAATTAATTAGCTCTCATAAATCTATGACTTAATACATTCATGACATTGGTCCTAATACAAGAAAAAATGAGAATACGCCAACTGGATCTTCTAATTCCCATGTGAATTGATATGAGCCACTCCGCTTCAATCTCAATAGAGATAATACACCAATAATCATTTCTTGAGATGCACAACACAAAATGATAACCTGAAATCTTTACACAGATTGATGAATGTTGAGTTGTTGGATACTCTGTTATGCCTTGTCGACTTTCAATCTATCTGTCGGTATGCTTGAATGAGGATATGTGTACCTAATCAATGCATAGGGTTTCCATCAATGATAACACTAGATGACAGTTGCAGTGTTATCTTGCCAACAATCTCCCCCTTTGGCATTGATGGCAACACTTAGTGAAAAATGACTAAGTGTCAGATCAGTACCAAGATAAACTTCACTGCAATCCAAAATTTCAAAAATGATACTCTCCCCCTGAGCTGATTATACATTTTTCAGACCACTTCTCCCCCTTTGACCTCAATGGAAAAGGTAGGGGTCACATACCAAAAAGAAGAATCAATCAAAATTGTGTCTATATAAGGGTGCTTCTTTACCTTACAAAAATTGAAAGATGTCTGCAAAATCCTTGTTTAGTTGTGCTAGGTTTGAGTCCCAAACTCATTTGAGACTTTCCATTATGGTTATGTGTCCACAGATCAGATAGGAAAATGTTTCTACGGATTCTAGGATGGTTGGATCCTCGACTACCATAGTTTCCTCTCCTTCTTTTAGGGCACTGCCCATTACATCAATTTTCGGGCTAATAATGCTTCTAAGTTCACTGGTTCTGGAGACAATTTTATCATTTTCATGCTTCAACCCTTTTATTTTATTTAGCAGAGACATTACTTTGCCTTCAACTTTCCCAACACCACCAGATAGTGGATCAAAAGCCTCAGACATAGTTACTAACTGATTTATTAGGTCTTTCACCTTCTTCTCATTTGCTTCTATAAACTTTGAAAAAGATACACAAGATTTGTAAATATTGCCTCCTTCAGATAGAGCATCTTGTATGTGCTTGAAAAAAGTGGTCAATGTGACTTTGTCTTTGGAAATCAATATTTTCAATCCATTGAACCTTTTAGCATCAAATTCCTTTTGTACTTTTGCCAATGTAGACTTTTCAAGAGACTCAAAATGAGTACTCACCGAGCTGATAAGCCTCTTCATTCCAATAGATGAAGATTTAGTTTGATCTTTCACAAAGGAGGGCATGATATTCTCCAGTACTTAGGACGCAAGTGCCAACAATTCACTATTTTCAATATGAGATTTTAGTAGCTCCTCTTGAGCTTTTACTTGAAAAAATGAGGCCACCTTCATTATCTAGATTGGGCTCAAGGTTGAAAGGTCAATGGGATGATTAATTAATTCTGGCTCAATCTCTTCCTTATGTTCCACCAATAATTTCTTAATTGCCTCGACAGTGTCTCTTGTCTTCATCTTTACATCACTTTTATTTTCCTCAACTAATGCTTCCTCAATTGAATATTTTGATTTTTCTTCAGTGTTCTCTGTCGACTCAACTGATACACTCATAGTTTCTTCAAATTCCATGGGAATCTCTATGTTGTTATCTGGAAGTGGAATCTTGAGGTTTTCACCAACATCAAAGTTTCCTTCTTCTACATCTTTGACCAAATCAGATGATACATCATCTATATGAGTCTCTTCAAACACAACTTCAATTCTATCACTCAGTAGTAGCTCTTTCAAAATTTGTTTTTTTTCTTGTGTAACTTCATCTGTTTGACCAATAATCAGTTTATTGACCCGTGACTTGCTTCTGAACTTCATTTTTGCTTTGTTGAGGAATGCTTGTATGTCTTCCATAGACATTATCGGACATAGTTCTGCGAGAATTCTCTCTCTAATTCATTCTTCTTTAGTTAGGGCATTTAATCTCCTTGATTCTATAATATCATACAAACTTTTTGGGAGGCTAGGTATGATTTCAACCAAAAATTTGTTGAAGATATTCATGTGCTTTATTGTAGATTCTTCTAGAATTCTTCTATCAGACTCAGAAAAAGATTCATACCATTGATAAAGCGGTTTAAGATTTCCATCTGAGATTATTTCTTTTTCAAATTTTTCAATAGTCATACTAGGTGTATCAACCTTGGTCTTCTTCTTTGCTTGAGCATCTACATTGGAGGGTTTTGGCACAGTTGCTACTTTAGTGCCTTTCTATTTGATTTCCTTGACATCGTCATCGGATTTTGTTTCCTCATGATAAAAAATATTCACGTACACTCTTTTTCTTTTTCTTTTCTTTCTTTTGGCTTCCTTTCTAGATCTCTTTCTTTCACTTTTCACAAGAGTAGATTTTGCTTCAGCACCTAAGTGATATGTCGAGCTTTTGGTTGCTCTGGATCAGGAAGGTGGTGCTATCGGACTAGTTGATTGTGCTTTTGTTGCCTCCTTAGTAGCTTTCCTTGTTGCTTCATCTTCTACCCTTTTCTTCTTGGCTTTACTTAGTTGCTCTATAGATACACCCAAGCTTTTTGCAAGAATTTTAACTTGTTTTCTTACTCTTTTGGTTGTTATCGGTTTCTTAAGCTCATTATGAATTTTAGTGTGCTTCTCTACATAGGTACCAAACCTCTCTTTAGTCGAATCCAGAGGTTTGCTTAATAGATGTTGGGCATACATCTCCAAAATATTTTCCTTGACCTCATAGCCCATAGGCATGATCCAAACAGTTCTTGGATCAGCTACTTCCATCATGGGTTGATCGACATTCACCATAAAGAAGATTAAATCTTTGTATTTCTCCACAATGGTGGTGGGAATTCTTTCCTTGGTTTGCATGCTAGCTTGAAAGCTTTTGAAATAACCTCATATATCTTCATTTTTGGTTTTGATATCTGTAAGATTGTACAATAGATCCCTGATCTGTTCAGCTACCGACATGTTCTTTTTCCACTGAGCTTTTCCAACACCTGAGACTTCCTCCATGAAATAAAAAAATAAACATAAAATCAAACTACCATATTTAAATGAGTTTTTCTTGTCTTTCTTGATCTTCACAAGGTTTTCCATCAACTGAATCCTTAATAATTTGCAGAGATCATATTCCATATTTTCTTTCATCATTTGGTAGGTGGCATAAATTGCCATACCAGATATAGAGTTTTCTTAGCTAGAGTGGTAAATCTTATAACCAATTACCATAAAAACAAATCTAACATTTATATCAGCAATATTGTCAATAGTCATTGCTCTCCTATCATATATCGAGCATGTAGCATCAGTGACGGTTTTCTTTTTCATGGATTTCAAAATAGGTAGACCACTAGAAGAATTCAGACCGGTTACTGCTCTAATGGCTTCCTTAGTAATTTTGAAGGGAATAGTAGGCCACATAAACTCATCATGTACCCGACTCAAGACATAATAGAACCATTTCGATTCCATGAACATGGGAGATTTAACCATTTGAGTGAATTTCTTTGATTCTAGGATTTGGTGTTCTAGTTTTACATGGAATTCTTCATCGACAATATGATGGTTGTACAAATTCATAAGTTGGGAACTTCCCAGCTCTTCAATATTTTCATGAATGAAAACCCTAATGTCCTTTTTATGCAAGACACCATGCAGAACTGACAAAAATTCCCCTAATGCATCAGTCTCTAAAGACTTGTAGGGATGCAATTTAAATTCAAGATGGGGTCTATCCTTAACTTCGACCACTAAAGGAGTATTCATCTTTCCCAAATCATAAAATCCAAGAAGTTCTTGATAAATACCTTTTTCTGCTGAACTCAAAATCGATCGTTGAATCACCTTTGCACTTGATTTTCACCTTGATTCGCCTTAGGTTGCCTCAATATTTCCAACTTCTTTCTCTCTAGAGGGAAAAGTGACAAATGAGAAATAGAAGTGACCTTTTATCACTCGCATACCTAATGTTTTTATCGCAATAAATGCATTTTCCCTAATTCATCTAGTTATGCCATTTCTATGTACAGGAACCTGATAAATCTTATGGGGACTTTTAATACGGTATACCATTTCCTTTGATGAGTTCAACAATATTTTTTGGGCATTTCTCTGTCTCCAATATGTACTTACATACGGTGTCATTTACTGGTTAGGGGATTTAATGATCTTCTTGATTGATCCTACTAGGCCAAACGCCTGAGACTAATTCCCAGAGGAATTACCAGAGGCGAGTTCTAGTGCAAGTGTAGTTTCTTCAATGGAGGGACTCTTCTTCATCCAATTTTTTTGCATTTGTTGCCTAACCTCATCTATAGTGACTTTATCTTTTTCTTTCACATCTTTTTGCATATTTCTTCTTTGATTTACCGGACCTTTTCTGTTCTGACAAAATGTAGCAATGTGTCCAATTTTGTTGCAGTTGTAGCATACAACATTCCTCTTACTAGAACAGTTGTTGCATTGATTTCCTCATGATTTGAATTGATTAGAAATATGTCCAAGTTTATTGCAAGTATAGCATCTAATGTTTCTGTGAAATTGATTCATCACAATTCTGCATTCATTTGACTTATGACCAATCTTATGACAATTGAAACACTGACGTGAGAAAGATGGACCACTTTGATTCATTCCACTTCTGCACTAAGAAGCTATGTGTCCAAATTTTTTGCAATTAAAACAATATCCATTAAATCTCTGAGCATTAGGTTGTCTTACCAGATACCTGCCGATATTGTTCATCTGATTTCCTTGCCTGAATCTCCTTTGTCCAAATTTTGAGCTTTCTCCAAGACCTCTTTTATCACCATGATTCCTTTGATTATCAATTAGTTCATTGAGCATGGTTGAGCTAGTTTTGAACTTCTCCTTGTACTCATTTATAGTAGACAAGTTTATTTCTGAGATCATCCAGTTGTCTTTCAAGTGCTTCTTCACTATTTCTGGATACTTCCAATTCATCATCCAATCAGCTACATACTTCAGATTTTTCTTTCAGGGACTACGCTAGACTTTCTTCATTCTCATCATGATGGAATCCATTTCAGCCTATAGAACTATATTCTCTTGGGTAAGATTTTTAAATTCCTCTATCTTTTCTTTCAAGGCTTTACTAGTTTGTTCATCTTCAGTGCTCTTATTATCTTTCTGTTGAATTTGATACAAATTTCCTTTCTCTTATCTCTTGACTTGTTGATTTTGTCTTTCAAAGACTCAATGAATATTTCTGCATCTTTGAGATTTTCTTGTAGTTTCTAGACTTTAGCTTTTGACCGATCAAGGTCATCTAGGGCAACCATAAGATGTTGTTGAAGACTGCTTGAATCCATTTGAAATTTCTTCCAAGATCTCCCAAGCCATTAGAATTCTTCTTCTAAGGAACTATCTCTGATACCATTTGTTGGAAACAAGCCACACTAATATGGGGGGTGAATCAGTGTTGTGCAAAAATCAACTTTATTAACCTTTAACTTCCAAGCACTAGGAACATTCAATCATAAAGCATAAACAACAAAATAAACACAATACTATAACACCAAGATTTTTACGTGGAAAATTTGTTAAGGGAAAAACCACGGTGGATGGCCAATCCATAATATGATTTTGAGTATACTCAAAATGAATATTACAAAACTGGAATGCACTTGCATTTAGGCACATTGCCTAGAGCTCACTGCTCAAAGAAAAGAGGGCTTGCTGCCCAAGAGTTTAGATTAAAACCATCTGAAGATTTGAACTGAGATGATAGCATCTATAATGTCTGATTATAGTTCTAGATTAAGCACAATAATAGATTTGTTGCCTTACAGACTGATTTTTTAATTATGTTCTACTCTGTTCATACAGACAACACAAATCTTCTATGCACAAGTGAAACTGTACTTTATTGCACCTCTACTCTTCTCTAACTCACAATTCAGATATTAACTCTACATATACATCATACAAAATGATACAGATGATCATGTATATATATGTGCAACATAGGATTTATTACACTTTGTCATCTTCAATAGAACACAACACAATTACAATTGTCAACTCACATTGGGAGAAATATGCAACGTGTACCCTTAATGGTCATCCACAACTTAGCTAGCACCCAAACAAAGATATACAAACATAAAGATACTCAATTAATTAGTTCTCATACATCCACAACTTAATACATTCATGAGTTCAGCCAATCGGATCTTCTAATTCCAATGAGAATTGATACAAGCCACTGTAATTCAATCTCAATAGAGATAATACACCAGTAATCATTTCTTGAGATGTGCAGCACAAAATGATAAACTGAAATCTTTACACAAATTGACAAATGTTGAGTTGTTGGATACTCTGTTATGCCTTGTCGACTTTCAATCTATCTTTTGGTATGCTTGAATGAGGATATGTGTACCTGATCAACACATAGGGTTGCCATCATTGACAACTCCAAATGACAGATGCAATGTTCTCTTGCCAACAAAAACCTCATCCCAAGGAAAATATCCGAGGAAGATGTGGACAAGTCGCAAGCTTGCATAATGAAAGATGAAATATGCAAATCCATTGCTTCTATGAACAATGAAAATTCCCTAGGGATTGATGGATTTCCTATGGAATTTTATAAATCCTTCTCTAAGTGGCTGAGTGAGGACTTACTATTGCTTTATGAAGAGGCCATTGCAAAGGGTTCCTTGGGACCAAAGATAAATAAAGGAATTATCAGGCTCCTCCCTAAAGGAGGAGACAAAACTTTGGTCAAGAAATGGAGGCCAATTACCCTCTTGAATGTATCATACAAAATATTAGCCAAGGTCCTAGCTGCAAGATTGACTAATATCTTTCCTAAGTTTGTAAACTACACTCAAACAGGATTCATCAAGTGTAAATATATTTTAGAAAACTTGATCACAAGTTGGGAAGCCATGCATTGGGCTAATACCTCCAACCAAAAAGTTGTAATGATTCTCTTAGACTTTGATAAAGCATATGATAGGGTGGATTGGTATTTTCTAAGGAGTATACTTCAAGTTTTTGGTTTCCCTAATCAGTTTTATAAAATGGTGGACACCCTTCTTAAGGTTGCCAATGCTCAGGTTGAGGTGAATGGGATTCTCTCTGAAGAAATCAAGCTTGAATTTTCTATTGGGAAAGGTTGTCCCTTGGCACCTGCCCTCTTTGTGATTGCATCTAATGCCTTGTTCTACCTGCTAAGACATAGCTCAGTTTCTCCAAAGATTAGAGGCATCCAACTTCTGGAAGGAGGGGAACTACTAAATGTTTAGTTTGTAGATGACATTGCCCTCTCCCCGGAGTTACACAAGCAGAATTTAGATTCTCTGATGTTGAATCTCGCATTATTTTATAAGGCCTCTAGGGAAAATATCTCTAATGCTAAGTCAATTGCCCTTGGGTGGGATGACAAGCCTCGTGAATGGTTTAAAGATTTCAGCTTTCAATGGGGGAGCCCAGTTTGTAGGTGAGATACCTTGTTATCCCCTTTGCAATAGATCCAAACCTCAAGGAAATGTTGAATTGGATCAAAAGAAAGATTGAAAAAAATCTAGATGGATGGAATAAGAAATTATTGTCCTTTTTTGGGAGGTTGCATGTCTTCCAAAAATTTCTATCCTCCTATAGCATTTATTTTTCCTCGGTTTGGTTCTTCTACAACTTCTAGGTCAATGAAATACAAAAAAGAATAAGGAATTTTCTTTGGTCGGATGGGAAGGGCAAGAGGAAAAAGCATGATGTAAGATAGGAGTCATGTTGCTTGGATAAATTGCAAGGTGGGATTGGGCTGAAAGACCTTAGGCTACAAGGCACTACCCTAGTAGCAAAGTGGGTCATGAAAGCACTAGTAGGCAATGAGCCTTGGAAGATTTTGGTGAGGAATAATATCCAACTGGCTATCCCCAAACAAGAAAAATCTTGGAAAATGCTTCCCTTAAGTGAAATTCTCATGAGTAAAACATCAATTTCCCCTATTGGCTCAATGATGTTTAAAATATTATGGAAAGCTTGGGAGTTAGTTAAGCAGAATTCCCAATTCAAAACTAGCAACATCGCCCTTGGAAATAATGTTAAGTGCCATGGTTTTAGTTCCTTATGGTGGAATACATCTCACAAGGGTAAGCCCCTTACTCTATTGCAAGGTTGTTTAGCCAAAATGTGGAACCAAAAAGGTGTTAGAACCTTTGGTAGCATAATCATAGGAGGAAAGATTAAAAGCTAGGTGGATTTGGCTTCTGAATTTTACCTCCCTGCTACTAGTTTTAGAACCTACTCCATCCTCTCTAAGGCCTGCAAGGATGTCGTTTTTCCCCCTGTGGCTGGTAGGACACTAGATTTGGACAATAACATTGTTTGGAATGATGGAGTATCTCTTTCTGTGCTTAAAGCTAAAACAATTTATAAAAATTTAACCAGGGATAACTCTATTTTTGCTCATCTCAATGTTTCTTGGAATTTAAATCTTAGTAATAAAGAGTGGAAAACTATCTTATTTGAATTATGGTATTGTGGTCTGGAGCTGAAAAAGGCTTGTTTTAGGTGGATGGATGATAGAATTTAGCATCCCAAATTTCAACATTTTTGGGATGCTAATGATAGAATTATTTGGAAAGATGTCTTAATGCTTGATAAGAAACTAAATAAGGAATGTAAAATGTTTTGGTTACTTCTTACTACAGAAATAATGCAGAACAATTGGAAAAGGAGGAATGATGCAAAGTTCAAAGGGAATAGGAAGTCCCTTACTGAGTCATGCAAATGACTCACATTTCTCTCTTTTTCCCTGCAATTTTTCTTACACATCGAGATCTCCTTGCCAAAGTTTTCTAGTTTGTTAAGAGGCAAACATGCTTGCCAACTGGAAGGAGTAGATCAAGAGATCTTTATGAAGGTCATCAATGAGTTTTAGAGGCACTTTAATGTGAATCTAGAGGTGCAAGGAAGGAACATACACCCTCATCCTTTGAGGTAACAACAAAGTGGTGCACATTCTATGGCGAGAGAAGCTGGTCCCATCAATGGTAGCATGGAGGATGGTAGTGGAGAAGAGGACGGTCTTACTAGTTAGGTAGCAACTAGAAACTAATATGGTGTCTAATTTTTGAATTTAACTAACAGTGTATATAATTCCTTCAGTGTATATAATTTTTATTTCTTTGAACTTAAGTCTACACCATTTATAAGGAAATATTTGTATAGATTGCTTAGCATATATATGAAGCTGAAAATAGTGTTATGTTAGGAATGCACTGTTGAGATTGAGTTGTATTTTGGAACAATGTAACCAATTAATAACTTATTATTGATACAAAAATATAGTAGCCAATGTGGTTAAACCATCGTCTGATAATGGTGCACTCACTCTCTCCAAATCCTCTTCTTTTAACCTTTCCTTTTCTTTCATTGCATCTTGTCTTTCTTTGAACAAAATGTTCCATAAATCTTTAGGAACATGCTTCTTTATGTTTCACATATCAGCTTCAAGTACAAAAATATACTTGACTATGGCTTCAATGATGGTAGCCTTGTCTACCTCATCTTCATCCTTGTATAATGTTGTGGTCTCCCCCAACATATCATTTTTCAAAATGCTATTATACAATGCCTCTAACTTCATGGGGAAATGAAGCATTAATGGTTTTTTTTGTTTTTTCCTTGCTTTTACCCAAAATCATCTTTGTTTCTGCATTCTCTTTCTTCTCTGAAGAAGCCTTCTTGGCTTCCTTCTTCTTTTCTCTTATATGAATCTTGAATTCTTCTTTCTCTTTTTTGATCTCTTCTTCACTTTCAATGTCAATTATGTCAAATATTCTCCTTTTGGTGCTAGCTTCACCTTGTGAAGAACCACTCCTTCTCTAGACCAATGGGGATACATCTTCTTCCAATTCCTCTTCTTCATCGATAATATTGATTCCAATACCCTTATCTCTCATTGTTGTTTTCTTCACTCTTCTTTTTGTAGGGGCAGTAGGAGGTGCAATGGTAGTAGACTTCATCTTTTTTGTCCCGATATCATGCACAACTAGAGGGGATTTCTCCCTTATTGGAGGGATAGAATTTTTCTTCCTTCTCTCCACTAGAAGGTAAAGCCCTAGAGGAAACCAATATAGAGGGAGGTGTGATAGTCATTCTATCATATCTCCTTGCACTCTCAGATGCTTCTCCAACACTCATATCTACTCTATCTCTTTGTCTTGAATACTATACTCTTTCCTCAGAAAAACCCATTTCTTGAGCATACACATCCACCATCTTATCCACATTCTTCCTCATGATAGGTTATTTTTGTTTCAAGCGTACTTTAATGGACTTTTCTTCATTATTCCCATATCTTTGTTGTGTTGTATCTTTTGGGATCTTCAACAAAATATTGGCATAACCTAAAATATCTCTTGTTCATTGACCTCATACCCTAGTGCAGGGATCCATATGTTCCTTGGTTCAACTACTTCCATCATACATTCATCTATATATACTAGAAAAGTGATATCATCTTTGTATTTTTCAACCATACTCCTTCGAATCCTCCCTCTCTCATGCATTTATTTTTGGAATACTGCAATGAAAGTAGTAAAGGCATCATCCTATGCTTTGATATATTTAAGTTTCCTCATATGATTTTCAATTTTATGTGAAATAGGTCTTACACTTATCTAGTTTACCTTTTCAATTATGGGAAGTTGCCTCAAGAAATAGAAGAGTAAGCACATAACCAAAGTTCCATACTTAAAATAATATATTTACTTTCCTTCATCTACTTCAAATTCTCCATTATTTTTTTCCTAAGCAATTCACAAAGGTCATAATATGCACCAGTCTCTATATCATCTTATGTGCCACATTTATTGCGGTGGTAGATATAGAAATTTCTTTGATTGTATAATAAATTTTGTAACTAATAACCATTGTGAAATATCTAACAGTTGGGTTTTTGATAAGATTGATAGTTAAAGATCTCTTATCATAAGTAGCACCAATTTTCTCCATCACCACTTCATTTTTTATATATTTGAACATAGGAATTGGTCTGATGGATCATAGACCAATGACATCTCTTATCACTTCCTTTGTAATCATGTGATTCATACCTATCTATAAAAATTGATCATGAACTCTTCTCAAGGCCATTCTAATCTAGTTGACATCATAGAAGAAATTAGGAACCATTGCCACACATCCAATTTCTTCTCAACTAGGTTTTGGCATTATATCTTTAGGGAGAAATCCTTGCTTGCTAACTCATTTTCCCATACATCACTTAACTTAGTAGGAGAATTATCTTGAAATTTTCCATGAATGTAAGCCCTAATATCCTTAGTTAGTAAAAATCCCATATGTAATATGCAAGAATGCACCTAATGGGTCATCATATATGGCTTTCATAGGGTACCTTTTGAATTTTGGTTGTGGTTTCTCTGTAACCTCTATAATCATCGATGTAGCTATTGTAAAATAGATTTAAACTACTATCAAACAAAGACTTCTAAAAATTAGGGCACACAAGATTTGCAAAATACCCTTTTACTTTGTTTTCCAAACTAGGGCTACAATGATTTTAATCTCAAAGAACCTTATGCACTTCAAATTCTCTTCTCGGTGCTCTTCTCCCCTTTGAATGATTTTGTGAAATGATTTTCCCTTAATAAATTTTCTTATAAACCTTTGATCTACCAAAATTTTGCATTAAATCCTTCAACCAAAAAAGATGGTAGCACTTTATATGTATGCACAGTCAACTTTTGAAGCTCTACAAACTTTAGCATCAACATATTTTCTTCCACAATATTCACCAATAGATCAAGCATATTGATCTACATCACATATATTTGTGTTATGGCATCAGCACCTCTTTTCGAGTGGGGGATAACAAATATTCATTAGGGCTCCCTCTAAGACAAAGTTGTTGGCTTAGTTTCCAGAGGAAAAATCAGCAGTGGAGGATAGTACAAATTCTCCCTTGTCATCGACCTTCCTTCTTTCTCCAAATTTTTTCCATTTCCTTATTTACTTCAATTGGACCAACCTTTTTAACTAGTTCATTCCTTTCTACTAGATTAACCTTCCCTTTATTTCTACTTCTACAAAATTTAGCAATATGTCTAGATCTACTACAATTGTGACATATGACATTCTTTTGAACAATATTCCTTCCATTCATTCTTGATCTGTATTGATTAGCTTTGTGTCCAAAGCCATAACATTTATAATTTATCAACCATTAAAAGATTGAATCATTCTACCATTGTTATATGCATTTATCATTTGACTTTTGCAGTCACTTGCTCTATGGCCAAATATTTTTCATGTAAAACATTGACCAATAAAGGATGGAACATTCTAATTCATTATGCTTATAAAATCCATTGCTCTATGTCCAAATTTATTGCAAGAGTAATAAAAACCATTGAAAGATGGGCACCTTTGAGCATTTGGTTGTTTGAAAAAAAAATCTATTCTAGCTTCATTTCTTTGATTCTAGATCATCCCATTGTTCTTCTTGTCTCCAGTCTTCTTTGGTTCATTGATCTTCTCTTCTAAACTAGATGTTTTATCTTCTTTTGAGCTTTCACCTTTTTCAAATCCTAAGCCATCTTTTCTTTTAGAGACTTTTTGTCTTGCAATCATCTCATCAAGCTTGGTAGCACTCATTTTGAATTTTTCTTCATGACTTCTTACTTTCTCTAGATCTGATCAAATTTTCCACTTCTTGTTCAAGCCTTATGCATTCATCAAATTTTCTTTTCACCATTGCTTTCAAAAATTACTCAATTCTTTTATTTTCTTCAACTGGCACTTTCAAGCTAGTGATGGAATTATTCACTTGCTTCAATTGTTTACTAAATGCCTTATGCCTTTCTATGAACTTCTTGATCTATTCTATCAATTTTTTGATACACTCATTTACTTCTTTGATATTTTCTTTCAGATCTCTATTTTCCCTTTAGTTCTCTCTAGATCTTCAAGATCAACTTTGATTTCTCCATCTTTCTCAAGCATGCAATTTTATTCTATAAAAGAAACAATATTAATCTCTTCCAGAGGAATAGGAAACCTTCTATCAGCCATGTGTTCAATCTCCAAGACCTTCCTAAAGTGGTTAAGCTCCTTCCAACGAACCAAGCTCTCATACCAATTGTTAAACACCCAAAATACTAAGATGGGATGAATCAATATTCTCTTAATCCATTCAAACATCAAACATCAAATTATTAATGCATATTTAATTGTAGTAAGGAAAGAAAACATGAAACATTCACAACATGACATAACACATGAACACCAATATTTTTACACGGAAAACCCAAAATGAGAAAAACCATGGTGAGGGTTAAGTCACAATATATTATAACCAGTTAAATTATATTACAAAATGCTCACTATAGGTGGACTCACTATCCACATAAAAAAATATAGAAGAGACATGGTGGCTTATATCCTATTTTTGAACTATTACAATTGCATCTAATATATGCATGAATTATAGTTCCATTGTAGCACAATAGAAAACATTATCAGATTCTGATTCAACACTTTGCCTCACTCTCCATTCACACAATTTTGATCTTCAACTTAACATTCACAACTTTATTTCACACTGCTCTGCTCAAATTCGCATCACACAAAATACATATTGCATACCTTATATCAAAAAATTAAAAAAAAACCCAACAAATATATCCACATCAAGTATAACATCAATTAATGCCAGCCTAATTAGATGTAACACCCAAAATCTAACTTATCAGCTCCAAATATTTTCATGAACATACAACATGCCACAATTCAAAACTCAAAATATCTTAAGATAGGTCAGCATGGACCTATAATAGATCCCACATAAGATAGAAATACATATTTAGCCTTCACATAACATCAAACGTGTTAGGTCAACTCCATATAAGACCGAAAATAAAAAACATTCATCTATGTATCCAAATTTTGACACATGGACCCAAAAAATTGATGTCATTTAGAATCCATGCTCAACTAACATCTGGAAACTTATCTTCAACACTACAAGGCCAAACACTCATCCACAGAGAAGTGTAAATTCTCCCACATAAACAAACTATACAAAATATTATTGTAAAATGCCAGGCCAAACTCTGTTATTCATTTAGTGTAGGAAAATGCATACCCTTGCATTTTCACACTTGTTTGGGCTTTACTTGCTTTATTTATCCCTATTTATGTCTTAATTGGTCCTATTTTGCATCCACAAACCCAATGAATGATATCTTTTTATGGCTAATCTTGACAAACATCAATAGATAAATGATAATTTAATGATTCTGGCTGAGTGTCCCTGATTTTTGGGTTGGGACTAAGATGCCACCTAGGGCATCTTTTTCCCCCAAAGGTCTTAGGACCTTGATTTCAAGTGTCCCTTAAATGGGCCCCTTTTTGGAGTCTATGCCCCAAGTTTTATGCCTTGCCACCAAGGGAATCTTAGTCCCCCTTGGCCTATTTTTGGGATTTAATTTCACATCTTGGTAGGATTTAGCCTCCTTTAATTAATGAACTAATTTTCAGCTTGTTGTGATGCAATTTCTAGATATTAAGCATGGCTAAGTATAAATACAAGGTTAATTCACTCATTTCTCATCTAGCAACTTGAGTATTCATTCCTAAGGCAAGTTTATGAGATCTGTTGGTTTGTTTTTTACTGAAACCAAGTTGATCTTCTAATCTACCTATGGAATTTCCAATTCCAATCAAGGGAAACTTGAAGGACCTGAACCAATTGACGAGGATTTTAAATACCTCCTACACTTTGGGCTCTACAAGACTCGGGAGGGTGATCCCTTAATGTGTTTATAACCTCTGCACCATAATCATAAACAACATTAACAATAATAGATAATCTCACATGATAGCTCAACAAAATGGGATAATACTGAATAGAATTGGTTTTTCATCAATAATATCAACCATTTGGAGCATACGATAATCACAACAATACTTAAAATTAAAAGATATTCATTAATTCTCAATTTGTAGCAAGCTTCGAGTGAACACAAACAAATATTGAATCACAAAGAGAAAATGCAACTTAGATCAGTGCCTTACTTCTATTGGAGGAGTCAAATCCACAAATACCTAAGGGTTTATAACAAATTCAACACATATCATATGAGATATTTGATAATATTGCCTTACAATATCACCAATATGTAACCCTAACTCAATACTACTCATCATATCCTTGTACAGAACATATCAACCTACAATCTCATTTAAGCATTTTAATTAATTCCTTGAATCAAAGCTAAAATAAGAATTGCACACACCACAAAAGTGAGATGAACAAAATATCCCTTGATCACTTTATTCAAAATTCAAATATGCTTGCACACAAAAGAGACATGAGCTTGAATTTATCAGTATGATTCAAATTATAGTACTTTTATAAAACATTATATCTCCATGAAAAAAAAACCTATAAAAAAATGACTCATAACCTAATTTTCATTTCCTCTGTAACTGCTAGATATTACATTTTTCTCTACAACTTCACCTAGACTCGACCCAAGATTTCTAACTTGATAACCCCATACTTCTGGCCTTGAAATCCATCTTATAGAAAATGAAGGACCAAACAAGAATTGGTATAGAAAGTACACATGTCACTAGCCAATTGGACCACTTTGTGACATTTAAAAATTCAGTTACAATAGACATTTTCCTAGAGAATATTCTTATTTCTTCCCATTTTTCCCATTGAGGATGATTTGATATAGAAGAAAATTTTCAAGAGCACATGCACCTGAACTGCCACCAAAAACAAAACCTGAAATTGTTATGACTACAATAGTCAATTAATTAATTGTTAGCAGTTACTCCTTTTACTCTTCCTCATTCAAATATGTATCCACCCATCGTTGGTATTCTTCATCACTTGGCCAATTGAAATTTATTAACTCATCTATCCTAGCTCTGTAGGGTGTATATTTAACTGCCACCTAGTTTGCCTCATTTTTAAAAGACTCAAGAAATGAACCGGTGCTGATGATTTTGTTTATGCAAATCACTAGTAGATTTGAATCCAATTCATCACAAATTAAAACAATTTGGGCATTAATGACCCTACTAGCCTAATCCTTCAATTGTTGAAAAGACCTGATGTTACCCTGCTCATCAATTATATCAGGCGGTAATGTATCACTCCAATCATCAAAGATCTTCACCAATTCCTCTATCTTCCTACTCAAGTCATCTAGTAAGGCTTGAAAACCTTGTAGTGATTTAACCAACACTTGAGAAGGTCTCAATGACTATGGCCTATTATTAACATCAAATCTTGAGGCTTTATACATTATATCCAAATCATTAGCCCTAGGGATCCATTTCTCAATCAATGGTATTGCTACTTCCTAATCCCTATCTAAATTATTTATTGCACCCATTAATAAAGAATAAGAAGAATGTACACTTGGCAATCTATTATAAACTTTTTCATTCAAATGTTGCAAAACTATGGTGATAATTTCCTTTTTCCTTAGTGTTTCTCTCTCCTTGCTATTCTTCAAAGAATTTTCTAGCTTTGTGATTTTTTGCACTAATTGCTTCTTTGTTGGATCAATAGAGCATTCTAGCTCCTCATCAATTGGTTCTAATGTGGAGCTAAGAGAAGGAGTCTCAGTAGGAGACATTGGTGTGGAAACAATAGATGGTAATGATTTAATCATAGGAACACTTGATTATGCCCCTTTCTGCTTGTGCTTCATTCTTTCCACCTCTGTTTTCAGCTCAATATTCTTGTGCTGCACCTTATTATACTCCCCAATCATAAAATTATACTTCTCCATATAACTCCTTTTTTTCAGCTTCTTCTCTTTCTACTATTTTTTGTGCCAGTTTGGCCACATTCATAGTTAAACTTGTAGCCCCTATTGTTGAATTTTTTGAAGCTCTTTTTATTATTAAACGTCCCCTAAATTTAGGGTTAATATCTTTTATTCCTAGATTTCTTCACTCTAGGGCCAAAGACCATATTGCTAGCGTCTCATACTCCTCACTAAAGGCAGAGTCTTGCAGTGTTGCCCTAACTTCTTCTTCATAATTATAGAGGGGATGCTTTGATTTCAAAACAACATTAAAAGCCACTGCATCAAAAATGTTTGATTCAGGTAGGATCAAGACACCAGCTTGATCAACCAAATTTCTTCCTTCTTCTAGAGTGATTTTCTTAAATTCATTCATCACCTCAGCCTTCACTTCATTATCATTTTCATCATCTGACCTATTAGGCCTCTGAGCTCTTCTTTCCTTGCAATTTTTCTGGTATTCTCCCAATTTCATCTTCCATACCAATTGCAAGAAGGCTAGTGTTTTTACAAAAGTATCATCATCTAAGAATTCATTGCAAGATTCCATTCTTGCATCCTATACACACTTGCCCATTATGTCCAAGTCTGACAAAACCAATTCAACTCTGTCATGGAGGGGATGACATTCCTATCTGCAGGTCTTGGTCTATAACAATAATTTCATCCCCCACATCCTCCTAGAACTACTCAATTCTTTTCCTTTTGGGAGCTGGCGATGATGGTGGTGGTGAGGGACTCCTATCTAGTGATGACTCAAGATGAATTATCTTTATAGCTCCTGGTGGATTGAGATGTGATCCTGGTGGATCATGCAGTTCCATTAACTTTTTTCCTTTTCTATCCTTCTCTTCCTCTTCATCACTATCATCCATTACCCTCCTGTAGATGGGCTTGTCTTTTGGGGGTTGGTAGGTTGGCCTTTCTTCCAATTTCTTTGTAACTTGTTCCTATTTAGCAAAATCCAACCCCAAATTTATTTTCTTTGTCCTTACAATGTCCATGATTTCCTTGAAATCCTCCATCAAAAAATCAATCTTCTTATGGCAAGGAGTGAATTCCATCAATGGATCATATTTTGAATCCATCTTGTGTACGAAATCCAACAACTTATCATAGGCAACCCATTTCTCCTTATTCAATTCTTTTCTACTCAAATCAAAATCATTCCTAATTAGGTCTTTAAGAAAATTGAACTCATGCACAAATTTTTCTCCCTTTATTCTTTGTATGAACAAAGCGAAGAAACCCTCAGGGTCACACTGCCTCCTAGGACCAAAACATAAATTTTACAAATCAAAGAATTTTCCTAAATGCACCCAGCCTCCCTTTGTAATAACAAAATCAGAAACCACTGTGTAATCTGGATAGAAAGTCCCATTACCCTTCCTAATGAGATTATCTTCATGAATGCAGCCAATTTGCCACATGATCTCAAAAAATCCAATCCTTGGTGGCACATTGTAAGGTAGGATATGTGGAGCTCCCTGAAATCCATATAATCTCAAAGCAGTGCTAACTGGATATGGGATGATATCACCCCAATTGTGGCAGATCCTCAAATCAGGTCTCCTCTCCCTGGGCCTAAGAAAATCATGCAATTCTATAAGAACCATGGGTAAATTTATCATCAACCTTGCTCTAAGTCTTGATGCAAAACAACTATCAAACTATATATAGTTAGCACTTTCTTTGTTGTATGAAAGGTCAGTAGTCCAAACTTGTACTAGCAACCTTTCTTCATTGAAAAATCTAATCAACTTCATTTTCTTAGAGAAGAAATCAGCATTCTTGAACAAAAACATATACATGAGCATAGAATACCAATAAAAGGGTGTGCTTGTGTCATTCCATTGTAGCCTCATTAACCCTTCATTTATTTTTTGAGCTAGGAAAGAAGCAAAATCATAAATTATAGAGAAATTTGGATGTTGTATTTGCACCCCCATGAACATGAATGCTATTGGCATCACAGTGTTAGGGATAAATCCCAATATTTGGCATAGTGAATAGAAAGTAGCGAGGAAGTGTTTAGCAAAAATTTCCAGTCTGAAAGTCTCATGATCACTAGGGATGATATGAACTCTTGAACCTCCTACCTTGGCCAAATGAGGTGGGAGCATATTAACTCTAAAAAGAGGTTTAATTGTCTGATATTCTTGCTTAATCTTTCCAAGCTCAATAGGGACTAAAAATTCACTGGGTTCTGACAAATCAAAAACCTATTAAATTTTATCTCTATTAATACTCAATAGAACCCTTCCATCATTATCCCTGACCACCCACGTGATAGGATAATACCTTACGATCATTGCCCTAAGAAAATCCACATCAAGAAACACATTGGGAACCACTAGTTTGCCCATGTCATACATCCAACCATTTGAGAATGGGTGGGGAAAATTTCTTTGTCCAAACCATAGTTTGAACATTTCCAAACCCTTCATCGGCACCCTAGCATCAGCTACATTAAAGCAATTATACACTAACCCCTCCCCAAGGGTTTTTCCTCGCATTAAGACCTGCCCCTTTCTTCTATCATTTGTCAAAAATGGCAATTGATCTAGGAAATTATCATAAAGGTTCCTTTTCAAATAATCAATTTGGTTGGAATGGTGCTTTGAAGGTGCCATCTTGAACAAACTAGGGTTTACTTAAATAACATACCCTAAACCAACTAGGGAATTTAAAAGGTGTGAAATTACAGACAATTAATTTGCAATTTCAAACAAATTTTGACTCAATTACAACCCAAATACAACTTTCAATAATTTTCCAGCAATCACACAACAAATTCTCCTAAATTCAGGTTAAAATTTTATTAGGAAATGCAAAATTCAACTTATGATTTTTTATCTTGTAGAAACCCTAATTTCTCACTACAACAGCTTGGCTTTCAAAACTGCTATGTGAAATTCCTTGAATGCTTTTGAGACAATAAAACAAGGAAACAATTGATTTATTCAATCAAATAAGGAAAGGGTACATCCCATACACCATAAAAGCTCTCTTGTGCGCTTCACCAATGGCTCCAATTGTATTTGATGCAGGTTTGAATATTACTCGTTGATCTTCATTTTGGTTGGATCATCTAACGGCTGCATTTTAATCAATCTGGCATCAAATTCCACCATAGCAGATGGCCCACCACCTCCTATATTGTCAAATAAATCCACGTGTCATCTTCCCCTTGATATCACAATCACTAACCACCTTGCAACTCCCAATCATGTGATAGCGAGCAACTGTAGATCTTGATCATCAACAATCCTGTTCGTTCAAATTCTGCCAACCCTGACCTTAAACATCGAGCACCCTTTCTACTGAGATTAAAACATCTCCACCTATTTGAAACATGTGCATTTTATACTCACTTTAGTTACCCGACAGTTAATGTATTAAAGCTAGCTTAATATATTAAAACATTCCCAATGTTCCTTCAGCTTCACCAGATGTGACAAGTGGTTCCTTCCTGTGATATCGCAATCAGTCAATTCCTTGTGGTGGGGTCATCATAGGATGGCGGGGAACGATGGAGATCAAACGACCTCTCATCAACGGTCACAATAAAATCATCCCCCTACAAAAACAATAAACATTTATTAAATTAAAGGGGACACAACAAGTTTGATGACAAATCATGACATGAAGTTGTATTATTTGAAAAGGGGCACGGGGTCACCCTAGACTTAGGAAAATATAACAACGGATCAGAAAAGGACTAGGCCTAGACATGATGATGGGACTTAAGTTGTTTTAAAGTCCCCTCAAAATGTAACAACCAAATAGAAAAAATTTAGGGTGTTAGATATGAAAATGGGGTTTTATATAAATAATTGGAAACAGTGGTAAAACCCTAGCCCTAGACCATTCTCAAACCATTTTTTAGAAAAACAACCATGGAGGACTAGGAAAACAGGCAAGATCTTCAAAAACTGTAGGGCATATTTTTGAAGTTCCATCGGTGGCTCAAGTTCAAGACGTTCATTCCACTAGAATGAAGCAAGAATTTAGAAACTCAGGTGGAGCAGACCAATTGCAGAAATGGCCAAAAAGAGGTTGTTCAGACTAAACAACCTAACAGGAAGGAAACCTAGTACTAACCTATATACAAATCTAAACTACTATTCATGGAAAAACATACTTCAGGTGAAGTATAACTTCAAGAATTGTCCATGAACTGGCACGTCAAGAGTATCCCTTGTCATCTCTTGGATGAAATATGAATCTTCACCCCACTTATTGTTGATCAAAAAAGGACCCAACCAAATTGCATCAAATTTTCCATGCTTTCCCTTGTCTTCTAATCTGGAATTCCACATTAGGACCAGATCAACAACTTGGTAGCTCCTTGCAGTTTCCCTTTTGTCATATAAGTTCTTTACTTGCAACTATAATTTTTCATTTTTTATTTGAGCTTCCTTCTTGGTTTCATCCAACTCTATGAGAGCTTCTACTCTCAGCTACATTTCATCATCAATGTCATTGTCATATGTCTGGACAAACTTATACATCTCCAAATTATTTTGGGGCAACCTTGCATTTATCCCATAGACCAAGTCAAATGGGGCACAGCCTATTGATTTCTTCATAGCCACCCTATTTTCCCAGACTACTAATTTCAACTCAGAATCCCATGCTTTCTTGTTTTTATCCAGGATTCTCTTTATGATTTTCATCATGCTCTTATTGCTTGATTTTTCTTGTCCATTTCCCCGTGGGTGATATGGCAATGAGTAGGAGATTTGGATTCCATGCTTCTCACAAAATTCTATGTACTCCTAAGATCTGAAAAACATTGCATTATCCAAAACAATCCTTTCTGGACATCCAAATCTAGTCAATATATTACTCATTAAGAAATCAACTACCACCTTACTAGTTTCCTTCTTAGTTGGGATTGCTTCCACCCACTTGGTAAAATAATCAGTGGCTACCAATATCCATGAGTGGCCTCCACTGGATTTGCATGCTATCTCTCCTATAAAATCAATACCCCATTGCTGAAATGGAGATTGCACTATAATTGGTTTTAAAGGCAAGTTACCATAAAACTTTAACTTACCAGAGAAATGTTGATAGGCATCACATTTCTTTACCAACTAGTGTGCATCTCTAAAAACCATAGGCCACCAAAATCTAGACCTCAATATCTTGTGTGTAGTTGTTTTGGCCATGTAGTGCCCTCCACAAACTCCACTATGCATCTCAATCAGAAGTTCTTGTGCTTGGTTTTGATCTACACATTTTAGCATTACACCTTCCCCATTTCTCCACCAAATCTTGCCAGCTATAATAACATACTTGATAGCATGCAGTTTCAATGTCCTTTTCTCATTTTCACTTAAGTTGTCAGGACATTTCATCTTTTGCAAATAATAAATCACACCTTTATACAATTCACAGTGTTCCATATCACATATGTGTGATCTATTCTCCTCTTCCTACAAATTTATTTGATTTGCTTCTAAGTTACTTTGGGCCATAAGCTTGGTCAATCCCTACCCTCTTACCAGTTTAGTAATCTAGATCTCAATGTTGAATTCTTGGATCCTATTGATCCATCTACACTGTCTTCTTGATACTTCTTGCTATGTGAAGATATCTTTGACAACAATGCTAGGTACATATGCAACCATAGTAGCTCCCATCAAATAAGTTCTGAAGGATTTTACTATGATAACCAGTGCATATGCCTATTTCTCATTAATATTGTACTTAAGTTCTACAGCCTATAAGGATTTACTAAAAAAGGCTATAGGTTGTTCAAAACCTTTTGCATTCTTTTGCAACAGCATAGCTGTAATTGTATGGAAAGAAGCAAATGAAAATATCTATAAGGGCTTAGAAAAGTCAGGTGTTTTCAATATAGGAGCCTCCTTTATTGCTTTCTTGATTGCCTAGAAGGCCTATGTAGCCTCCTCTCCCCATTCAACCTTAGCTCCCTTCTTAAGAATTTTGGAAATTGGGCTAACTATCTCATCAAAGTTTGTCACAAAACTCCTTAGAAAGTTCATTTTCCCAAAGAAATATTGTATACCTTTGACATTACGGGGTTGTGGGACTTTGTCTATTGCAACAACTCTCTCTGGATCAATTCTGACTCCCTCCTTGCAAACAATATGTCCTATCAATTTCCCCTCTCTTACCCCAAATGCACATTTCTTTGGATTAAAAGAAATACCATACTCCAATGCTCTATTAAATATATTCTCAAGATGCTCATAATGCTCCTCTTCTTTTTTGGAATATGTTGTCAAGTCATCTTAGTATATCACCAAAAATATGTTAATGAAATCTGAAAATGCCACATCCATGGCTCTTTGAAAAGTAGCCCTTGCATTTCTTAGACCAAAAAGTATTCTCCCATAAACATAAGTCCCCCAAGGTGTAGTGAATGTTGTCTTATATTGAAAAAATTCCTTGACCACGACCTGGTTGTAACCAGAAAACCCATCCATCATTGACATCAATTCGTAGCCTTTCACCCTTTGTAACATGGCTTTCATGTTTGGTAGTGGATAATTGTCTTTTAATGAAGACACATTCAAATTCCTGAAGTCTACACATAATCTGATGTCTCCATTTTTCTTTCTTACTAGTACCAAGTTTGACACCCATGATGAATGTCTAATTGGCTTAATGATCCTTGCATCCCTTCCCTTCATCAACTCTTCTTGCATTTTGGGGGCTAAGGTAGGATTAATAGGCCTTTGTTTTTGCCTAAATGGTTTGGCACCATCATTCAAAGGAATCTCATGTTGGAAAAGATCCTCCCTATATGCTTTAATATTATCATAAGACCATGCAAATACATTTCTAAACTTCCTCAATAGGTCAATAAGCATTCTTCTCACCTTTGGTTACAATTAATTTCCAATGTATACCTTTTTTGGTGACGCTTCTATTCCAAGATTTATTTCTTCCAAGTCATCAGGATGTGAAGTAGTATTATTAGCCTTTATCCTATCCTGATTGTCAAGTACTCTTTCCAATACAACTAAACCCTTGGGAATTTTATTTGTTTTAAACTAAATTACCTCATTCCCAAATACAGTATCTTTACCATCAACTATTTCTACAAAAGCTCCAAATTCAATTTCTTGACTTTCATACTCATCCACACATCTCAAGAATCTCAATATTTCATCATCATCATCAAAAACTTGCCAATTTTTAATATTATCAGGAACTGATGGCCTAGTTAGCACTTCAACCTTTGAAATCCCTACAAAAGTTATATCATCTACTTTCAGCGCTATGCTTGCTAATAAATATTCCTTTGTGTTATGGCCTCTCTCCATCCAATCTATGTCAAATGCATCAAAATTTTCCAACTCATCCCAAACAGTATTCCTATACTATCTCAATCTCTTATTCTTTGATGTGTATTTAGCTCTAATTTGGGAAATCACAAGCTCTGAATCTCCAGTTACCTTGAGCTTCTTAATCCTATGCTTATCAGCTAGTCTCAACCCTAATAGCAGTGCCTCATATTCTGCCACATTATTAGTGCAAGAAAATAACAAAGTGAAAGAAAAGGGTATGTGTAGGATCATGAGGAGCAAAAAAGTGGCGATATGTAAGTGATATGATGGTCCATGTGGCTGACGACTTTTTTTTTACCCAAAATTGATGAAATGAAAAGGGTTTTTAAAGGAGATTCTCATCTTTCCACCAATATAAATTATATTTTATTTTTAATTTAATAAATAATTATTATTCATTTTCTATTTGAATTACAAGTAAAGTCCTGATTGATAGGTTGATTGAAAAAAATCTATATCTTTCAAATGTATCACATTTTTTGAATAGGAAACATGCATCACATTATATGATTTGCATACTATAGGATTAAAAAAATAAAATTGAATTTCATGAAGTTTTGAGCAAGTTAAGGTGGTTAGATGTATGATTTTTTATATTTTTTAAAATTTGTAATAAAAAATTCATAATTAATTATTTACTTGGACTTTACTCGTAATTCAAATTTAAGTACTACTGCATTGAAATTTTAAATTTTCACCAAATAGATATTTTTTTTTCCTAAATAAACCTAGTAGTTTAGAAACTACATTCAATTTTCTACAAATTATATTCTTAAATATTTTAAAAATAATATAGATAACTTATTCAAATTTTTACATCAAGTTGCCTAACTCTGGTTTTACTAAATTTTATTGCCACTTAAGGGCTTGTTTTCTCCATGATGATCCTGCACATACCCAAAACCTAAATGTCTTTCCAATCAGTGAAACTAACAAAATACCTTCACCTGATCCTTCTTTTGAACTTGCACCATCAAAGTACATGGTCCACAAGTCATCATCACCTGATACTTGTTTTACTTTCGTGTCAATCAGTGTAGTAGGCTTATCACACTTACTAGGGAGCTCCTCAATTCTGAACTCATTTATGCCAGTGTCAGTAAAACATGTCATATTGTCAGTAGTATCATGCTCAATCATATGAGATACTTTTGATTCTCTCACAATATTGACATCCTTTCCATCAATGTAAAAAGTGGCAAATGATAAGTCACATTGCATGCTACCCCCCAATGATGCACTCCATTTTCTTGACAATAGCATCCCAAAATGTAGTGGGATGTTTGCAACTAGCACACTCATGGTTAAGACTTTCTCAGGATACTAGGTCAATTTATAAGGTAATGCTCTAATAGTACCAATAACTAGCACTTTCCTTGAATCCATTGCGTAGCATTTACCTTGAGTGGTATCCACTGTCAGGCCCATTCCCTCCATGATCTTGACTGGCATAACATTGTTTGATGCCCACGAATCTATCATACAATTCCTTAAAGTTTTCCCATCTATAATGACACTCAAGAAAAAGGGGGTTATGTTTTCAAGACACACATTAATAGAACTCCCTAAAAATATAGGGGGAATTTGTGACACAATTCCCTCTATTTCTTTCTCTTTTCTTTCCTCTTCATCCTTTTCTTTTTTACAACTACCTTGTTCAACCTTAGTAACAACAACACTTCTGATTAAGGCTAATGCCTTTTCATTATGTTCATCTATTCTCATCATTTCTAGAAAAGGTACCAAAACTTTAACTTGAGAACGAAACTGTAACATATCTACTGGCATATATTTTGGCAAATCAAATATTATACCTTCATCACTTTCTAGTTTCTCTTGTTGCTTGCTTCCCTTAGTTTTCTTCTGCTTCTTTTCCTCTGAAATAGGTTCAACAGACTTTGTGATCATTTTAGTCTTCACCAAAGCTGAAGCTGTGTCTCCTTGGGGCTTTGGAATTTCATTCTTTTTAGCCCAAACCTTGTCATTCTTAACTTCTTTAACCTTGACAACATCTTTCCTATTATCAACTTTGACATCCTTATTTTTATCCTTTTATTCTTTAATAAATAAGCTAGCAAGCTTACCTTGTTCACCACCAATAGTTATGTTTCTCAGCTGAAATGATCTTTTCACTTGAGTAGCCATTTATGCGGTCAATCTTGCAATCTCATCCTCTGATGGTCTCCTTAGGGACACTACATCTTCATCCTATTCCATATTGTAAGTATTATGATCAAAATCACCTTCCTCATCAAAGAAAACTTGATGGTATATTTCATTTCTTTGTCTCTGATTATCCACATCTATTCCATGTGACTCATCACTAGGGGAACATTCTGCTTCATCAATATATGATCTGGTCATACAAATATCCACATCATCCTGCTCAATTTCAGGAGACAGCTCCTAAGTTTCCTATCCTACTCCCTCAGCAACAAGTAATTTAGCAATACCACAATGACCCTAATCATGTGGATGTTCACAAACCTCACACCATGGTCTATCTTCTACCAAATTTACTGAATTCTTCTGCAAGGGTTTTGGTGGATGTTGATCTAGTTTAGGCTTCTGGCTGGGCAAGATTGGTTTCCCATCTTTCCAGTTTGTATTATAAGGGTAATTTTGCAATCTAGGAGGTCTTTCATTCTTATTATATTATTGCTTCTCATTTCCTATACCCTTTTCTTGCTTGGAAATGGTATATTTTATGTCCTTCAAAGTGCTCAATACCTTATCCCATTTATCTTCATCTTTAGGCTTTGAGCTAGAAACCTTTTCAACTTTGTTCTTGGGATTCTTTAAGAGTGTAGGGTCTTCTCTTCTGCCATATTTCCCAGACGCTCGCCTATTACTTTCAATATTTATAGCCATCCTGAAAGCATTCCTCATGGTTCAAGGGTCTTTATCTCTAAGGAGATATTCCATTTTAGCATCAAAAACATTGAAATATTTTGTTAGACAAACATTCTCATCAAGCCTTAGGACCTGGAATAGTTTGTACATTTCCTTTTGAAACCTTAAATTAAATTCTGTTACAGGCTTGTTTAGTGAATTCTTGATATTACTGAATTCATTCAACATGAAACTGGAATTGGTCTTATCACCATACTATTCCTTGAAACATTTTTCAAATTCATCCCATGAACAAATACTAGCATTAGGTAGACCCCTGTACCAATCCCTTGCATCTTCTACCAAGGATTGTACAAACATTTTCATCACAACATCCTCATGCTCCACTTCATAGTCATTTAACATATCCATAAAATCTTTCAAATGTTCTTCTATTGTTACAACATTATTACCAACAAATTTACTCATCTTTTCTCTCAAATCATCTGGGATGGGATTTGGATAACCTAGAATACCATCAAAGTACAATTGCCTATATCTTTCATGTTGTATAGGTCTTCTTTGAAATGGTGCCTCAGTCCTCTGACAATCAATGTCAACTCCTATATTTTGTACTCTAGGACCTCCCTGACTTGGATTGACATGCTTAATAGCATGGATTTTTGAGCCAAAATTGTTTGTGTTGGTATCCAAATTTGTTTTAGGACTAGATTTGGAGGAATCTTGGTGATTTTATGAGGTTGCAGCTTGTGTAGCCTCATCTAAGCTTGAAATCTTTAGGAAACTTATTTTTCTTTTCATCTCTGCATTTGCAACTTCAATTTTTGTCCTCTTCAATTCTTTGCAAGAGCCTCACCCTCCTTTCTAACCTTTTCTAATGAAGTCTCAGCTTGTGATGGCACATGTGGCAAAAAATCTATCTTTGGAGTGTGGGAACTCACCTTATCATTTATTTTAATCCCCTCAGCCTTTTGTTTTCCCTTATCTAAAATGGGTTTAGGATTTGGATCACTTGGTTGAGGCTTAACAGGGTCTGATGGTTTTGGGTCTAAGGGTTTTGGTTGGGTATCAACTTGACCTACAGGACCTACCTTAGACGTAGGCCTTATCTCCTTATCAAATATTTCATGTACGACAGGACCCTCAACACTTGGCTTAGATATTTCTTGGTTCAAGGCTTTCATTGTTTCCAACTATCTAGTCAACCTATCTCTTTCAATCACATCA
>CM021103.1:492696130-493049496 GCA_007115665.2 Sequoiadendron giganteum
AGCAAGTGCATAATGAGTTGAACTTTCTATTTTCCTCTCTTATGAGCTTAGACGAAAACAACTATGGTGATCCTCCTAGACTAGGTGATGCACCATGTATTGAACATGGTGATTTTCCTAGTACAACACTTGATGTTTTCCCTCTCGCTAGTGATCTGCATTTCGTATATACTAAACAAGATTGAGATTCAGATGACTTGCTAGATTGTTGACTCAAATGTGATTTACTAGTCTTTTTGCTTTCATTTTTTCTTTCTTTTTATGTGATTGCATGTTTGTAATATGATACCACATTTTTTTTTATGTCTCCTCTCTATGCACATTCCTCTATTTGTACCTACATTATTCTATATATTGCAAGCTCTTTCCTTTTCATTGGTTTTTACCTTACATTTTCATGTTTGTCTTGTGTTTTCCTTTCGGGGATGACACAAGGGGTCGAGACACCCTATGTCTCTTCCATAAAGATTTTTCATTTTCCATTTTCCTTTCATTTTTGTCTTGTATTTTAATTTTGGGGATGACACAAGGCGTTGAGACACCCTATGTCTCTTCCATGTTGACCCAAAAGATTTTTTATTATATTTTCATTTCCTTTCATTTTTGTCTTGTGTTTCCCTTTTGGGGATGATAGAAGACGTCAAGACACCCTATGTCTCTTCCATGTTGACCCAAAAGGTTTTTATTTATTTTCATTGTCTTTTTTTTATTCTTCTAGTTCTATGTGTATTTGGGGAATGATGACAGTTCTGAGCTCTCTAATATCGTTGCAGCAAAGACAGATACTGACCCTGAATCCATAGATCCCTTATGTGTTTCTGGGGGAAACCCTCTTCTCCTTTTCATTTTTGGTTACTTTAAAGTAATTGCTCACATCATGGTGTTAGCAATTCCTCGAAAGTGTAGGCATACATTGGCATTATTTTGGCATGATTTCATTTACATTTTTTTTCATGCTCCTTGTGTGATTTCCTTTCTTCTTGTGATGCATCCTTTTCTTGGTGGTGTCATTGGGGTTGACTTCTTCTGAGAGAATGATATTTACTTGTCCTCTCTTGGAAAACTTAGGTACAATTTTCCCTAGGATGAGACCTTGTATTATCCTCTTTTGGATACACTAAGCACAATGTCCCCTAAGATTAATACCTCGTACAAACTAAGTAAAATCCCTTCAAACATCCCTCTTTCTTATTGCATTTTCTTATTGTACCTTATTAAAGTCATGAAGGTATGGCTTTGATATGGTCCCTTGGGGCTCACTTAGGGAACAACTAGCTTCACTAGCCCTTGTGAGAATGCATTTTTGTACCTTATTAGAGTCATGGAGGTATGGATTTGATATGGTCCCTTTGGGCTCATCTAATTAACAACTAGCTTCACTAGCCCTTGTGACCATGCATTTTATTTTTTTCCTTATCATAGTCATGGGGGTATGATGTTGATATGGACCTCTTGGGGTTCACCTACTAGACAAATAGCTTCACTAGCCCTTGTGAGCATGTGCTTTTTTTTGCCTAGTGGACAATGCATTCCACTTGTAAACCTTTCATGGACAAATAGTATAGACCTGGTCCACAATGCATTTGATGGTTAGTCAAAGCTTGATCCGTGGCATTTTTCTTTTTCCTTTTCCCTTTTTTCTATCTTTGATGGTGTATGTTTGTGATCTGGATATGACTTCATATATCATCTACAAGTGTGTTCCTTTGTTCCTATGTTGGTTTTCCATAGGATCTTGATCTTAGGGGCTTGGTCACCCTCTTGGTTATTTTCATCTTATCTTACTAACATTTGTACATTTGAGCCCCTCTTGATTGAGTGGTTGGCTACTTTACTGTGAGTTTGAAGCAAGTTCATCCTCTCAATAAAGTGGGCTAAATGTAGTGTAGGAAAAAGAATACCCTTGCATTTTCACACTTGTTTGGGCCCGCCTTTCTTTATTTATCCCTATTTATGTCTTAATTGGTCCTATTTTGCATCCATAAGCCCAATGAATGATATTTTTTATGCCTAATCTCGACAAACATCAATAGATAAATGATAATTTAATTATTCTGGCTGAGTGCCCTTCATTTTTAAGTTGGGACTAAGATGCAACCTAGGGCGTCTTTGTCCCCCAAAGGTCTTGGGACCTTGATTTCAAGTGTGCCTTAAATGAGCCCCTTTTTGGAGTATGTGCCCTGAGTTTCATGCCTTGGGACTAAGATGCCACCTAGGGCATCTTAGTCCCCCTTGGCTTATTTTCAAGATTTAATTTCAAATATTGGCAAGATTTAGCCTCCTTTAATTAATGAATTCATATGGCGGCTTGTTGTGATGTAATTTTAGGATATTAAGCATGGATAAGTACAAATACAAGGTTCATTCACTCATTTCTCATCTATAAACTTGAGTATTCATTTCTAAGGAATTTTTATGAGATCAATAGCAATTCATCAAGAATTTGGAGCCATCATCAAGATTCAAGCATCATATCAAGGATATTGTTGCATCATGTTTGTTGCTGTGCTAACAATTGTGATGTAGGGTTTATGATTCAAGCAAGCGTTTCATGCAATATCAACATCATTCAAGCAAGAGTCAAGAACCACATCCATTGCAGCCATTTCAACCATATTTTTAGCACCTTGTTACAAGGGTTGGCTGAGTTGCAACATGTGTTTTTTTCATTCATCATGTCCCCCATTTCATTTTAATTCAAGGTTTAATTACGAACAAGGGGTTTGACCAAGGCAAACCCCCATTCACTAACAATCAAAAAAAAATTCCTCTCTTGCATGTTTGTATTTGCAAATTTAGGTTGAATACTTGAAGATTATTTGGTGTGAAAAGTTTCAAAGTGTCAAAGTTGCATTACAAAGTTGTCATCTTCATGAAAACTCACCTATAGGCCAGATCTGAAAGTTTCAGGACCTGAGATTAGAGAAGAAGGAAGTGAAGACATCAAGCCTTAGGTCCACATTTAGAGATTTCAGAAATTCAGATTGGGACTAAGATGGTAGAAAGGGCATCTAAGTCCTCCAAGTGGAATTTGGTAGAGATTCTTTCAAATCCGATTCTGGCATTTGCTCCAAAAAACCACAGCAAGACTAATAAGATAGTAAGGGTGTCTTAGTCCTCCCTAACATATTTTGATAGCTTCTTTGCATTTTTGAAATCCTCATCACAATTCCAAAACTCCCAGGTACACATATCATAACTTTTTGTTACTTAAATTTGTCATTTGCACTCATTATTTAGCTTGCATTACTAGGTTTTGTCAATTGAATGTTAAGTTGTCTTTTCCAAGCTTTTTCTTAGTGGTGAACCCTTCAAAGCCTAAAAGAACCCCTCCTTGGTCTTCCTTATTGAGAATTGACTCATCCTTTTAGTTAATAGTCAATCCAATTTGGGATCCTAGAACATTATTGAATGACCTAAGGAAAATAAGTGGGCACTCCATCCCCCACTCCATTTTTTCTATTGTTCAATTCACATCTCTCAAACTACTTGTCCAAATAAGATGAAATCTTGGATTTAGATACATATAGCATCCTCCTAAATAATGTTAGAAGTGTAGAGTGATATCTTCATTTTCAGAGTGGTGCGGACCCTAAAATGAATATGCTATTACACTGAACTAGTAGATTTGACACTTAGTCAACTTTCTATGTAACTAATCTTTCTGGACCAACTCACTTTGCACAAAATTCTTCCTTAAGAACTCCAAAACCTATTAAGACTAATCAAAATAATTCACAACAATGTTGGAATCAATGACAACACTATATCACATTGTTATGTAACATTCATGCTGATGTTGCCAAGCAACATCATTAATGACAAAATTCAACAATCTCTCCAACCTTCCAACAAACCCACAAAAACTCACATATAGAATTATTTGATAATAATTCAAAAACTTTGCAAGCAGAAACAAGGGTCTTAGATCTAACATCAGAGAACTATAAAAGTTGAGAAGGAAATCCCTACAAGGACCCATATGCCCTAGGGTGCCTATTTCCTCCTACAATGATTGAGACTAACTTTTCTAGATAAGTACATAGTCCCCTACCCTTCCTAGATTTGCCTTGCAATTCATTGTTTCAATTATCAATTGTCAGATTCTTGAAATTTTCATATTAGGGCACATATTCTAATTAGGTTAATCATAGAAAATCAATTCCAATCCATTCCAATCCTAAATAGGATGGAGATCCAAGTATGATTGGCTCACTTTTATGGTTGAAAGTTAATTTATACACCTTGTTGATATCCATCTTAATGAAACCCTATAAAAAGGCCTTGAATCCTATTGTTCTAAGCATTTAAACATAAGGATCACCTTTTTCTTCTTTTCAATTATAAATATGGATTTTTCATCATTAGGTCTCAAATCTTGCAATAGATATTTTGTTGACTTGTCTTTCCCTAGAAGGATACCCTGTTTTATAAGGGAATTGTATTATAGTTGTATTACACTATTGTATTGTGTGATATTATCCTAGCTATCATGTTGCCTCTAGATCTCTAGTTGGTGATACTCCTAAGAGAAGCTTGCTCTACAAGTATATTGTTATCTTCATGATTTTTGAATAATACATTGGGTGGATTTTGAAGTGTGGGGTTTTTCAACCAAAAGGGTTTTCCCTACGTAAATCACTGCATTGTAGTATGTATGATATTTATGCTTTTTTTTTTTTTTTTAAATGTAACTATTGTAAAGATCTAAAAAAATTTGCATTACATAGACCATAGATTATATATTTTGATATTTTCTAGATCTCAAATTCATTGCACTCATTTTTATTACCTAGGTTATATATCCTAGAGAAAACAAATTTAAATAGCATTCAAAATAACATTAAATAGAAAAATCCTTATAGATCTGCATCCATTTAAAGTTCATTTAAAGTAAATAGTAATTACAAGGTGAATCCACAAAAGTGGTTTACAATTTGCGTGAGGAAGGAAAACTTCTAAAAAATGACCCTATTCAAAATAATTTTATTTTTGGGGGTTCAAGCGAACCCATTGAATTTGGGAACCTGCACTTTCCCATTGTGAGCGAACCCCCCTTTTCCCACCTTCCCATCCTCTGGCACAACAAAACTCCAAAATTTTTCCCTTCGAAGCTTGGGTTGAGGATGAAAATGGAGGAGAATTCATAGACCCAACTGGAAGATGGTAGTCCTCAGAATGAGCTATCCAACGAATATAATTTTAATATGTTTTGGTTTTATTATGTATGTGTTTTTTTAGTTTTATTAAACATAGGTTTTTCACCGAAAATCAAGCTCTTTGTTCTACACCTGTGGAAAAATAACAGATTATCAAAAAAAAATTTTGAAAAATATGCTCAGGCTGGGTATTGATGTCCATGATCCATTAAAAAAAAATTGAATTTCGATACATACAAAAAAAGTTATGTTGTATACAGTCCGCCTATGTTTGAATTGTAATTGGTTTGACTTCGAAACTTGATTAAGGAAAAAATATTTAATAAAACACTATGAAACCAAATGAACTAGTTAGATATTGTAGTTACAAATCTAAATTCGAAAAAATTAGAATTTTATCCTTCATACAAAAAAAGTTATGTTGTATACACTGAGCATCACTCCTTAAAAATGCTATTTTTTTTTTTAAGCTAGTTTTCGAAGGGGATGGAAAAAGAAGTGCAATCTAATTCCAATTTTTTTGAAAAAAATATATTTAGAATCTATAGACAAAATATCAGAAATCACTAGTTTGCATCATCTTCAAATTCCTCATGGTTTAGCCGCTATAGGAGCTCGAAAGTGAAGATTTAGTTTTAAATAATCAGTTTAGTGTCCAGTTTGCCCAAAAATTGTAAACCAATATTGTGGGATCACCCTACATAATATTTAAATTTATAGAAAATACAAGGAATATATTAGTTAAGTTCTTTCATTCATCTAGAAGTTACATATAGAGATGTTATAAAGTTATGAAAACACCAAAAAGAGATGGAAATTCCTCAATCCCATTATAAGGAACTTAATTAAAAAACCCACGAGCATCCTTATTTCTTGTTTAGAATTCACACTCATTTTATCATAAGTGAGAGAATATTGGATCAAGATAATCTTAGACACGATCAAGGAAAGCCTATTGACTTAAGAAAACCTCACTGAAGAAATATTTGAGTAAACATAAATTTTATGAAAAATTTAATGAAACACAAGGAGGGATTGTCTCACACTAATATTTTAGATTCAAGGTCAACTCGTGAACCATTTCCATGAGGGAGCTAGATAAGACAATGAAATCATACTTGAGAAATTAGAAATACCATCTTGAAATTATTTCAAGAGTTAATTTTCCAACTCCATCTAATCAATCAAAAAATAGTTAATCATTAACGCCATGAATAAAGAAATCAAAAAACTATAATTGTCACCCATGAGTTTCTTCTACACCATGAATAGAACAAATCATTGATTCTACCCTCACTTTATTGTCTCCTTCCATGAGAGTGGGAGTGGCCAAGAGGATGCCTCTTAGCGAGGATGCAATTAAATGTATTATTTAGAGTTTGACTCATTTATGTTATGCTTAGATCAATCTTGAGCACCACATGCACATCATAGATCAATTTTGTATATTAGATCAAGAGTTTTGACCACTTCAGATCAACTAAGTGGCCCTTTGATATGAACCATAGGAAATTATGATATTGCACAAACTTTGACACGTTCATTATACCAAGAACATATAACATTATAGACAAGTTAAAATAGATTCAACGTGACATTAAAAGTTTTCTTACACGATCAATTCTAGAGTTAAGTACCCCTATTTGTTGCATTTAAATTTAAATCTATTCATTATAATTACCACTTCTAACTAATTAGCCTAAATTGAACGTGTTCTTATTAATTGCATTTATTTATTTATCCTAATTTTAAAACTATGTGCATTAAATTAATATCAAAGTTGCTTAATATCACAAACATTTAATAACATATTTTGGAGAAAAAACCACATCTTAAAATAAATCAATAAAAAATAAAATTGTGGCACTTTTCAACCTCAAACCCAAGTGCTTGTCTCATGTGATTTCTCTAGTCAATGTTTTGGGTAGGCCTACTCATATATATGTTATAAAATACACACCCAATATTAATTGTTATACATTAAATATCTAGACTTTTTTCACATTATTTTGACTATTCATTCATCTTATACATACTTTCATTCAATGAACTTAGAATTTAAACAACTAAAAAAAACCGTACAATTAAAATAATTGTTATATAAATAAATTTATGTATAAGATAAAAAAATATAAAAAATTGAAAACTTTCCTTTTGAATGACCAAATATGATACCCCACAAAAATTTTAGGATATGTAAAAAATATATTAAAGAAAAAGTTTCCTTTTAAATGGTTATTTTTTGATGCTTTAACATATGATGAAAAGATCTCAGCAGAATATAATAAAACAAAACTTTCATTTGAATGGCCAAATATGGTAACCATAAATATATACCATACAAGTGTGATGAAAGTCAGCAAGAATTACATCTAATCATGTTTTTATAGGAATTTGGGTAAGGTGGAACTCTTACAATTGATATTTTCCTTCATGTTCAATCACTCATCTTCCCAACTTCTAGTGTGGAAAACCTGTCAATGTGGACCCCTTGTAAGCGTAAACATTTGTGTATATTCAAAGCTTGAACACTGTTCTACTCGTATGGCTATTACTTTGTTACGTTGCAATTCTAGACATGTTGCATTTTGTATCTTATTGCCATTTGTTTGTATGAAATTTGTTTAGCCGTCCACCCAGCAACAAAATCTTATTCTACTCTTGGTAGTTATTGTTGGCTGGTGCAAATAAAAGCAAAGAAACAAAAAGTGGAGGACTTATTTCCACAGAAACCTACCCCCGCTTGACTAAACTCTATTGACCAATTTGATTGTGGTCCTTACAACTCTTAGTTTCTTTAATTTTGTCAATATTCTGGGTGCCTAACGCTCATGGAAAGCTTTATGTACCTACCATTGATTGAAAAGACTCTTATGCTAGAGCTTTGTTATATAAATGGCTCAAGTGCAAGCTGAAATACACACCAAGAGTCTTACTAAATATTGCAAACAAGCACCTTTTTTGCACAATGGCTATCTGGAATGGTAGAGTTTTGAACTTGTGTTTTCTGTGGCTCTTGGTTTCCACAGTTTTGCTGAATAGTGCAGATTGTCATCCCTGGAAAAAGAAGCTTCCAAAGCCATGCAGAAATCTAGTTTTATATTTTCATGATATTATCTACAATGGTAAAAATGCAAAGAATGCAACTTCTGCAATTGTAGGAGCACCTCAAGGAGCTAATCTCACTATTTTGACTGGTAACAACCATTTTGGAGATCTGGCTGTGTTTGATGATCCTATTACTCTTGACAACAATCTTCACTCTCCTCCTGTGGGAAGAGCTCAGGGCTTTTATTTCTATGACATGAAGAATACATTCAGTTCTTGGCTTGGCTTCACATTTGTGCTGAATTCAACAGACTATAAGGGTACCATTACTTTCAATGGAGCAGATCCAATTCTAGTTAAGTACAGAGATATATCTGTTGTGGGGGGTACTGGGGATTTCTTAATGGCCAGAGGAATTGCAACTCTTGATACCGATGCCTATGAAGGAGATGTTTATTTCCGTCTAAGGGTGAATATCACACTCTATGAGTGCTACTGATCAATATCCTCACACAGAGAGCTTTCTTGGGGATTCTAAGTTAAATCTATTTTATATGGCTATTATATTAAGAGCATATGAAATATAAATCTATTAAGATTATGAAATAGTGAACTATGAGATCTATTTTATAGATCATTCGAAATTGTGTAACTTTGATATATATGCATAATTTTTAAATATTGAAAGGTATAATCCAAAAGAAAATTAGTGTTCTACCAACTAATTATCATGATATAGTTTTATCTTCCTCTTGGACTGTCAAAACTGGCAATTTTAATGTTCTTTTCTCAACTCTTGCATTGAAGTTAAAAGTGATCATATCTATAGAAGGGTGGATCATGTAGCTGACTGCTTTGCTAATGTGGAGGCTGCTAGGGGTGGTATTCTAAGTTGCTTGTGTTAGACGATCTTCCTCTTTATGCCATTAAGCCTTTAAATGATGAAATCCCCATCTTTTTTCCTTTCTTAAATTCCAGTGTGGTGTGTTGGATATGTTAGAGTAAAGGTTCTTTTCTTATCTTGGGGTATGGAGTTATATATTCTGAGATAATATATCTTATTAATTACTTAAAAGTAAAGTTTATCTATATTATAATTTTTTTGTAAACAAAAGTACTGAATTTTTTTTCATATAGACTGAATTTTTTATAGAAGAATTTTTTATAGAAGGTCATGCACATCACATATATATTTGGAAAAGGGAATCTAGATTCATTTGAAAAGGAACTTGAAGATTTTTGTGACTAGTGATCCAGTTAGAGATTTGGATTAGTATCAAAGAAGATATGGCAATTTAAAGTTGATTAGGTGGTTCAATGTTTTAGAAAAAAAATTAACTAAGCTTTTAAAAAATCTTTCATATCTTGCAAATTAAGTGAGAAAATTATATTCTGTTTTTTTGCAAGTGGATAAAAATATTTGAATATGCTTTTCTACATTATTTCCTTTTAGATATATGGAAGGAAAAAAAAAATACTTGAAAAAAGTATTTTTTCAAACCTTAGTTTTTCATGGGAGTTCATCATTTTGATGACAATGGTAATAGATTAGAATGATGGCTCAAATTCAAAAGGGCTTATTATAAATATCAGAATTATGACTTAGAATTTAAAGTGAGATTAGAAGGTCCAACTAAAATATGGTTTTATCCATTTTTTCTTAATACATGTTCTTTCAAAAAAATGGAACAACTTTTCTTAGATAGTTGGACACCAAAAGAAATAATAGTCAATAACAATGAGAAAATAGAACTTCAAGATTGAAGAAGAAGAGAAGAGGAAAAGGAAAAATAAGGAAAAAAGAGAGAAAGAGAAGGTGAAGGAGATGAAGAAGATAAAAAATACAAGTATATACACTTCAACTTTAAGGAAGGAATATATAGTTCTATTATAATAGCCCATATTGATACATATACTCCTATCCCACCCTTACACAATTTTTGTCCATTTACCATCAACAATATCATAAGGAAACTTGATGATATTAAATATGAAGTTAATAACTTAGTTCAATTAGCCATATAAAGGATGCTACAAATTAGATAAACTATAATCTAATGTACTTAGACCAACCACTATGCTGAAGCTACAACGACCTACTATTGTCTAAAGCTTGCCTATGCCAAGGGTTATAATAAAGTCTAGCTTGAAGGGGATTCTCTCAACATAATCCATTGTCTTAACCAAGAACACACTCTTAGTTGGTTGATTAAAAATTTCATTAGAGATTCCCTAAACATGATTAAAACTTTTGATGAGATAATGATTACTCATATATACCATGAGGGGAATAAGATCATGGATGTATTTGCTAATGAGGTTATAAATTATAAATCATTTAAACACTAGGAGGGGCATGTTTTAATATTTATTAAAGCTCATGCTATTATCAATAGTGAGTACTTGTAGGGATACTAAGGTCCAATGGGACATGGGAGTAATGAGTACCAAACACTTTGCACACTTTCTAGGTCCTAAGAGTGTTTCCATCCTTTATTTCCTTTGGTGATACCTAAGGAATAGAATTATTGACTTGTAATTTGGGAGCCTGAATAAATTATCAAAGTTATTGCAATGGGAGGAGAGAGGAACAAAGTGGAACCCCTTTCATGTGATGGGGTCTGCCAAAACCATATGGTTTGGAGGATTGTTGAGGAGGAGGGCCTAAATCCCTACTTGGAGAAGCTTCATAGCCACAAACCCGAGCCTACAAAAGTCTTTATTAAAGGTTGGGAATATAGAGTGTTGAGTGTGCATGGGAGAGAAGTGACGATCAATGACGATGTGATTACAAAAATAATAAGGCTCCCAATGCATGGAAGAAAGGTTTTTAGAGAAAAAAATTGAATGATGAGGCCTTGCACCAGTTCTTCAAAGAAAATGAGCATAAAAATCTGGTTACTCTTTCTTTCTAGGGTTATGATTACTTGTTTATCAAACCAATCTAGGTGGAGGTAGATGAGGTCATAATAAGGTAAGGTACATTACATTAGATGGAAGATTCATAGCTATCTATGGTGTGAATTTTTTTTTCCAAGTAACCATTTTTATCATAAAATGTTGGTCTCCTTTTCATACCTTCTTTTGGCTTCTTTGGACCATGCTTTAAAGGAACACCACAAAAACCCTAAATTTCTATTTTTTGCATGAAAGTTTAATCCTTATAATTATAGAGTTTTTGAAAGATCAAACCCCAAATATGGAGCCTAAGAGGAAGCTTAATGTAAAGAGGAAACAAAAGCCTAGATGGTGGTGCACTTCTTGGATATGAGAGCTAACACTAGTGATGACGAGGAAGATGAGGAATGGAATGAGGAGGAGGAGATTCATGACTCTGTGGAGGTATATTATATGAAAACTTCAAAGGAGGGGATCCCAAGAAATGGAAGAAATCAAGGAAGAATAATTTCCCATGAAAGAAACCAAGAAGGTATATTTCCTGGTTTGAGGGTTCCCAAATAGGGGAGGAGAATGAAGGTGTTAACACTAATTTTAAGGGGATTCAAATCATGAAAACTAGAGGTGATGTAATAGACAAAGGTAAGAATAAGGTTGTTTAAAAAATGATAGGAATGAACCCTTCATTGAAGATGGGTAGTGAGAAGGATGGTCAAGGTATTGATAATACCCATTATATTTTGGAAGAATTTACCTATCTTCATGCAAATTCTATAGAAGATATTGATGATTTCCTAAGCCTGGCTAGAGAAGGGGTAACAAAATATTTTAAACCCTCAAAATGGTTCTTCCATGAAATTAACAAAATCATTATTAAAATTAAAACTCTACTTGAGAGAAAATCTCTAAGAAGGAAAGGGAACAACCTAGACTTGGGGATAGGGATGTGAATAATAGGATTGATGACATGGAGAAATATACAAATGACTTAAAAATGGAGTCTGACAAATGTATGGCTGAGATGGCAGAAAAGTTATAGGACACTAAGAAAAATATGGAATTTTTTTTGAAGATTAGTCATTTTTCTATAAGAGAAAATAGCACTAAGGGGATCAAAATTTTAACTTAAAAACTCAAAGAGTTGAGAGAATAAAAATTATTGAAGTGATCCTTGAGGAGACTAGAAAGGAATATCATAAAAACAAGGAAAAAAGTGAGAAGTTGATGCAAACCTAGACTATGGGGCCCAACTCTAGGATTTGTGGGAGCAAGAAGAAATATTTTGAGGAGGACAAGAAAGACTTGTTGAACCTTTCTAATCTTCATCAAAACTTCTAGAAGTAGGAAATAGAAGTAGTAGAAATTCTAAAAAACATGAATTTAAAGTTTCTATTTGTTGTTTTTTTTCTTTTAGTTTGTTGTTGGTTGGCTATGATTTTCCTATGCTTTATCTTGTAGCAACATTTTGTTTGTACATTTTTGGGTCCCTCCAAAACTTGTTTTTCCTATTAATGAAAAAATAGAATTTAATTTTATATAATGTAATTTACTATCCATTTTGTATGTGATTTATGGTCCCTCTCTTTGAATAATGTTAAAGGAGAAATGATGAATGAAAAGCATCATTATTCAAAGAAAAAATTTATATTGTGTTTATGATGAAAAATATCAAAGGACAATCTCTTGTAAGGATATTAAAGGATTGTTCTCTTGAATGACTATATTCTCTACTCCATAAATATATGTTTTCATCAATTTCATTAAAATATATATTAAATTAAGTTCTAATTAAATGATCATCATATCTTATTTAGTGGCATGCAAATAAGAATTCAAGGATAAAATACATGGCTATGATATATTAGATTCTAGTCTTTATCCTCCAAGATGCACTACCAAGTTCTTAATGGTGAAATTTTGAAAGGGTCTATTGAGATTGATGCCTACAATCCAAGAGAAGAATTTTTGAATATTTATAGTTATTTAATGGATTTATGTGCTAACGTGTGTAACATTAAATTGAAACTATTACAAGAAAATGCATTTAAATATGGTTATTTTCCTTCTCTTTCCTATTCATCCTTTTCTTTGACGTTTCCACCAAAAAAATCTCTTGAGAAGGGTAGTGATATACCATATAAGATTGAAATGATGAATTATACTAATAATATTTCTACAACACCAATGGACTCAAATATCATCTACATAAATATAGGAGACCAAGGAGTTTTACCAAACCACACTGTTGAGCCTCCACCAAACCTTATTGGGTATTCATATGATAACCTTGGTGTTGATTCACCCTCCTGAAACATCTCTTTATGTGCCTAAAATTTATTATTCTAAGGCTTACTCCACCTATCATAGAGTTCATAGTCATGTTTTGTTTCTCTTTTGACTATGGAATTTTAAAAAAAATTACTTTCTCCAAATTTACACACATTAGTTAAATTGTCTTACAAAAAATCATGTAAGTACACAAGAAGTCATTTGTATAGGCCATTAGTCAATTATTTTTTATGAATTAGGAAAAATATTTTTTTCATATTAATTATAAGTGATTTGGAATCAATTCAATCATATTAAAATCATAAAAAATATTTGAGTCAAATCATAGAATCATGCATCCTTGCAATACTTGTAGAAATGTTTAAAAGTCATGCCAAGTCATTATTAGTAAATATGTGAGGATCTCGTGCATTTTAACAAGTTTATATTTTTCATGAGGTTATATTCCAGTAGTTTAATTTTTTTTATTTAATAAATCAGAGAAGTTACAAGGAGACTCATATTTTTACATCTTCTAGGAGGCACTTTTGAAGTTTAGTGCATATTATATCTAGAATTTTAGCAATGTGTTTTCAATAATATTTTGACCTGCTCCAACTAATTACAAGTCTAATAATACACTAAAAATTATTGCTAGTTGGTAAGGAACTAGAGATGTAGAATTTTAATGTAATTTGTAACTTGAAATTTATAATTCATATCTTACAATTTTAATTTTATAGTTTCACATAATTACAAGTAAATTTATAAGTTCAACTAACCTTTTTTTTAAGAAAAAGGCACAAGTCTATATATTATAATATTTTTAAATATGAGATTTACATAAGAAAGCTAGCATAACAAAATCTATCAGAAGCATACTTCATTACACAAGAATTTAAAGATTTTCACTATCTCGAAGAACTATCATTCTATTCTCCCATATGGTAGATTTCCATTGATTTTTCTCCTTGATGTTCCTAAGGAGAAGAATCAACTTGTACCAGCTATGGAACTTGAATATTGAGAAATGGAATGATACTTGGCTCCCTCACATGAGATAGTAAGAAATCTATTGCATGATATTTCTCTTTGATTTTTGTTGACATGTATAACCAAATGTCATTTACATTGTGTTTCAGGGCTCTGAGAAAAAATCTTTCACTTTTCATTTCAAATTCCTATTTAATTGCATCATATACTGAAACAAAATCCCTCCCATGTTTAAGAAATTTCTTGGAAAATAGATCCACTATATAACCCTTTCCTTTGAATAAATAATACTCTTGAATAATTTTTACCAGTGCATTATCTTCTAGGAAGTCTTCTTTAACAACTTCATTTGCAATCAGGGATAACTTTAAGAAACACCCCCCTCAGAAAAGGTTTAAAATTCTGGTGAATCTTTCCTTTTATTTGAAAAAAATATTAATTTTCTTGGCGAATCTTATGCATAGTATCCAAAAATTTGTAAAATCCTGGCGAATCTTCATGAATAATTGGTAAAAATAATAATCACAGTGGCGAATCCTAGTGAATAATCACTAAAAATATTAATTATAATGGTGAATCTCTCCTTTAAAAATTTGCATAGTTGGTCAACGTAGTTGCCCCATATATTTTTTTTATTTTTTTTAATATTGAAGTAGGGGCATGAGGGCGACAGCCATCGGCGGGGTCAAGGGGCAGCACCCCTTGCAGGGGTCAAGGGGGTAGAGCCCCTTTGTGGGGGTTGAGGGGGCAACACCCCCTCGCGGGGTCTTGGGATACAGGAGCGGTCAAGGGGCAGAGCCCCTCGCCACCAAGCATAAATTCACTATTGAAAATGCATTGGAACACACACAGATGAAGTCTTTTTAAAAACTCTCACTTGAAAAGTAAAACTAAATGAAACTTGAAAATTTTACCATCGATTAGCTTTTAAATTGGATGGCTGCAAGTTCATTCCGTGAGAAAATATTGGCATGAGTAAACATCATCGGTGGGACAATTAGGGATGTCTCGTTGATACAACGATGATGACGTATGTCATGAACTATTAGAAATAGTGAATGGTGGAGATCAAACAAAGCTTTGATCGGATGTCTTTCCGGGAGCTTCGTGCGAATATTGTAGATTCCCTTCATGATTCTTTGGAATTACACAAGTGGTGTACCTGTGCCTTGGTGGACCCCAGGTGGAGTATGGAAGCCTTATCAGTGTGAGTGAACATCATCAATGGGACACTTAGGGATGTCTCGCGGATACAACAATGATGACGTATGTCATGAACTATTGGAAACAATGAATGGTGGAGATCAAATAGAGCTTTGATCGAGTGTCTTTCCAAGAGCTTGGCGCGAATATAGTAGATTCCCTTCTTGATTCTCCAAAAATACACAATATTATTGGAAAATATTATTAATATTTTTAAATTTTACTATATAAACTATTGGCGAATCAGTGCCAATGACGCATCGTTTACATGGTGAATTAATCGAGAAGAAATTATTTTTTTGTAAAAACCTGGCGATTCAGTCTTCGTTTTAGCTTGTACTATTCACCATTTTTGGAGCTCCCAATTTCTATTATTCACCACTAAAGTTTTCCCTATTTGCAATATACTCCATAAACTCAAATGACTACAACAAATCTAGAGTATTTCAAATGAAGATTGAGAGTTCCTGTGAAGGAAAAATTAACCTTGGAGCTTCCGGATTCAAGATTTCCTCACCAATGATGCATTTAAATCACACTGTTATGCTCAATAAGAGTAAATTAAAGACTTGCTCCAACTGTGTTTTGTTGATACTTCCTCAAATTGGAAGTTCCCAATTTTGAACCATGAATGTTACTCTATAATTATGTGGGAAGTACTCCATTTTATTTTTGTGTAGCAACTGAAACCTCTAGATGAAGAGAGAAATATTGAAATTGAAACAGAAAAAAAGGGGATGCTATGCCTAAATGCAATAGAACCTAGGATCAATTTTTCGTTTTCTAGAGAATCATTAGGATGAAAATCAAAAAGGTGATTAGATTGAATTTCAACCATGAAGGTGAGCCAATCATACCTGGATTTGATCCTTTTTGGCCTTGGAAATTGATTATAATTGATTTTCCTTGATTAGCCTAATTAGACTTTTTTCCCTAATATGAAAATGCAAGATTCTAACAATTGAGAAACTGGGATAGAAATTCACCAGTAGATCTAAGAAAGGCAGATTTTTGTGTACCTATCCTATAAATGTGGAGATTGCTTAAATAGGAGGACAAAGTTTCTCAAGGGTGTATATGTACTCATAGAGATATTTCAGTTCTATTTTTGCAGTCCTCTGATACCATATTAGAGCTTCTCAATTCCACCTATAAATTTGTTAGTTCATTGTCAAATAGTTTTGTAGGTGAGTTTCCATGTGTTGTCAAGGTGTAGGGTTTTGAATGCAACAATGGATAAATGGATCTTCAAGCTTCCTTCAATCTCCTTCAAACCTAAGACTTGTACATTCAAAGAGAGGAAGGGTTGTGCCATTTAGGGGCTTACCATAGGAAAAACTCATGTTAGTTTTTGCACTTCCATAGTGGAAATGTCAATGATAGGAAAGATAAATCATAGGAACGAATGATGAATCAACAAAGTGTGTCAAATCACCATCCTTCAATGGATTCCTTGAAGGACTGAAGTCATGCACATCACCTCAAAGTATTGGATCTTTCTTACTTTATTTTCTTGAATTACTTGGAGACCTAAAAAAGGGTTAGCCTTCAAAAATAATGATAACATGAGCATGCATAAACTCACATATGATTTAAAATGATGTTTAGATCTTGAATTTTTGCAATAAATCACTAGAATGTTTCTCTTGACTTTCTTGATGATGCTCTTGATAATGCTTGATCATAAGTTTTTACAATGATTGGTAGATAGATTTGAAATGATGTAATAACTAGGTATTTATATGCCTTTGATCTAATTTCCCAAAAAATAGATCATGATAGCTGACATTGGTAACTTGAATTACAAATGATAAAATTTTGACACTGACATATTTGAATTTGGGGCTACGAAAAATAGGGGGACAAAGCCACCATAGGGAATCTCTGTCCCAACCCCATTTTGTAGAAATTAAGGTGTGACGGGGAAAGAATCAGATAAATGCATTTGTTTTGTGTTTGTAATTTGTTGGTAATTGTTAAAAATAGGCCATAGAATTCATAATTTAGGAAATTAGGGGCTCAATTATGTCCAATAATTTAAGGGTGAGTAAAACATAGTGTAAAATTGTCAAGGATGATAATTTTTGACACTACAAAAATACAAGCACAAACCGCCTTTTAAGAATGATTTCCATGTGTGACGCCAAATGGAAAATTGAAGGGTGTTGTGAACTCATTTCTTTGATCTTTTCAAAGCAAGATAAATCTAATTGAGTACAAAATTTGTAGATAGAAATGGTTAGGTAGTTATAACAAGCAATTATTATGAGACAATGCTTCCACAAATGTTATTTAATACCTTTGATGTATTTGATGATACCTACAAAACAAAACATGTAAGTATTAAAACATCACTAGATCAAAATTTGCTCCTTTGTGTCAAAATATATCCCCAACCTTTTGATAGAAGTTAATTGAACTCTTCACTAAGCCCTTCACAAAAGATGATATCTACATCTTTTTGTAAGGATTAAATTGAAGAATGATCATACAATATTTATTCTTCAATCTGATCACAACCTATTAGCTAAAAAGATAGTTAATTGATTCCCTTCCTTATAACAACGTCTAAGCTGGTATGATTCGAACCAGTCCAATAAATTGGAAATTGTTGTAAAATATAATTTATTCTCCAATTTTGAGCTCATCTTTGATTACAATAATTTACTATTACTAAAGAGTCCCCTTCAATCTAAATGTTGGATAGCTTCAAAATTTTGGAAAGGATTAAACTATGAAGGAGTGCTTGAGCTTTTGAAACATTATTAGTACCATTTGGAAGACTATTTGACTTTTTGCCAATTACTTTCCCATAAAATCATGGATTATACAACCTACACCTAACTTACCTGGATTCCCCCTAGTAGCACCATCAAAATTTAGCTTGCGAGTACCTAATGTGGAAGGAATCCAAGAGATTTTACTTCTACCTAATTTTGATTTTACATTTTAGAACAAACTTCCTTGAAATGGTAGAACAAGATGCTTCCAACACTTCATAATGACTACATGTCCCAATCTATGAATATTGAACCCATTGTTTTTGTACATAAGCATTTGTTACTTTTGAAATTTATTTCTCAATATTTATAATAATTTTCTCCTTTTGTGCCACTTCTTTCCTAACAATCCTTTATTCATTTCCCACCAAATATTCCACCTTATTGTTTTTAGATTTTAAATTTCATGATTAGATGATTTATCCAATCAATAAAAATTCAAATTTTTAATAGCAACTTTTCTATAAAATCAGCATTAAAATCTCTAATGTAATATCATTGGAAAATTTCTACAAGTTTACTTACATGTTTGAGAGGTTGCTAAAATTATTACATAAGTTAATTCTAAAACCTTCATAGTCTTCATGAATCCATAAAGTGTTCTTTAGCTTAGATGATATGTGGATTTATAATTTAAAAAATATTACCTATTTCCTTAAAATTCTTGGAATGATGGACTCAACTACAACTTCATGATTTATAATTTATATTTCAACTATTTTTTCTTACTAGAATTGAACTTGTTGGAATTGTAGACTTCATTAGCAATATTAAAATATTTATAAATTATATGTCTACCTCCATTTCTTATGACTTCACAACCATACAAACATACAAACATGGAGGTACAAGGTACATTTACATGTTTAAAATTATCAATTTAATGTTAAAATGAGAACTACTAAATTAATTTGAAATATTAAATGTAAAATTATAAATATGCATTGTAAATCTATAGATCCACAAGGCACTAGAATAGTGTGTTGAACACCCAAAATACTGAGAGGGCGGTGATTTATAAAATCTTCTATCGAGTGACCTCCTGGTACATATTCACCCTAGGGAGAATGGGTGTTGCTTCAGGGATCCAAAATCTATTTTCACGGTCCACTGCTCCTAGATTTGCACTCCTAATTCCTCTAGATCTCACAATCAAAAAGTTAGAATTAAATTTTATGATTTTTTTGGCTTGACAAATTTGATGAAAACTTTGGAAAATTACACTTTTGATCAATCTTCAATCCTTCTTCACCTATAAATTTTCAACACACAAAGAGAGGGAAAAATTGTTTATTTTTGGTGAATGGGAGTTTTCCTTGGTCAAACCTTGTTTTGGTAATTAAACCTTGAAATGAAATGAAAGATGAATTGAAGGAATGATGAATGAAAAATGTTATGTTGCAACTCACCAAACCCTTGAGTGGAGATCCTTAGAGGACTGAATTCTAATAGATCTCTCCAAGGTATTAATCTTGCATGAAATTTCTTGATTGGATGATGATCTTGATGCTTGAATTCTTGAAACCTACATCATGATGTTAGCTCCAAAAACATTCATGAATGGAGATAACTTTGAAATGATGCTTGATATATTTAATTCTATAAAAAATGACTGATAAATCTGCTCTTGAATGCTCTTGACAATAATATGTGCTCTTGTGAAGTATCTCAAAAATTTCTAGCTTGCTTCTAGATATTGGATAGATAAAAAGACCTTGTATTTATAGGTAATTTATAGATAAAAAGACCTTTTATTTATAGATAAAATTTAATAGAAGGAAAGTCTAGTGGAAACCTGCTTCAAAAGATTTCTTTAAACTCAATTTTGATGGTTCTTCAAGGGGCAACCCAGGTTTGTTAGGTGTAGGAATAGCTATCAAGGACTAGAAAGGTTCTCTCCTAACTATTAAAGTAGTTCATTTGTCAAATTGCACTAATAACATTGCAGAGGGTTTAGATCTGCTCCATTGTCTGTAGGTAGAAAAATCCATGGATATTCATAAACTAAACATCGAAGATGATTCTTTAATTGTAATAAATTCTTGCAAAGAGAGAGCCATACATAATTTGAGGTTATGTTATATTTTGGATAAAGCTTGGAAAATTCTAGACACTTTTTTTGAAGTCCTAATATCACACACATATAGAGAGGGCAATAAAATGGCTGATAGAGTTGCAAATATGGGATGTGATGGTCAAATTTTTGAGTTAGTAGGGAAACAGGATATAGCAAATCTTTTTCCTCAGTTGCTTGAGCATGCAATTGAGGAAGTCAAATCAAATCAATTTTTAAATTTCATATTCCCACGTACAGGCTCAGGGGTTACTAGCATGGAAGATGGGTGTGTTGTGTGGAAAAGCTTTCTTAGATGGCTTGAAAACTAGGTTGGGAGATGTTGAATCATATCATATGAGGTGGCCAGTTTATTGAATTTATAAAGTGGGCTGTCAGAATGTTGATGTATGTTTAATGACCGCATTTCTCCTTGTGTTGATGGATTTGAAAGGTACACTTCCAGAGATGATTATGACAACTATTCCGAATAAAGAAAATATGTTGTCTACATCAAGTTTTGTTTAATGTTTGCGGTTTTGTAGGTACAAAGTGTTATGATGTTCAAGAGTGCAACACAGAAAGTTGAGTTCGGAGAGCAAGGCTCACATGAGCTAACACAAGTTAATCCTATGGTGTTCTTTAAGCTCGCCATCTCATTATAGAAAAATATTCCCCATTAATTGCAAAAAAGATACACACATGGTTTTTATTAGCTATAAAGGGAGGTCATTGATAAGTGAAATTTATTTGAAGGTTTGCAAAATTAGTCATTTAGTGAATTTGTCTATGTGTGGAGAATTAGCAGCACAACTTTCAAACCTTGGAACTGTAGAGTGAATATGATGGTTCAACCATGGGAGCTTCCTTTCGAGGAATGCCTTTCTCATGATTGTCTGAAGCTGGTTTTTAACTTGACTTTCCCTAGGGTTGAGAAAGTTGTTTGCACAGTTCTTGGCATGGAGGTGAAAAGCTCATGTGCAAGAAGGATTATTTTCCCATCTTAGGTCGAGGGAATTCCTCTAGTTCAAATGCGGGTGGAGTGGAAGCAGAAATTTCCTGTGAAAATGTAGAAAATGTAAGCAAATAAGGAATGTGACTAATAGCTCACTTGTGATTGGCTTGGGGGGAACAGATAGCAAGTGCCCTGGTTGAAGGCCGTGGCTCTTGTGTGCATGGATTGCATGTTCTTTGTGCTCTAGCTGCAAAAGATGATAATGTTGCTCATGACCTTCAAGCTTTAGAGAATGCAAAGGCTCAAGATAAAAATTCAGTGCAAGTGGTTCGAATGGAAGATTAGCAAGAATGTGAAAATTTAGTTTTTTTGGGTTTTTTGCTTTGGACATGGGTTACTGAAATGATAAGCATTGGGTATACAGAATGGGTCTAGTTTTTTATTTTGTGGGAACTGTATTAAGAAAATGATATGAATTTTGCATCACCCTATGCATTGTAGTGAAATTAATATGAAAATTTTGGGAAAAATCATGGATTATCAAAATCCAGTTCTATAATTATATCTATAAACTTATTTTATTATAAATATAAATATATAGGCTATTTGCCTTTGCTCAAAAAAATAAAATCTAATTTCTAAAAAATTAAACATCTAAATCTGACAATTGTAAATTGAATTTGAATCATAAAAATGCCACCAAAAACATATTAAAAGTTAGGGTCCTAAACTTAAGGAGGACCCATTCACCCTTGGGTGAATGGGTCCTTGGACCTAAATCTAGGACACTCCAATTCCAAGGCAATTTAATTAATGTTTTCAATTGTTTAATACAAGTTTCCCTTTCAGAAAACGTGATTAATTAGGATTTTAAATCCATAATTAGCCTAATTAGAGGATTAATTAAGTCCAATTAATTTAGGGACCCAAACATATTGTTTAAATGTAAAGGAGTATATTTTTCGATGCTATATTTAGCCCCCACTTTAGTGAGAGGATGAGCCCTACTCACACTAAAGTAGATAAAAAAGTGTCAAGAGAGGTCTAATTTTTGCACGTATGAAGGTGTTGTCATTGATTCCAATGGGTTGGTATTGTCATTGATGTCAATAGTCCGGTGTTTTCATTTATGTTAACTATGTTTTGAGGAAGGTTGTTGCATGATGAAGATGTCGAGGATATTAAGAAAATTGTGAAAAAGAGGGAAATAGTTTGTTGCAGGTTGTGCATGTGTGGTTGAGATATTGAGGAAGTGTTGTGAGTACATGGACCTATCTTTGTGTTGCAATGTTTGGAGATGTGTTGGAATGAATTAAAGTGCTAAGAGGATGTCTCTAGTACTTGGTTTCCAAGTTCTTTTGAGAAAATAATGTTGTGCAAGTGTTCAAAATATGCTTTCGGATCTGTGTTTCTTCTATATTGATTCTATGTTTGTGCAGATCTAATATGTTGTTCAAGGTTGTTAGTAGTTGCTATATCCAAAATTCAGGTTTCTAGATTGTTGTGAAGAGTGAGATATATTCACCAGTGTGTGAGATAATTTTTTAGTGGTGTTTTTTGTGGTCTGGGAGAAATGTATTTTCTCCACATTTCTTTTCATTTTTGTTTCAGGTTGTGTGGATCTAAGAAGATTCTTATAATATTTGCATCTTTTAGAATTCAAGGTTTCACTTGATTTGTTATAGTATCATGCGTGTTTCATGCATTAGTGTGTGTATAAGGCTAACTAGATGATCTAGGTCGAAGTATTTCTATGATACGAGTTTGGATGAAGTATTTGTTGGATCTTAGGTGATTCATAGATTATTCCAAATTGTGTTCAATTAATTTTTTTTGTTCAACAGTTTTGGATTGATCTAAGGAAGCTTGTACTTAATTTTTTATGGTGTTTGCATGTGTATTGGCTGACCTAGTTTTAACACTACATGCAAAGCTTGTGAAAGTGTGTTGAGTTGTGTTAGGGCATATTTAGGTCCTAACTAAGGATTTATATGGGTTTCCTTCATTCCTATCCACTACAAGAATGTTTGGGTGCCAACCTAATTTTAAATTTTAAATGTAATGGATAGTTGTCGACCTTGGAGAAGGTTTCCAAGGTTGAGGATGATATAAACAAGAGTGTGTTGTATTAAGATGCAAGAGAGAGGCAAGATAGATGCAAGATAGATGTGAGTGATTAATGTGATGTGAATTAACATATAGATGCGAATTTGAGCAGACTAGTACAAACTTCAAAGTGTTGGATTCTTGAATGTAGTGAGCTAAAGGTGTCCACACTCTTTCATGCAAGGCCATGAAAGTGTTGGAGCATTTGTGGTGGATTCTTTCTATGGAAATGATTCTTTGTTGTGATCCCTTTTGGAAAATGTGTCATATTTTGGCAGTGAGCCCTTATATCGGTTTTGCAATTACTTATATTGTGAGCTAATCCTCATCATGGTTTTTCCCTCATTGTGGTTTCCATTTAAATCTAGTTTTCACTTATGTATGGTGTTGTTATTTCATTTTTTGTTATCTGCATTTTATGATTAATCACTTTAATAGAATAAGGGTTTAATGAATGCTTGTGGATCTAATTATTGTTGAGGTTTTTGATATTTTAATTTGCTACAACTAATTCAGCCCCCCATCTTAGTTGTCTTGTTCATTCAACAATTGGTATCAGATCCATATTCCTTGGAGAAGAGCTTAACCACTTGAGGTAGATCCAGGATGGTGAACAAGTTGGATTTCCCTAGATTTGATGGCAAAGACTATGCATTCTAGAAGACAAAGATGGAAGTATATCTAGCATCTCATGGATTTAAGATTGAAAAGGATATAAAGACTCAATATGTTGCACCTCCAAATGGTCTAGGAACAAGTAATGAGATCAAGGAACATGAGGTAAATACTAAGGAAAGGTTTATTCTTGTGAATAGTCTTTCAAATTTTGAAATAGTAAAAGTTGTGAATATTAAGACTGCTAAAGAAGTTTGGGACAAGATAGAGAGCATTTATGAAGGAGATGATAAGGTTAAACAAGAAAATTTTCAAAATCTAAAGGCACAATTTGAGACCCTATGAATGTTTTAAGATTAAAAAATTATAGTCTACATGCAGAGAGTTGATGAGATAACCAGTAAGTGTTATGAGAGGTCTTGGTGCACAAGTCAAAAAACCTAGGGTAGTAAAGAAAGTTCTCAGATCCCTTCTTGATTCTTATAGTGAAAATGTATATGCTATTGAAGAAGTTGAAAATTTTAATACTTATTCTAGAGATCAATTTCTTGGTACACTAACTTCATTTGAAATGAGAAAACTTGGTTTGAAAAATGGTACAAAAAAGGAGACTACTTTCAAGACAGGAAAATCAGAAAAGGTTGAAGATTCATATCGAGAATATTTTGATGTTGTGGAAGCTAACTTTGTAAGAAGGATGAAAATGGGCATCGATAAGTACAAAGGTAAACTACCTTTCAAATGTTTACTTGAGGAAATATAATTCATTATTCTTCAAGATGTCTAAACAAAGCTATGAACAATAGAAGTAAGGAGAATAAAGGAAATATAATCAAAATAAGTTACTATGTTAGAGAAGAGGTTGCTATTTCTGATGATGAATCTAAATATGAAGATGTTGAAAATGAATGCTTGTTCTTAGATTTAAAATATGAATCTACTCTTTCTAACTCTAAAATTTGTGTGAAGGAAAGTGTTCTGGAGAAGAAGGATAAGGTATCTAAGGCACTTTTGTTTCTTGTTTTCATGTTAAACAGGATAAAAATTATTGGGTTGTTGACAATGGCTTCTCTAATCACATGCTAGAAGAAAAAAGTAAGTTTGTTAAACTTGAAAAGTATGATGGAGGATTACTTAAATTTGCAGATGATTCAAGAGATAAGATTTGTGGAATAGGTTCAATCAGTTTTGATGGAACACATAATATTGAATATGTTTACTATGTTAAAGGTTTAAGGAATAATATTTCGAATGTTGAAGAAATGTGTAGAAAATGATATAATCTTGTGTTTAAAGATGAAAGATGTGAGATGAGAAAAGGGCTAGGAACTATGATTACTGCTAGTAAGAGGACAAATGAAAATATCTATCAACTCAACGATGTTGATGGTGATTGCTTTATGTCTTAGATTAATGATAGTTGGTTATGGAACCAAAGGATGTGTCACATGAAATTTCATAATTTAGTCAGAATCAGTTCAATTCATGTAGTGAGAGACCTTCCAAGAATTACAAAGCCTATAATTTTCATTTGTAAAACAATGTCAATTTGGAAAGAAAATAAGGAGTAGTTTCAAAGGAAAGGAACAATCTACTACCAGACTACTAGAATTAATACATACAGATCTATGTGCTCCCACAAGGGTGAGAAGTCTTCAGGGTTATAGGTATTTCATGCTTTTGATTGATTATTACTCTAGAATGACATGGGTTAATTTTGTTAGAAAGATTTGGTGCACTAGATGGATTTAAAGAATTCAAAGCTATGGTTGAGAATGAAATGGATCTGAAAAATAAATGTTTGAGGTCTAAAAGAGGTGGAGAATTCACCTCCAATTAGTTTAACATGTTTTGTGAAGTTCATGGAATAAAGAGGCACTTGTCTGCCCTAGAACTCCTCAACATAATGGAGTAGTTAAAAGGAAAAATTGGACTATTCAAGAAGTTGCTAGGACTATGATGAAAGAAGAAAACCTATCAGAAGTCTACTAGAGAGAAGAAATTCATACTATTTTTTACATACTTAATAGAGTTCAAGAAAAAGCTAACAACACAAAGACTCTGTATGAGTTGTTGTATGGAAGGACTCTTATATCAAGTACTTTAGAGTGTTTGGAAGAAAATGTTATATCAAAAGAGATGAAAAAAATTTAGGAAAGTTTGATGAAAGGTCTGATGAAGGTATCTTCCTTGGATATTCTACTAAAATAAAATCTTATAGATGTTACAACAAAAGGCTAAGAAATATTATTGAAACTAAAAATGTTAAGGTTGATGAAAATTTACAGAATTCAATTACTATAGATGGATATGTGCTAGATGAACCTTCTTGTGGAGAAGAAGAAGAAGAAAAGTTGAAGAAAATGAAGTGTAGAATGAAGAGGAAGAAGATTCAACCTCTAAGACCCCTAATTATTTGCAAAAGAATCATTCCAAAGAACATATCATTGGAGAAAAAGGAAAGGAGTATTGAAAAGAAGTAGAGCTACTGAAGTTGAGGTAAATTTGTGTTTACCCTCTAAAGTTGAACCTAAAATAGTGAATGAGGTATGCAAAGTTTAACATTGAATGAAGACAATGGAAGAGGAACTTATGCAAATTGAGAAAAATCAGACTTGGGAACTGGTCCCTAGACTAAAAAACAAGAACATAATTGGAACTTGTGTACATTAGAATGTGCAAATCAAATTGAATCTAAACTAATACACCAATGAAACATTAGATTAAAGAAACTAATTAAAGAAAGCAAAATGCAAACTCTAAAACACAGGCAACTCCTTTGAATTCATCCCATTGTCCTCTATCTCCAAGGATTCATTTCAAGATGCTTGCTCTCAGTTATTTAAAATAGCAACTTGTAGAATGGCAGCTTGAGAGAATGAGATTGATAAAAATCCATGTGCATTGCTAAAAGATTAAACTATGAAATTGAAATGCTTAATTAAATGCTAGAAATGCTAGAATGTGACTATAGTAATTACGCATGAAAATCTAAGATTCGAGGTCCTTTTCCACTCATAAGAGGGTTGTATTTATAGATTTTTGAAGGCAGTAATTCAATTGGCCAAGATCGACTGTTGAGTTCAAACCTGTAAAAATGAACGGTGAGAGATCGAGAATTTGAAAAGAATATTGAAGTTTAAGAGACAGATAGAGAAATGAAGAGACAATTGAAAGGTGTCTCTCATAATTAAATAAATAAATATTCAATTATGTGTGAGAAATGAAAAGGCTTTAATTAAATATTGAACATATTTAATTATGTGAGAAGAGTGGGAAATTTATAAAATGTTTTAATTAAATATTGAAAATATTTAATTAAATGTGGAATGAAGAATATTATTTAAATTTAGAATTTAAACTTGTGATAATTAATTTAAATAAATTGTGAAATCTATTTAATTAATTAAGAGGGAAGATAGCATTAATTAAATAAACTTATTTATTTAATTAAATTAGAAGAATTGGAAAATGAACAATATAAATAAATAATTAAATTTATTTATATGTAGATGACTTAAGAATATTAATTAAATATTTCATATTTAATTAATTAATAGGTTTGATTAATCTTGACCATTTTTAGATGTGTACATTTTGCCCCTCTTTGAAGTGATGTGTTTTACGCATTGCTTCAAAGAATTTTCCCCTGACTTTGAAAAATTTACTGATGATGCTATATGCTCCCTCGAGAGATAAATCGCATGATGAGAATGATTATGAGACTGATTTGGAATATTTTCAGATGACTTCGGAGAAAAATTGGCAATTTAACTCTCCAAATAGCACTTTGCATAGTAAAAATGCCATTTTTACCCCTTTAAAAGGTGAAAAAGGTGAGAAGTCACTTTCATTTGAACAGTAACCTTTGAGAAATTTGGAGCTCTGGGAGAGATATTAGCAATGCCGATCCCTTATGAGCACCATAGATTTGAGTGAGGTCACCATCATTAGAGACCACCTGCCTATGGACCTCCAGTAAGTCGATCAAAACCTCTCCGTGAAATTTTTAATGATTTTTGGATGCTTTTTTGAATTTTTTTGATTTTTAAAATTTTGTTTTAGTGCATACGAGCCGTAGTTTAGCGCATAGGTGCAAAACAGTCGTGCATAGATGCAAAATAGTCGCACATAGGTGATTTAGTGCATAGGATAGATCAAATGGCGCATCCATGACATTTTCCTGCGGAGGATGATAGATTAGCACATAGATGAACTGTTTTAGCGTATTTGCTCGATAAAATAGTGCATTAATGCAATCACGCATCCATAGTCTGTTTTAGCGCATCCATGGAATAAAGTTGTGCATCCATGGTTTTAGTGCATTGATTGACTGTTTTGGCGCATCCATGGATTTTTGCTGAATTTTTGAAGAAAAATTGATGTATGCTTGATGATTGTTGCTAGATTAGACAATAGATTTTATGCTTTTGAATATCATCAATGATTAGATTTGAGAAATTTGTCTTCGTGCTTGAAGAACAAATAGGTCTGATAAATTTGCTTCCATGCGATATGAAAACAAATAGAAATGATAGATTTGCTTTCCTGATTGAAAGTCAAATAGATAGATATCGAGTCATGATGACTGTTAAATTTGTTTCCATGCGATATGAAAAACAAATAGAAATTGATTTGAACTTGCTTTATGCATTGATTGATTGATGATATTCATTGCTGATTGATTTGCATGCTTGCTTGATGATATTATAAAGGAGGAATTTAACCTCCTCCAGATTAGAGAGAGATTTTCGCAGACATGGGAGATGATTCCTCGACTATCCCATGAGGATTTGGGAGTGATAGACCAGTGTGGATTGAGAGCTCTATTGAGTATCTTGCAGTATTGAATCAACAAGGCACTGTTGACTGCCTTAGTGGAGCGATGGCACAGTGAGCATAACACCTTCCACTTGCTGACAGGAGAGATCATGGTGACCTCGGAGGATGTTTACAGGATTTTGGGTATTCTTGTGGTTGGAGAGCTTGTGATTTATGATCACAAGGAGATTGGAGGGACAGATGCTTTGAGACGAGTCTTCCAGGATCCTCATGTCTCTGGATATGAGCTTCCCTGGAAGGAGATGACGGAGAGATATGCCCCACTGCCTTCGGTTTTAGCAGGCATGATCGGTGGTTTCCTTTGTCCTAATCATAGGTCAAAGGGACTATCAATTGGGTGGGGTAGGATCCTGGAGGACATGCTTCTCCACTGCACTAGATATGCATGGGGGTAATGAATGCTTGCCCATTTGTACCACGACCTTCATCAGGTCGTGTATACAGATGGGAAGAGTCTCTCCTGTGGGGTGACTCTTTTACAGATATTCGCATGGGAGCACTTTGTGATTACATGCCCCATTGTCTAGAGAGATCACCCTATTGGATTCCCATACGTTTATACATATACAGGGCCCCTTGTCTAGCCGAGGCTAGGCAAATTAGAGTACTGGTGGTGGGTACTTGATGATTTGGATACCGTCATTTGGTGACCATATGTAGACTGCGACCCATGGGAGGTCGATGATATAGAGCTACCTTACATGACCAGATCCAGATATTTGCTCGGGAGGACCCCTTTCATCATTGAGCGGTTTTTAGTGATGAGAGTGCTGAGACAGCTTGGATTGGTTCAGATGATGCCGCAGGGTGTGGCACATTATGCCAGACACCAAGAGGATGTATCAGAGTGGGGTCCCTTTGTGACCATTGAGGCAGCTAGGGTAGAGTACTTTGAGTTGCAGCCAGCTCAGTGGGCCATGCATCCAGAGGTTACCGATGTAGGGATGACGGATGACTACGCAGCGTATTTTTACACACATCCTTTCCCTAGATTCACCAGTCCAGATGAGCCTGCCCCATTGATGGGAGGACCAGTGATATAGATGGGGTGATAGCAGCCTCAGGGACCTCCAGCAGTAGGGTAGCCACAGGGAGGGATACAGGCAGATCAGGCCGAGGATATCGGTGGAGTGGCTATGGATGTGGATGATGAGAGCTCCGAGGATGAGGAGTCAGATGACTCAGATAGTGGGGATGATGGGGGTGGTGGGGGTGGTGGGAGGCAGAGATTATTCTTTGATTTTCCCTTTAGCACGAGGCCACAAACATCCAGAGTGGTGGGTTAGGCCAGCACTTTAGCGCCACTTATTACTATCAGGGCTCTATCACAGGGACAGGTGGATTCTTTACAGGATGAGATTCAGACTCTTTGAAGTCAATTAGCATAGGCGTAGGTGACCATTAGTTAGCTATAGGCACAGATCGCACTGCCACTACCTCCTGACCCACAGATAGCTCAGCTCACAGCCGAGAGAGACAACTTCCGAGAGCGATGCATACAGGCTAAGGGGGTAGCCGAGAGACTCCTGAGATCAGTTGAGAGCACCTCTATTGGAGAGGTTGTAGCAGAGGGGCTAGAGACTGCTCGGGAGGTCGAGTGCTATAGGATGTGGTATTTTGAGGTAGTGCCACCTGAGCGATGGATAGCATTCACATAGTCAGGTACTCGGACTCAGACTCATTCACGCAGTCACTCTAGGAGCACGATCAGGAGTGTGGGTCAGTCAGTCAGATGAGAGATCAGAGCTTCTGGGAGCAGAGATCTGTCGAGGCCTACTACCTCTAGAGGAAGTAGCAGTCATGTTCCATAGCCAGATGCCCCTCAGTGATGAGCATTTTGTAAACATTTATGCCATTGTATGCGATATATCTTTTTGAAACATTTGATATCCTTGTATTCCTGGACATTTGTTTTGATGAGATCTATGATATGCAGTGGTGATTTGATTATGCACGTGTTATGGATGATTTATGCACATGTTATGAATGATATATTTTTACTTGTATATGCTATGTTATGTATGATGATGCAAAAATGGTATGATATGATCTAAATGAATTTTTCTTTTCCTTTATGATGTATGCAATGAATGTATGATGCAGGATGTAATGCTTTATGATGAAATGAGAGAATATGATCTATGGTGATGTAATATGTAATGAATGATATGAACATGACATGATTTATGATGTAATATAAATGATAATAATGATGATATGGAAATGCACTTATGTAATGAACTTATGATATATGATGTAAATGAACATGATAATAATGATGATGTGAAAAGAATGAAATGAATGCAATTTTATTTATGAATGTGTGTGAAATATGCAAATGTATATGTTAATGAATGATTAATGAATGATTATGCATATGATGTGTAATGATGGATAATGACCATGAGAAAAAAATGAGATGATAATGAAATGAAATGATGATGTCAGTATGCAAATGATAATGATAATGGAAAATGTTGTGAAATGAATGTGAATGCTAATGAAAATGAGATGTAGCAAATGTCCAGTCATACTCAACCATTGTCAGAAGATATTCAAGAATGTGGTCGACCCTCAAAAATCTATTTTAAAAAGGCTCTCAAAATGTAAATGAATTATGCAGTCCTAAATAATGAATTATGCAATCCTAAATGAAATAATGAGCCATTCTCCTTGTTGCCATTTCTTGTTGTGTTTAGTTGTCATCATTGAGCCTTTTGATATGTTGAAAGTTAGTACAAGCATCAAAGGGTATGTTAGCACCAATGATGACTTGAGTACTGCTTTCATAATGTTTGATGTAGCAATTTAATACAAGCATCGAGGTATAATTGAACCAAGATGACCTGAGTATTGCTTGCATAAACAGATAAAAGTTAATCATTTTCCTATGCAAATTCTGAAATATCATCAATGATACATTGTAGAGCATGTCCCATGACCGATTTGCACAATACTAATTATTAACTTACAAACAACAAGCAAAAAGAAATCATACTTCTTCCTTGTGATTCTAGTTCAGTACATCATTGAACCACTCCAAAGATATGATGTCATCAAATATCAAAAAAACATTTTGCAACTTATTGCTTTAAGTTTGTCATTAATTTTATTCAGATTAAAATCATCCAATATATTTTAAATCATCTATCAAAATAGTCATGTAAGCTTAGTTTAATTGGACAAGATTGTTGTTTCCGATATTCTGATTCTAGACACACGCTGCCGACTACTTGCTAGAAAAGCTTCAAGAAGCGAACTACCCCCTAGTGACCTTGTACTTTGACTCTTGATAGACACAACTGTTGTGATGGATAACCCTCAAATCATCAAGCCATGATGAGATCCTTGTCGTTCCAAAGAGATAATGCAATGTGAATGCGATGGTGAGGTGTGTGCGCGATGCTGATGAAAGGATGCATATGCAGAATGAATCCTAATAGATGAGAGAGCCAAATAAAATCACAAACAATGCATGTTTTCCAAGTTTTCACCATTTGCTTTTATTGCACTTTTTCCTGATTTTATGATTTTTTTTGTTATTACCAAGACGCCTGTTTGCTAGGTTTTCATCAAGGCAATGTTTTTCTCTTTTTTTTTTCTTTTTTTCAAGACTTTTTATATTGTTTTTGATTTTTCTCAGGTGTAGAACCTGTTTAGATGGATGTTGTTGATTGTATCTTCAAATAGGCCCCCTTCTACTATTGACAACTGATATGCCCTTGATCTGTATGCTGCAATGATAACGAATGGGCCCAGCCAATTAGGTTCGAACTTGCCTTTCTTTTCCCGATCTCGTTGATTTCAAGGGTTTTCTCTGAGAACCAAATCACCTACTTGAAAATTTCATGGTTTGACTCTGTGATTGTAGCTACGGGACATAATTTGTTGATACCCCTTCAAGTGATTAACCGCAGTTTGATGCCATTCATCAAGCAGTTCCAACTCTTGCAATCTTGATACTCTGTAGTCTTCATCATTGATTAGCCCTTTGAGTGATACTCGAAGTGAAGGAATCTCAACTTCCAATGGTAGAATAGCCTCTGCTCATTAGACCAATGCATAAGGAGTAGCTCCTATTGGCATGCGAATGCTTGTTCTGTAGGCCCATAATGTTGGATTCAATTGGACATGCCAATCACGACTTGCTTCATTCACTGTTTTCTTCAAAATCTTCAAAATTGTTTTGTTTGAAGCTTCAGCTTGACTATTCCCTTGTGGATAATAAAGTGTAGAGAACCTGTGTTGGATATGAAATCTTTCACATAGTTCATCAACATCCTGATTTTTAAAGGGTCTACCATTATCTGTGATAATGGAGTTAGGAATGCCATATTTGGAAATGATATAATTCAAGATGAACGAAGAGATTTGTTTGCTCATAACTGTTGTTAGAGGAACAACTTCGATCCACTTAGTAAAATACTCAGTGGCTGTAATGATAAATTTATGTCCATTTGAAGATGATGGATGTATTTTGCCAACCAAATCCAATCCCCACCGAGTGAAAGGCCATGTTGTGGTGAAGGGTTGTAATTCCTGAGCAGGAGCATGAATGAGATTCCCATGAATCTGACATTTCACACATTTCTTCACAAAGGTGAATGATTCTTTCTCCATGGTTGGCCAGTAGTACCCTAATCTTACAAGTTTCTTTGCTAAGGTTAGTCCACTTGAATGTGTCCCACAAATTCCACCATGGACCTCTTGTAAGGACTTTTCTGATTCATCACGTTCAAGACATCTAAGGAGGGTACCATCCAAACCACGCTGGTATAAGACGTCAGCAATTAAGGTGTAACGGGATAATTGACAAATGAAATTTTGTTTTTGATTCCTAGACAAGCCTAAGGGTAAAGTAGTATCTTTTAGGTAAGTATAAATTTGGCCATATAAGGAAGAGTCAAAACTCGTAAGATGGCAAACGATTTGTGTTTCAAGATTGTCATGGGTAGGAGAAAACAATTGTTCCACTAGGAAATCGTACCATTTTTTATTCTCTGTCAATTGAAGTAGAGAGGTGATTGTAGCCATAGCGTCTGCTGCTTTGTTATCAATGCGCGAAATTTGTATAAACTTGATATTAACAAAGTATTTCTTGAGATCTTCCACCATTTTTTTGTAAGGTATCAACTTGTCATCTTTAGTGTGATATTCATCATTGATTTGGTTTATAACAAGTTGTGAATCACCAAAAACTTGAAGTTCTATGATTTTCCAGTCTACTACAATTCTCATGCCAATTATCAATGCCTCATATTTAGCTATGTTGTTTGTGCAAGGAAACATTAGTCGATAAGATTTTGGGATTGTATGTCCTTGAGGTGTAATAAAAAGAAGTATTGCTCTTGAACCATGTTGAGTGTAAGAACCATCAAAGTAGAGTGACCATGATTGTTGGATATCTGCTGTGAACACATCGGCATCAGGAAAATCAACATGTATTGGGTGTTCTGCTGGTATTGATGCTTCTGCTAATTGATCTGCAATTACTTGTCCCTTTATAGCTTTTCGATCCACATACTGAATATCAAACTCACTTAAGATCATAACCCATTTAGCTAACCTTCCAGTTAAGGTTGCCTTACTTAGAAGATATTTGAGTGGGTCAATCTTAGCCACAAGCTTCATTGTATGAGTTAGCATGTAGTGTTGTAACTTTTGAGAAGTGAACACCACTGCTAAACAAGCTTTTTCAATGAAGGTATAATTTAGCTCATGACTTGTTAAGGTTCGACTGATGTAATAAATGGCTCATTCTTTTCTTGAGTTGTCTTCTTGTGCCAATAACGCTCCTAAAGATACTTTTGTGGTAGAAATATATAATATGAGAGGTACACCTTGCATTGGTGGAATCAACACTGGTGGATTCATGAGATACTGCTTTATCTGATCAAATGTTGCTTCGTATTTGGACTCCCATTTGAATGGAACATTCTTGTGCAAGAGATGTGTAAATGGTAAACTTTTATCTACCAGTTGAGTAATGAATCTACGAATGGATTGTAATCATCCCTGTAAAAAGCGTAGTTGACTAATGTTCCTTGGTGGTGGCATATCAAGAATTTCTTGTACCTTAGCCGGATCCACTTCAATTCCCTTTTCTGACACAATGTAACCTAGTAACTTTCCAGATTTCACTCCAAAGACACATTTCTTTGGATTAAGTCTTACTTTGAATTGTTCCATTCTTTTGAAAATTTTAGATAAGATATCGATGTGTCCTTCTCTAGTGTTAGACTTGGCAAGAAGATCATCAACATAATCCTCCATGAATGTATTCATCATATCGTGAAAAATTGTTGTCATTGCTCGTTGGTATGTAGCTCCTGCATTTTTCAATCCAAATGGCATTACGTTCCAGCAATAGGTACCCCAAGGACATGTGAATGTTGTTTTATCCTGATCTTCTGGTGCAATCTTTATCTGGTTATATCCTGAGAATCCATCCATCAATGAATACATTACATGTCCAGTAGTTAAATCCACAATCATATCAATGTTTGGTAAAGGAAAGTCATCTTTAGGACATGCTTTGTTCAAATCCCTGAAATCTATGCAAATTCTAATCCTTCCGTCTGGCTTTGAAATAGGCACGATATTGGAGATCCATTTTGCATAATCTATGGACCGGATAAATCCAACATCTAAAAGTTTCTTTAATTCCTCTTTAACCAATAACGCAACATGTGGATGCATTTTTCTAAGTTTTTGTTTTACAGGCTTTGCCCCTGGTGTAATAGATAGATGATGCATGATGAGATCTGGATCCAATCCAGGCATATCTGCGTAGGACCATGCAAAACTGATTTGATTATCCTTGAGAAATTCTATGAATTTAGGTACTTCTTTATCTTTTTTAGAGACGTAGCCAATTGTAAAACTTTAGGCTTTTCTGTAGTACCTATATTGAGTGCCTTTGTTGGTTCAATTAGAATGGAAGATCTTTCTTGATAATACTCTGGAAGAGTGTCAAGTTTCCCATCCTCTGGTGCCTTTGAAAGGTTTTCACCATTGGATACGCTTTTTATTTTCCTCTTTTCTTGATCTAACACTGCCTTTGTTAGGTTTTCACCATTACATCTTTCTTTTATTTTTCTTTTTTCTTGATCTAATACTGCCTTTGTTAGGTTTTCACCATTAGATCTTTCTTTTATATTATTTATTTCATAGCTGAGAAACTTGGCACTTTCCTGTCGAAAACTCTGATCTTGTGATTCCCCAGTGGAACTTGTTTCGGGATGGGATGGACAAAGAAAGTTTATTATGGTTTCATCATTTGGAAAAGTTGGAACATCAATGGGTGCAATTTGTTCCCAATCAATGAGTACAGGATGAACCAAAGGTAGTGGATCATTAGGATGAGTAAGGTCATTGGCTATGAGGGTCATGATGTTATTGTTAACGTTATTATGGGAGAAGTCTAAGATGGTATCCTCCTCAAAATGATCTATCTCACTTTGAATCGAATTGTCTCACTAAAGTACCGATCGCTTTGTACGACGCATTCAAATGGAGGTCTTGAGCTTTCTCCTCTAAGAATGTAGGTGAGAATTTGTGTATGACATCCACCCTTTTCTCTGAGATGAAATTATCATCTGAGAAGTCATCCCATTCATATTCATTTAAGTCTATTTCAAAATTATCTGCTTGAATTCTTAAAATTGATTCAGCTAATTCCTCATTTGATGGCCTTTGTGTTACTTTTTCCTTAGTATCCTCACCATATCCTAACCCAGTCTTATCTTTTGGGTGCATTGTTTTTAACTGGACAGGCTCAACAATACCTTCTTTCCTTTTACCTAGAGGGCCATTTCCTTCATAACCCATCTGTTGCATGATAGCATAACCCTTTCCATATTGTTGTGTGGGTAACTTGATATGCCGTACGGATTCTTCTTCATCTTTATAGAGCCAATCAAGAATAGCTATATCTTCTCCTTCAGTTTCTTTGATAAACATCCCATTAAACTTAGTGATGAGGGTTGAAGTTGAGGCTAAAACTATTGTAGCCTATTGTGTAGATGTTGAGGGTTGACCATGGGATCTTGGGGATATGGGTAGATTGGAGAGAGATAAAGAATATTCTCCCACTCCATTATATTTCAATTTTAACTTGGTGCCAAAATTACTTATCATTTCTTGCGCTTGTTCTTTGTTTTTGGAGGTAGAGATGGTTAAAGCCTCTCTATTATGTGGGACAAATGTGTCTTGAGTTGCTCTTAGGTTAGAACAAGTTTGACTACTAATGTGGTCAACGGGTATTGTTACTTCCTGTCCATCATATGGAAACTTCAAACATTGATGATAAGTAGACGAAACAGCTTGCATATCATGGATCCATGGACAACCCAATAGTATGTTATAGGTTAGATCTCGATCGAGAACTTGACAAAAGGTATTCTTCACAATAGATCCCACTCTGATTGGTAGCATGATGAGACCTTTGGAAGTCCTTTCTTCATCGTCATAGGCCTTGATTATAATTTTCCTACATGGGTCTATAGAGTCTACTGAATATCCCAAAGCTAGGACCAATTTTAAAGTACAAATGTTTAATCTGGCTCCCCCATCTATAAGAACATGTCTAATGCGGGCTTTGTGAACCATGAATTCTAAATAGAGTGATGAATTATGTGGATGAGTTATGGATGAATCATCTTTTTCAAAAAAAAGATAAACATGTGTAGGAGGACAAGTGTCTCACCATGGCTTGAAATTTATCAATATCTAGATCAGGAGATATAGTTGTATCAACAAGGGCCTTTTCTAGAATGTCCTTATGTGCAGGTGATAACTTTAAAAGTTCCAAGATAGAAATTTGACCTGATGTTTTTCGTAGTTGATCAACCAAATTGTATTGACTTGGAGGGGGAATTTCTACTTTAGATGAGCTACCTTTGACAATGATCTTGGCTTGTCCCCTTGTCGTAACATTGACCTTTCGATATTCTGGCTTACCTTTGATTCAGATAGCGTTGATTTGAGGATCATCAGTATAGATATGATTGATAATAATGTCGTGGATGTTATTAACATTCTTGCCCTTGTCACTCGAGGATTCCCCTTTGTGATAATTAGGGAGTGGATTTTTGAATGCTTGATGATCATTATTGACATTATGTCCCTCAACTGTGATGGTATGATTATCAATCAAATCTTGAACAATATTCTTCAACCCTTGGAAACTGTTTGTCTTATGACCTTTACACCTATGATAATCACATAAGTGTGAGTCATTCCATGATGGTGGTTTAACTTGAGGCTCATAATCTCTTTGTGGTGGCAATGTAATAGCATTTTGATTCAATAATTATTTGAGAATGGATTCCAAAGATTGGCCCAAGGGAGTGAAACTCCGTCTACTAGAAAAATATGATGATCTGGGCACATTTGAATTTTGATTATTGCCAAAATTATTTCCATGATTGTTAGTTGTGTTTCCTTGATTAGAAACATTGCCTTGGGTGCTAGAATTTCCACTATTATTGTTACGTTGAACACCTGACACATTAAGGATGGCGGGCTTTGTATTCACGTTGTTAGCACCTACTACCCCATCATTCACAACATTTTTATTTCGAGTCCAAAATCATGACTTGTCATTGTTGTTATTATGGTTGTTGTTGTTGTTGTATGAATTTGAACCCTCTTTATCAATTTTTAGAACTCCACGCTTGATCAATGCACCTATAATAGTAATTGTGTTTTCAATCAATTTTTCAAATGATTGAGGATAGTGAAGGTTTAGTCTATAACTCATTTCTTGATTAAGACTATCGATGAAGATCTCCATCTTTTCCTTTTCAGGAACAAGACGAGAGTATCTAGCAAACACCCTTCTCCACCTTTGCAAAAATGTAGTGAAAGATTCCCCTACTTTTTGTTTTATCTTACAAAGATCAAGCATGGTTATCTGGTGTTGAATGTTGTAAGAGTATTGTGATATAAAATTATTTATCAACTCTTCAAAGGTTTTGATGGAGGGAGTGATCTTTGAAAGCCATTCCATGGATTGTCCACCCAAACTTCATGGAAACAACCGCATTAAGTAGGTATCATCATGAGCAAATTCTAAACTCATATTTCAGAAATCCCTTACATGCTCAATGGAGTCAGTTTTCCTATTATACCTATCAAACTTAGGGATTTCGCAATGTTTTGGAAAAGGAATCATTCAAATATTACTATCAAATGGATAAGGACATATTTCATCCAAAACATACTTCTTTGTTGCTCCCCCTTGTAATTCCCTGATCTGTTGAGTAAGGGCACTAAAATCGTTAAGAGGGGTTTCAGGATTTTCTTTAATCCCTTTTGTGTCAAAATCAGCAGGTAACTTAGCTCCTTGATTAGCTAAAGAAAGAAAGTATCTATCCTTGCTTCTTTCTAAAATCCTTTCCATAAGAGTATGGAATTGAGGATCCTACTCTGCTTCTTGAAGTTTTTCTTTTGTTAGCTATTCAGTAATTGAATTGTTAAAGGGGTTTTCCTCCCTCTCACTATTATCACCCATTTTGCTCACTGTACTTTCATCTTTTTCTATGTGCTTTTGAGATCTCGTGGTAACAGGCATAAGCTTTACTCAAATTCTACTAACTTTGATCAAAGGAATGAAATAATGCAATGGTGATGAAAGTCAGGATAGAATGAAGATTCTATGACTTAAAAGATTTTTAATCTTTAGCTCGTGATTCCCTGATTGAAAGGATGAAAATCCTATTTGTGGGAATTAAACCAAAGATCGAAAATAAAGATGATTTTGCACTTTGTGAAGTTTGATCTTAGCTTTGCAAAAAGATGAATTTACTGGATGCCTAATGTGCTTGAGTTCTCTATTGCAGAATTTGATTTGGACGAGTAGCGTATGTGATAGCAGGTTGGGGAATATAAGAAGGACAAATATGCTGACTGTGGTTATGCCTTTGAGAAAGGGCTCTTCTTTGAAAGAAAGCTCTTGAGTATAAGGGTTCTACAGCATAATCATCAGTGAAACCTCTAATATAGTCGTGATATCAATGAATAAAGGTTTTGTGTTCAAGCAAGACCTTTCGACTTTGATATAGAAATTTCTTCTTCTTCAATACCTTCTTATAACTGAGAGACTTCTTGGGCTTTTTAATCTCTCTTTTTTAAGGACTTCTTAGAAAATTTTGTAGACTTCCAAACTTTGAGCATGGGAAAGACTAGACCGATATTTCTGAAAGTCAGAAAATCACCTAGGCTCAGAAAATAGATGTGCCAAAACAGAGCACAAATGCGCCAAAACAGATAATAGATGCGCTAAAACAGAGCATAGATGCGCTGAAACATAGCGTAGATGCACTAAAATAGAGCACAGATGCGTTGAAACAGAGCACAAATGTGTCGAAACAGAGCACAAATGCGTTGAAACAGAGCACAGATGTGCTGAAACAGAGCACAAATGCGCTAAAATAGACCCGTGATGTGCTAAATTCCTTTTGAGACTGACATGTTTTGATAGTTTGATAAAATTTTCTTTTTCTGGATGATCTTAATCTGATTTAAATGTGAAAAACATAGCGTAGAAGCAAACAATTGTTTTATTAATCCTAAAATCTAAACAAAGAGTGTATGTTCTTGAGATTTCCACAGGTTTTAAACAAGATAAGCAGTTCAGTCAGACTCACTCTTAATTTGTCAAATAGGTCATCATAATAATCACAGCCCACAGCTTAAAATTGCGTCGACTCACACAGCCTTGTCACCCTCTAGAGGGTGCCCATGTTTTTGTCTTTTCCAGGTGCGTACTCAAAGTGACGGAAGTGGATACCGAATCCCTTGAGCAAACAATCCGTGGCGACTATATGGTGAGTGTCTTGGGGGCAGATTCTTCCCTCCCCTTGCATCGTGATTAAGATGATGTTTGTATACTGACACGGCTGGCTTTCTACACTATGGTTCGTAGTAAGGGTATCTGTTCAGTGTGGAAAATAGATATACTCCCTCAAGAAACCTCCCAACCTTTAGAACAAAGGTTTTGGGGATGGTTATCCTGCGCACTACTGTCAAGTTGGATTTTCATCAACAACTTGCTTTTGATTAAAGTGGGTTGGAAACCTTGGCTTTAGGTGTTCCCACTTAGGTCATTCCTCTTGGGTGAGTACTTTTTCCCACAAGAGTAGGCCTTCTAAAGGATTTAATAAAGCATTAAATTGTAGAAAATAAAAGGTAAGTCTGGTGCTCTAATCACCCAGTTAAGGGGAGAGCATAAATCTATTACCCACAATCACAACAAACAATAATGGTTCAATTTTAAATCCCCAAATTGACAAATTCTCTATACTAAGTGAAGATGTTGCTTCACTTAAAACATGGGATTCATTTTAACCAAAAGAAAATTTTTGTTTGGTGACTATCCTAGGATTGGTTAATTCAGATTTAAATGTCTACCCTAGGGTTGGTTCATTTTGTTAAAAATAACATTTGGAAAATCCTATCCGCGGATTGCGTCGGAATCAAAATTTTAAATATTTACAACAGTATGAGCCAAAACAGGTCGTCTATGCACCAAAACAGGTCATGTATGCACCGAAAGAACTCCCAGGGATGCACCGAAATAGAGTTTCTATGCACCAAAACAGGTCATGTATGCGTCGAAACAGGTCATGTATGTGCCGAAGGATCTCATAAATGCACTGAAACAATCCTCGTATGCCCCAAACCGAGACTCGTATGCGCCAAAACGTGATTTTTGTCCATCACCTGCTAGAAAAATCTGCAAAAAAAAAAATTAAATGCGGGGCTTGGCCCCACGGTGGGTGCCAAAAATGTGTACGTTAAAATGTGCAAATCAAATTGAATCTAAAGTAATACACCAATGAAGCATTAGATTAAAGAAACTAATTAAAGAAAGCAAAATGCAAACTCTAAAACACAAGCAACTCCTTCAAATTCATCCCATTGTCCTCTATCTCCAAGGATTCGTTTCAAGACGCTTGCTCTCAATTGTTTAAAATAACAGCTTGTAGAATGGTAGCTTGAGAGAATGAGATTGATAAAAATGCATGTGCATTGCTAAAAGATTAAAATGCTTAATTAAATGCTAGAAATGTTAGAATGCGACTATAGTAATTACGCATGAAAATCTAAGATTCGAGGTCCTTTTCCACTCATAAGAGGGCTGTATTTATAGATTTTTGAAGGCAGGAATTCAATTGGCCAAGATCGACGGTTGAGTTCAAACCTGTAAAAATGAACGGTGAGAGATCGAGAATTTGAAAAGAAGATGGAAGTTTAAGAGACGAATAGAGAAATGAAGAGACAATTGAAAGGTGTCTCTCATAATTAAATAAATAAATATTCAATTATGTGTGAGAAATGAAAAGGCTTTAATTAAATATTGAAAATATTTATTTATGTGAGAAGAGTGGGAAATTTATAAAACGTTTTAATTAAATATTGAAAATATTTAATTAAATGTGGAATGAAGAATATTATTTAAATTTAGAATTTAAACTTGTGATAATTAATGTAAATAAATTGTGAAATCTATTTAATTGATTAAGAGGGAAGATAGCATTAATTAAATAAACTTATTTATTTAATTAAATTAGAAGAATTGGAAAATAAACAATATAAATAAATAATTAAATTTATTTATATGTAGATGACTTAAGAATATTAATTAAATATTTCATATTTAATTAATTAATAGGTTTGATTAACCATGACCATTTTTAGATGTGTACAAAACTATGTGGGTATTTAGAAGCAAATTGAACGAGAATGGAGAAGTGGTGAGAAATACTGGCAAGACTAGCATGTAAGGGTTACTCACAAGTAGAAGGAATAGACTTTGAGGAAAAAAATTCTCCAGTGGCTTGGATGGAAACTATCAAAATGTTTTTTGGAATTTTCAGCATACAAGGAATTTAAAGTTTACCAGATGGATGTGAAGTCTACTTTCCTGAATGGTGAATTGGAAGAAGAGGTTTACATGGAAAAACTAGTAGTATTTCAGTTGTCAGATACCCTGGATATGGTCTATAAATTGAAAAAGGAATTGTATGGATTGAAGAAAACTCTAAGAGCTTGGTATGCAAGATTGTATAGATATTTGATACAACAAGGATTCACTAAAGGCAATGCAAATAGTAATTTTTACTTCAAAATTGAGGAAGAAAATATATTGATAGTGGTTGTGTATGTGGATGATATTATCTTTGGAGGCATTGAAGCTATCTATATGAAATTTGTAGAAGAGAAATAAAAAGAGTTTGAGATGTCAATGTTTGGGGAGATGAATTTCTTCCTTGGGCTACAAATAAATCAAACAGATAAAGGCATTTTCATTTCATAGAAAGAGATGTTGAATAATTTTGGAATGGAAGACTCTGAAGCAGTATACACTCCTATGGTGATTGGTTGCAAACTAAGAAAAGATGATGATTCACCTTAGGCTGATTAGAGAAAATATAGATCTATGATTGGTGGAATATTATATCTAACTACTACTAGAATAGATATCATGCATGCATTTTTTCTTGTGGTTAGATTTCAAGAAGATCCTAAAGAGAAAAATGTTGTGGTTGTGAAGAGGATATTCTGATATTTAAAAGGTACTCTAGATTATGGCTTATGATATCCCAAGGATACTAATTTCATATTAAGTGCTTACATAGATGCAGATTGGGCTAGTTGTGTTGATGACAGGAAAAGTACAAGTGGTGGTGAATTCTTTTTTGGATGTAGATTGGTTTCATGGCTAAGTAAGAAGAAAGATTTAGTTTCTTTATCCATTGTAGAGGCTAATTATATTGCAACAACATCTTTCTACACACAAGAATTATGGATGAGACATACATTGAAGGATATCAAAGTAGTGTATGATGAGCCTATATCTATCTTTTGTGATAATACAAGTTTAATTAACTTTTCAAAGAATCCAATGATATACTCAAGGACAAATCATATATTAATCAGGTATCACTCTTTGAGAGAGAAGGTTGTGGAGAATGAGGTGAAGATTGAATATGTACCTACAAAGGATCATATTGCTAACATATTTACTAAGGCTCTTCCTAAGGATACTTTTGAGTAACTTCGAAAGAATTTGGGGGTTATTGCCCCTCCCTCTTTGAACTAGATGCATATGGAGATGCATCATTCCAATGGATCTATAGATTCATCTCTTTTCTAGACTGATGTTGGTGGCTACCTCTTAGTGGAGTAGGTAGTTTCATGTGTTGTCATTGTGTAGATTAGCTGATTTGATTGGGTGTACTCCTAATGGGGAGTATTCAGAGCAAGTATCTTGGTTTAGTGTCAAAGGGAGAGAAAAATGAAAAACACTTTATCCTTTTCCATTTATGTCAATTTGGGAGAAAGAACCATGTGAAAGAAATTATCTACTTAGGGGGAGAGAAAAGAAACAAAATCATGAGAAACTATGTTCAAAGTTGTTGTGTTATTTTTGATGGTTTATCACATCATGTGTTTCCATAAATAAAAAGGGGAGAGTGTTACAAATATGATGGTGTTTTCATTGATTTCAAATATGTGTTGAGGAAGGTTGTTGCATGATGAAGGTGTCGAGGATATTGAGAAAATTGTGAAAAAGAGGGAAATAGTTTTTTACAGGTTGTTCATGTGTGGTTGAGATATTGAGGAAGTGTTGTGAGTACATTGAGATATATTTGAGTTGAAATGTTTGGAGATGTGTTGGAATGAATTAATTTTTTGAGAGGATGTCTTTGGTACTTGGTTTCCAAGTGCTTTTGAGAAAATTTGATAAACAAAGAAAATATTGTTACGCAAGTGTTCAAAATGTGCTCTAGATGTTCTTTGTGTTTCTTTTGTATTGATTTTATTCTTATGCAGATTTGATATGTTGTTCAAGGTTGTCAGTAGTTGCTATATCCAAAATTTGGGTTTCTATATTGTTGTGTAGAGTGAGATATATTCACTAGTATGTGAACTAGTTTTTCAGTGGTGTTTTTTGTGGTCTGGGAGAAATGTATTTGGTCCGCATTTCTTCACAACTTTTTTTCAAATTGTGTGGATCTAGGAATATGCTTATAATATTTGTATCTTTCAGAATTCAAGGTTTCACTTGATTTGGTATAGGACGGTGTCTGTTTCATGCATCAATGTGCGTATAAGGCTAACTTGATGATCTAGGTCAAAGAATTTATATGATGTGAGTTTGGATGAAGTCTTTGTTGGATCTTAGGTGATTTGTGGATTATTCTAGATCATGTTCAAGTGAATTTTTTTGTCTAGAAGCTTCATATTGATTTAAGGAAGTGTGTACTTAATGTTTTATGGTGTTTTCATGGGTATTGGCCAACTTGGTGTTAACACTACATGCCAAGCTTGTGGAAGTGTGTTGAGCTGTGTTAGGGCATATTTGGGTCCTAACTAAGGATTTATATGGGTCACCTTCATTTCAATCCACCGTGGGAATGTTTGGGTGTTGACCTAATTTGAAATTTTAAATGTAAAAAATAGTTATCAACCTTGGGGAAGGTTTTCAAGGTTGAGGATGATATAAATAAGAGTGGTGTTGTTGTAAGATGCAAGAGAGAGGAAAGATATATTCAAGATAGATACGAGTGATGAATTTGATGTGAATTACAAAAGTATAGATGTGAACTTGAGTAGAGTAGTGAAAATTCAAAGTGTTAGATTCTTGAATGTAGTGAACTGAAGGTGTTTTCAATATTTCATGCAAGGCTATGAAATTGTTGGAGAATTTGTGATGGATTCCTTGTTGCATTGAGAAGTTGTTCTCTATGTAGAATTTCTCTTATTGCTTCTTTATTTCTTCCTATGGCAGTGAGCCCAAGCTATGAGCCTTTTTAGACAATGTGTCATATTTTGTCAATGAGCCCTTGTACCTGTGGGAGTAAATGGTGACTCCCCAACACCCCCAGGAATAGTTGCTAGACCAAAACCACTTCCATAAGAGAGACAATGGCAAGAAAACTTTATTCACAATGCAAGATTGAATTGATAAAAATGTACATGAGATGCCTTGCTTATAAAGGCATGGTTGAGATGTAGGATTAGACAAGATCATGAAAAATTATCATAGGGACAACTAACAAACTAACTAAAAAAGAAAATTCCCGCTTCTCTCTCCACTGCCTACGTTTTGAACTTCCTGCGCGCATGGTGGATTCCACCTTGGGGGTAGCCCACGATTCCCCTCTATTCCATCCTAACTTGAACCTCTCCCTATCACATGAAAATTTGTGTCCCTCGGGGGCCACTCTTGATGGGTCAGCACCTTTGTCTTTGATTCTTTCAGAGACACCCATGATTCTAGTCATATCTGCTGAAATTGTGTCGGCAATGGAGATTCTTCCAAAAAATTTAGATTGGAAGGATGTGCTGACCAATGGTAAAAACAACTCTTCTCCTGTTCATCCTCTTTATGAGGAATTTATTGCTTTTGGAATGGATTTTTCTATTCTTGAATCCATTAGTGATAGGATTCTCTCCTCCACGGAGAATGTGGTTGTGGGTCGTTTCCTATCCTTCCATCCTTCTGTGGATATGGTTTGGAAGTGGGTTGCTACTAAATGGCATCTCAAGGGGAGTGTGGAGATCTATGCTATGGTGGGTGGCCTCTTCCTCTTCAAGTTTATGACTTTGGAGGATTTGGTGATGATCCTATCCTCTGGGCCCTGGGTGTATGGGAAGCATAGTCCGGCTTTATGTTGTTGGAAACTGGGGTTCGGCCTTGTTGTGGATCTAAAAAAATCAGCCCCAATCTGGGTTCGACTGCCTAGATTACCACTAGAATATTGGGATGAAGCCATCTTCAAGCGCATTGGGGACTCTATGGGATAATTTATCACTTCAGATTCCATCACCAAATTTAGATCCAAGTTAGTCTTTGCTCATTTTTGTGTGAATATCTGTGTGGACAAGACTCTTGCTAACTCGGTTAAGTTGTGTTCTAAGTTTGGCAATTGGACCCAACCAGTGTGCTACGCAAATGTTGTTGTTTATTGTCAGAAATGTGCTAAAGTTGGCCACCTTATCTCTGACTGTAAATATTTGTTTAATCGGGATCCTAACATAGGTATATCTATGGTGAGTCCCTGACCTCCTGTGGAGAATAATTTACCGAAGGATGGTGTCCCTCTGGCCAATTCTCTTGGTGTTTCACCTTCCTTTGGTGATTCCCCTACTAGCGTGTTCTATCCCAGAGTGAGTCTTGCCTATCTAACTCTGAATGAGACTATTGTTAATACCTAAGAGATTCAGGATATGACCCTTGGCCTTGTTTCAGGTTTGGATGAGGTTGTTGCTGGCCCCCTACTGGAGGTGGGTTCTGCTGGGACAAGTGAAACAATGGGTGAAGAAGGTGAGATATGGGAAGATGAGATTAGTGGAGTTATAGATGAACCTGTAGAGAATGTAGAGGGCTTGATGTTGGAGAAAGTTGTGGAAGAAGAGAACTAGACAACCCCAAAGAAAAGAGGTGAAGGGAAAATGGAGTGGATCTAATGACCCAATAGTGTGGAATACATTCCCTTAACACTAATATAATAGGGGACAAGAGCATTAATAGGCTCAAATAGCTTCTAAAAAACTACATGAGATGAATACAACTAGTAAATAGATAATAGAAATCAGCAATCACAGATTGACACAAGATATATGTGGGAAAACCTTTTTAGGTAAAAAACCCACCACACAAAGTCAAGACAATTGTATTATGGTAATAAAAAAATTACAAACAATGTTCAATCTTCTCTGATCATCTCATAACAACTTCAAGTTGTCTCTCACTATTACAATGTTATGTTCTAACATACAGTTCGAAGTTCTTCTAACATTACTGTACTTGACTTATCAAGTCATACATTGCAATCAAATGTTATCAATCAATTGCCAATCACTAGGTACATGAATCTGTCATCTGATCATGCAACTAATTTGCCCTTACCGATCTCTCTGCATTGAACCACCCAAGAATTAATGCCATCACCCAAATCGGGTCTTGTTCGCCAGCCTAAATCAGCCTGCAATTATTGTTGCTGCCACAAATACCTCTGGCCAACCAAATTGCAGTCAAAATGCCACATTCCCAGCTTGCACTCACTATTGCTCTTTGACTCTAAGTCCAGCTCAGTCAAACACTGGTCCGAGCCCATCTGACCCATCCAAGTCACTACTGCTCTATCCCCGAGCTGAGATGACCCACCTGCGGTAAAGCGATGAGCTCTGTTGAGCTCCCTCAAGCTTCTGTGCACAACCGTCGAGTCAAACCAACCCATCCGCGATGTGGTGGTTTGGCCAACCAAGCCCATCCATGACTTTCCTGCGCTACCGGAGCACCAACCGAGTCAGCCCACGATAATACGGTGAGCTCAACCAAGCTCACCCTTAGACTCCATCGAGCTCATCCACTAACTATCTCACGCTACCATTGTTTGGGTTGACACTAGCCGTGACAACGAGGTAACCGATATGAGGGACCATTGGTGGTCAAACCGCGCTACCCTGGGGGTTGACAGAGCACCCTGCGGTAGAGTGGTGATCAGCAGCCAGACCATTGGTAGCCTCACTATGATCACTATGGTGAGTGGACCCACCGCCCTCGGTGTGATGGTAACAACCAACCTAACCATAGGTGGTCACACCATGACCATCACGGTTAGGGACTTAACCATCCGTAGCATGGCGGTAGCCAGAGAAATAGGCTGACCAAAGCCAACCATAGCCACCATACTTAGGGCAAGACTATGAGCGGTAAAGAGGTGACCACTACCCTTCCACCGCAATACCGCCAGGGTAAGAGAAGACCTCCACGGTAAAGCGGTTGAGGCTGAGATGAGGCCAGACACAGTACAGTGGTAAAAATGCAGAAACACCAAAAAATTTCCAAGGTAAGAAAACAAGGGCATCAAGCTGGAAGTTGAGACACATTTTCTCAATAAGCTCCCAATTGGCAAACACTTCCAGCTTCCCCATGACTTGGAAAAATTACTATCTGTCATAGGCCCTAAGGCCCATCGATTTTGTGCACCATATGAACTTGTATGTACTAACAGGCTTTGTTAAAGCATCTACAACATTCTTCAAGGTGTTCACCTTTTCCAGACTAGCCTTACCATCTTCAACCATATCTCTCATGAAGTGATATTGCACATCAATGTGCTTGGTCCTGGCATGAAAGGTCAGATTATTTTCCAAACAAATAGCACTCTAACTATCACAAAAAATAGTGATCTGCCCTGCATTAAATCTAATGTCTGAACATAAATTCCTTATCCAAACAGCTTCCTTGCAGGCATGAGTTGTAGCCATGTATTTTTCCTCTGTCATGGATAAAGTAACTATAGCCTGTCGCTTGCTCATCCAACTGATTGCTCCACCATTAAGCATGAAAGTGTAACCACTAGTGGATTGCCTGCTATCAATGTCCCCTGCCCAATCTGAATTGACATACCCCTGAATGTTGAGAGTCCTTTGTGATGCAACCAAGTTGCCATGGTAACACAGGGTGTAGTCTGAAGTCCCCTTCAAATACCTGAACACTCTCTTCACAGCATCCCAATGTGATCTTCCTGGATTTTCCATAAATCAGCTTGGAACTCCCATTGCTTGGGAAATGTCTGGTCTTGTACAAACCATAGCATACATCAAACTCTTAACAACACTTGCATAAGGCACACTGGTCATGTCCTCCATCTCAGTAGCATACTTTGGACAGTCTTCAACAGATAGCTTCGTTCCTTGCATCACTGGAACAACTAGCTACTTGCAATCATCCATGCTAAACCTCTCCAGAACTATTTTCACATACTTACTCTGACTAACCCAAAGCTTTCTGCTTGTTCTATCCCTGGTTATCTCCATTCTAAGAATGTACCTAGCTGCACCAAGATCTTTCATTTTGAACTTTGTAGATAATTGAGATTTAAGATCAGAAATCATAGACTTGCTATTCCCAATGAATAACATATCATCCACGTATAGGGTAATAACAAGCATATGATCATTCTTAGATTTTTAATAAATGCAATGATCATATTTTGATCTCACAAATCCAATTGACAATACAAATGTGTCAAATTTCTAGTACCACATTCTAGGAGATTGCTTTAAACCATAGAGAGATTTATTTAACTTACAAACCAGATTTTGTTTACCTCTTTCAACATAATGCTCAGGCTGGGACATGTAGATTTCTTCTTCCAGCTCACCATGGAGAAACGTTGTCTTCACATCCATCTATTCAATTTCAAAATCATACACAACTGCCAATGACAATAAAAATATTATGGATGTTAGCTTTGCTACAGGGGAAAAATTCTCTCCATAATCAATTCCCTCAATTTGAGAAAAACCCTTTGCAACCAACCTTGCCTTATACTTCTCAACACTATCATCAAGGCCTATTTTCTTTTTGAATATCCACTTATATCTAATAGGCTTTCACCCTTTAGGTAGTGGTACCAAATTCTAGGTTTCATTCTTTTTCAAAGAATCCATCTCTTCATTCATGGCTTGTAGCCAAGAATTCAAATCAGCCATGTTGATTGCTTCTTTCATAGTCCTAGGCTCATCAGTGCTGGTAATTAAAGCATAGGCACAGTTCAAATTTAATAGTGAGAAACCATACCTTTCAGGTTGCCTTTTTTCTCGTGTAGATCTTCCTACAGGCTAAGGTTGTTCTTCATCATTAGAACTTCCAGAGCTGCTTGAGCTCTCCTCAATCTCAAGTACACCATGTAGCTCTTCCCTTTCTGGAGTTTCGGGAATCTCAACTACATCCTTCTTCTTGTCACTATGATCTGTCTCAAGTTTTTTATCACTTACTAAAGGCTTTAGCTCATGAAATATCAAGCTTTTACTGTACAAAACCTTCTCAGTAACAGGGTTCCAAAGTTTGTATCCTTTCACACCAACTGCATAGCCGATGAGAATACATTTGATAGCCTTGTTATCCAATTTAGATATCTTTTCATTTGGCACATAAAAATAAGCCTCACAACCAAACACACGGACATGCCTCAGAGAGGGATTCTTACTAGACCATGCTTCCAAAGGCGTTTTATCAACAAGAGCAGAATAAGGAGATCAATTTATTAGATAACATGATGTAGCCACAGCCTCAACCCAGAACTTCTGCTCTAGACCAGTACCGCTCAACATACTCCTTGCCTTTTCCATCACCATCCTATTCAACCTTTCAGCAACTCCATTATGCTGCGGAGTGTAAGGCGTTATCTTATGCCTTCTAATTCCATGATTAGTGCAATACCTTTCAAAATCTGCAGAACAAAATTCACTGCCATTGTCTATCCTCAAACATTTAATTTTCCTTCTAGTCTGATTCTCTACCAAAGATTTAAATTCTTTAAACCGACTGAACACTTCTGATTTACTTTTAAGAAAGTATAGAAATGCCCTTCTCATACAGTCATCAATAAAAGAAACATAATATCTAGACTTCAATAACGAAGGACATTAACTGGACCAAACACATCTGAATGAACATAATCAAGTATACCAGAAGATTTATGAGGACTAGAATAAAATGAAACATGGTGTTGTTTTCCATAGATACAATATTCGCAAAAATTGAACTCAAGGTTACAATCATCAAGCCCTTCTACAAGATTTGTATTCTCAAGGTTTTTAAACCTTTCTCACCTATGTGACCAAGTCTATTATGCCAAAGTATAGTCTTCTCAGCTGGGTGTTTTACCTCCAAAGCATTTTCACCAGAGAAGTATCTTCATCTTTCTCTACAAGTGCAACATTGCTTGACTTTACAGAGGCACTGTTACAAAGAACAAGATGTGCATCCAACTTGTACAGAGTGCCAGTACAAACACCCTTAGCTAGAACCATTGCACCTCTAGCCATTTTACATCCCTTACTTGAAAAAGAAACTTCTACACCAGCATCATTTAACTTACTGACAGAAAGAAGATTTCGAGCCAGACCTGGTATGTGAAGTATGCCACCAATACCTTTGACTCTCCCATCAAGAAACTGAATTCTGACTCTTCCTCTGCCAATGATCTCCAAAATTGAATCAATTTCCAAGTACACCTTTCCAATGTCATACTTCTCATATTTAGATAACCATTCTCTATTGGATGTCATGTGAAAGGATGCACCTGATTCAACCAACCAGACATCATCTGATGCCTGAGTTGTCAAGGCTACTGCAATGAAGGTTTCTGCATCACTTTGAGAAGATTCATTGTCAGAAGCATTCTTATTCTTCTTCTCCTTGTAGTACTTCCTGATATGACTAGGTTGCCCATAGTTCCAACATCTCACCTTGAACTTTTTACTAGGAGACTTCGATCTTCCTACAGATTTGGATTTTGACTTATTGTCTTTCTTCTTGCCTTTCTCCTTTGGTCTACCTCGAACAACAAGAGCCTCTTTGGCCATCTCAAAAGAATTCCTTCACATTTCTTTAGACAAGAGTGAAGCAATCATGTCATCCATATGGAATGCAGTGGTTGTGCTTCCAATAGCCATCACCAGATGATCCCAACTATTAGGTAATGAACACAACAGGAGAATGCAATGATCTTCCTCCTTAGTCTTTACACCTATAGATGCTAGCTGAGTAACACTCATGTTAAACAAGTTCATATGGTCTACAACAGATGCACCTTCATCCATTTTCAAGGACTACAACTTCTTCCTCAGGAATAACTTATTTACCAGAGACTTTCCCTGATAAATATCACCAAGCTTCTTCCACAATGAAGCTGCAGACTACTCCTCATGGATGTTCAGGAGTACAAAATCGGCTAGACTTAGTCTTATCAGACCTCTTTCTTTTCTATCAACAAGGTCCCAAGCCTCTTACGTAGTACTTTGTGGCTTAGTTCCAGACACTGCTAACCAAAGGTCTATATCCACCAGCAAGTCTTCCATTTTGAGTTTCCATAACTCAAAGTTGCTACCATTAAACTTTTCAATATCTACTCTACCTGATGTACTCACCATCTCAAACAGAAACAACTTTCAACAATGCAAGACTCCGACTGAAAGAGTATTAGCACAAAAAACTGAGCTTTCTCTCAAGGATAACATAATGGGCTAGGCTCTGATACCACTTGAAGGGAAAACGGGGTGGATCTAATGACCCAATAGTGCGGAATAAATTCCCTTAACACTAATACAATAGGGGAGAAGAGCATTAATAGTTTCAAATAGCTTCTAAAAAACTACATGAGATGAATACAACCAATAAATAGATAACAAAAATTAGAAATCACAGATTGACACAAACTATACATGGGAAAACCTTTTCAGGTAAAAAAACCACCACACAAAGTCAAGATAGTTGTATTATAGTAATAAAACAATTACAAGCAATGTTCAGTCTTCTCTGATCAGCTCACAATAGCTTCAAGTTGTCTCTCACTATTACAATGTTATGTTCTAACATACAGTTCAAAGTTCTTCTAACATTGTTGTACTCGACTTATCATCATATGTTGCAATCAAATGTTATCAATCAACTACCGATCACCAGGTACATGAATTTGTCATCCGATCATGCAACCGACCTATTCATACCGATCTATCTGCATCGAGCCACCTAGGCATTAATGCCATCACCCAAATCGGGTCATGTTCGCCAGCCTAAGTCAGCCTGCAATTACTGTTGTTGCCACAAATTCCTCTGGCCAACCAAATTGTAGTCAAAATGCCACATGCCCATCTTATATTTGTTGTTGCTCTTTGACTCCGAGTCCAACTCAGTCAAACACTAGTCTAAGCCCATCTGACCCATCCAAGTCACTACCGCTCTATTGTCGAGTTGAGACAACCCACCCGCGGTAAAGCGATGAGCTCCATCGAGCTCCCTCAAGCTTCCTCATGCAACCACCGAGTTGAACTAACCCATCCGCAGTGTGGTGGTTTGGCCAACCAAGTCCATCCATGACTTGCTCGCGCTATCGGAGCACCAACCGAGTTGGCCCGCAGTAATGCGGTGAGCTCGACCGAGCTCACCCTTAGACTCCACCAAGCTCATCGACTAACTATCCCACGCTACCATCGTCTGAGTTGACACTAGCCACAGAATCAAGGTAACCAATCTGAGGGACCGTTCGCAATCAAACCACGCTACCGTGGGGGTCGATAGACAACCCCCCAATAGAGCGGTGACCATCAACTAGACCATTGGCGGCCTCATTGCGATCATCAAATTGAGTGGACCCACCACCAATGATGTGATGGTAACGACCATGCTGACCATAGGTGGTCACACCGTGACCACTGCGGTTAGGTACTTAACCATCCGTGGCACAGCGGTAGCTAGAGAAAAAAGTTGACCGAAGCCAACCACAACCACCGTGGTTAGGGACAAGACTACGAGCGGTTAAAGAGGTGACCGCTACCATTCCACCATGGTACTTCTAGGGTAAGAGAAGACCTCCACAGTAAAGCGATTGAGGCTGAGATGAGGCCAGGTGCAGTATGGCAGTAAAAATGGAAAAACACCAAAATTTTGCCAAGGTAAGAAAATAGGGGCATCAAGCTAGAAGTTGAGACACATTTTCTCAACAAGAGGGAGGAAAAAGAAGGTGGATGTGGGAGGAGATTCTAAATCGGATAGACCCAGCCAAAGACATTGAGACTACAAATGAGATTTCCTTAGGTAAACAGAGGACATTGGACGTGTCCTCCAAGAAATGTTAGAAATAAAGGTCATGTCATGGAATGTTCGTGGGCTCAACAACTCCCACAAGTAGCTTTCTCTGAAGAACTATGTACTTGAACATAAGATTGATGTGTGCCTATAATAAGAAACCAAGATGAAGAAGAGAAATTTTGATAATATTGATAAGTTTATTTGGCCTAGTGCATCCTACTTCTATAGTGATGTTGATGGGGTGTCGGGTGGGCTTGCAGTGCTTTGGAACCCCTCTAGCTTTATGGTATCTGAAATTTTCCACTACAAGAGTAGCGTAGGAGTCTCTTTCTCCTATATGGGTGGAACTTGGTCCCTAATCAATGTTTATGCTCCTAACCAGAGGAATACTAGGAGTGCCTGATGGTAGGATCTTTCTGATTGGATTAAAAATAATATTGACTCCCATTGGATGGTGGCTGAGGATTTCAACTCTCCTCTATATCCTTTAGAGAAAAGTGGTGGTCTAGTGGATTACTCAAATAGTATGTCTAACCTGGCTAACTTTCTGAGCTCTTCTAGCCTAGTTGACATTGATATTTTCGGCCAAGCCTTTACTTGGTCCAACAAGCGTTTAGGTGAAAATTTGATACAAGTTTGGTTGGATCGGTTCCTCTATTCTTGTCATTGGACTAGCCTCCTGAATGCTAATCTCATAGCCCTACCTAGAATGGTGTCTGACCATAATCCTCTGTTGCTGACCTCTAATGAGTGATTTGATGTGGGTTTGGTCTCATTTCGATTCGAGATAATGTGGAATTCCCATCCTAATTTCAAGAATAAAATTGTTGAATGGTGGAACATCCATGTTTGTGTCTCCCCCATGTTTAGAATCTTCAAACTTAAACATATAAAATTCATGGTAAAAGGTTGGAACAAGCATGTCTTTGGTGATGTTTTCCAAAAGAAAAATATTATAGAGGAAAAATTGAAAACCTTACAAAGGAAAATTGAAGAAGGGGGTGATAGCCAACAGACTCACAACTAGGAAATTGAGACTAGGAAGGAATGGTAACAAATCCTCAAGAAAGAGGAAATATTTTGGAAATAGAAATCTAGGGTCCAATGGCTGAAAGAGGGTGATAGGAATACCTATTTATTTCAAGTGTCAGCCATCAAGCATAAGAAAATGAATCAAATTGCTAAACTAACTAATATGAGGGCAGAGGTGATATCTATGCCTACCCAGATTGGCTTTTTGGCTACTGATTACTTTCAAGAGGCCTACTCAGCTCCTGTTGAGGCGCCCAACCTGGCCATGGTTAATTTTTTGTTAAACCACCTACCAACCATCATCACCCAGTGACAATCTTGGCATTCTTAGTTTTGTTACTTCGGAGGAGGTTCGGTTGGCAACATTTAGTATGGGAGCATTCAAAGCTCCAAGGCCCGATGGTTTTCTGCCTGCTTTCTTTCAGATCTTCTAGGAGATTGTGGGTGAGGACCTTGTTTTAGCTGCTCGTGACTTCTTCAAAACTAGTAAAATTATCAAACAACTGAACCACACCTTTATTTCTCTAATCTCTAAGATTGGTGATCCTTAATCCATGTCTTATTTTTGACCTATTAGCCTATGTAATACCTTTTACAAAATCCGCTCCAAGATCTTGGTGAACCAAATCAAACCCCTTCTTGACAAACTCATTAGCCCCACCCAAAAAGGGTTTATTCTTGGTTATCATATTCTTGATGCTACTGTGACCACCCATGAGCTTGTCCACTCTATGGATGGATGTAACTATGCGAGGATGGCCCTCAAATTAGATATTTCAAAAGCCTATGACAAGGTTATCTAGGACTCCATCCCTAAAGTCTTGACCAAGTTTGGGTTTAATCAGCCTGTGGTCAAACTCATAATGGAATATGTTACTATGGTTAAGTACTCTGTTATACTCAATGGGGCCCCCTTTGGGTTCTTCTCTGCTGGTAGAGGGATTAGATAGGGTGACCCCCTCTCACCGTATTTATTTACCATGATAGTCGATGTGTTGAGTAGAAAATTTTCTATTCTATTGTTAGAGGGTTCTATAAAGGGAATCAAAGTTGCCTCTTCTTTGGACCTGATTATAATAAAACAATTTGTGGATGATACCTTCATTTTTGGGAAAGCCTTTGTGGTTGAAGCTAGAAAATGGAAAAACTGTCTAAACAACTATGTTTCCTGCTCTAATCAATACATTAACTACAACAAAAACATGATTTACTTATTTAACAACACTCCTAACTTGCAAGCTAGGGTGACTACAATTCTGGGCTGCTTGAGTGAGACTCTCCCTTCTATTTACCTTGGGCTCCATCTCACTGTCAAGGAGGTCACCCCTGGCTTTTGGAACTTGGTGCTTGAAAGAATTGAAAGAAAACTTGCTAGATGGAAAGGTTACATTCTTAGCCATGCCGGTAAGCTTCAACTTCTTTCTGCTACTCTTCAAGGTATACCAATTTACTTCCTCCCTATTTTCAAGATACCCAGGTATATAGCTGAGAAATTTAAAAAAATTCAAAGGAATTTCCTCTGGTTTGGGACCAAGGACAAGAAGATTTTTTCCTTGGTAAAATGGGAAAAGGTTTGTCAGCCTAAAAATTATGGTGGTCTTGGAATTAGGAATATAGCCAACACTAACAAGGCCTTGATGGCCAAGGTGAGCTAGGATCAAATAAGGAACACTAAGGATTGGCGCAAAAACATGAATTCTAAATATCTTTAGAATGGGCCTTTGGTCAGTTGACTTTCTAAGGTTCATCCTCAAGGTTCTTTAGCCTAAAGGAGCATTTTCAGCACACAGAGTCTTCTTAGGAGTGGGATAAAATGGAAGATAGGAAATGGTAATAAGATCAAGTTCTGGGAATATCCTTGGTTACTTGATACCCCTCTAGAAAGTTTTGGTTTCAGGAATCTCAAGAGGTTTTCCCAGAGGTTCTTCAGTATCCACATTAAGGACTATGTTCTTGGGCCTCGTAGGGCTAAGGTGTGGAAAGATTTAGCCCTTTTCTGCCTCATTTCCCAGGATCTTTATTGCCTGGATAGGTCTCTTCAGGATTTACTTTCTTACTAGGCTTCCCTCATCCTACTTGGGTGATGAATTTTTTTGGACCTTTGACAAATAGGGTGATTTTTCTATCAAATCAGTGTACAATCTGCTAATAGACTAGGGTGTTACATTTGATCCTTGGAAGAAGGTCTAGAACTGCCATATGATCCCAAAAGTCAATTTCTTCTAGTGGATTTTCTGTTACAACAAGATCCTTACTCAAGAAAATTTGAGGAAAAGAGGATTTTATATCCCCAATAGATTTTTGTTATGTAAATTTTGTGAGGAAACTGTAGACCACTTACTGTTACACTGCTCATTTACTGTTGAAGTTTAGGGATTGGATTTTGAAAGATTGGGTATTCTTTGGACCATTTGTAAGGATATCAAATCTTTTATTTTGGGTTGGTGTGGTCCTTATATTCACCCTTTGCCTAGAGAAATTTGGAACCAGGTCCCTCCCATTATTTGTTGGTGTTTATGGAAGGAAAGGAACAATAGGATATTCAGGAATATTGAGATGAGTCCTAGGGAGGTCTTTGGTATTGGTGCCTACCTTATTGAGGAAAACATCTCCCTCTTCAATGGGAAAATTTCAGAGAAGGGACCCACTGAATGTTAAATTAAAATGGCGAAGGCTTGGCATTAGAAGTTGGATGCAAGCTCTTTCGACAACTCTAGATCCCTGGCTAGGAGTAACACCATTTGGGAACCTCCGGATAGAGGATGGTTTAAACTCAATTTTGATGGGGCTGCAAAAGGCAACCCGGGTAGAGCTAGTATAGGAGGTGTGATCAGAGTAGGCTATGCTAGGGGAATTGGCTTCCAATCTTCTATGATTGTGGAAGCATGTGCATTGCTCAAGGGCCTTCAAATTGATACTTCTCTAGGGATAGAGAACCTTTACATTGAAGGTGACTCTAGGTCCATTACCAATGTTGTGAACTTTGGAAAACTACTTGGATGGAGTACGAAGGATATTCTTCTGGATATAAGGCTCATTTTATCTAAGCTAAGGTTAAGGAAAAATACCCATATTTATAGGGAGGGTAATCAAGTGGCGGATGCCTTACCTAACTTTGGCACCTTTTGGAATTTCTCTAAATGTTGGAGAAATCTAGGGAACTTACTGCCAAGAATTCAATACCTAATCTTAAAAGAACAAAACCCTCATTTGTTTTGATGACTTCAAATTTCTTGATTATGGGGGTTGTTGGGGGGTCCACATGTTTGTACTTTGGGCTTGGTGGATGAGCATAAAAGCTGAGGTGGCCTACAAGTGGAAAAATTAAAAAAATTGGGCTAATCCCATGCTAAATGAAGATGGCTTTACAAGGAAGTACGATGTGTACTTCATAATTATGAATATGAAGGGGTACCTTGCGATATCTCCTTATGGGGATTGTGCTAAATTATAATTTTATCCTTAAGCTCATGGATTTAAAATTTGATGTGATGGCTCATTATGAGGGAAAGCTCCCTTTTGGCTCTTCCATTTTTGCTAATTTAACTCTGTGCCCCAAACCCGTTTAGCTTGTTATTACTAAATTTGGCCTAGCGGCCATTCTACCTATCTTTTTCTGCAAAGACAAGATGGCTAATGAACCTCACTCTTCCATCATATCTTGCTTACCTTGCTACAATCGCCTAAAGATCCACATTTATGATATTGCTAAACTTATGATAGGTGATTTTATTTTTCACGCGAGTGACCTGCACACTGCCTTGATTAACCAACATAGCTTTATTTACCCAAATGTCCATTATGTGAAGAAATCCCTTTGCTTAGCTAGTATCTCTAACATTTTTCTTTTACAAGTTCTCTAGTTTTTTCTTGTGCAAGTTGACATCATGGGTGGCGATTGTGTGTAGAATGAGCCTGATAACTATGGTGAATTCCACAAAAATCCATTGGTTTGGCACATCTGTGTCAAGGGTAGCTTAGCTCCCCTAATGGAAAATCTCATGGGTCATGACCCTAACCTGTTTGCTCAAATTTCCAATTCCTAGAAGGAACATAGAGTGACATTGGGAGGAATATCATTTGAAGTTAGTGAAGAAGTGATTGCACAAGCTACTAGGATGCAAATCATGGGGAAAAAGTATCTAAAACACACTAGGACCCAGGATAATGACAACATGAATGCATTATTTGTGGCGAGTGAGGAGCTAGTTCACATCCAATTGGGTTTCAAATGGGAGGCCCTTCCACAGCCCTGGGACCAAGTTTGTTTGGCCCTCATGAAATACGTGATTCTTGAAGGTAGATTTAAAACCTACTTTTTCTACCACTTCCCTCTGTTGAATCATCTTAAGCACAAATTTTTGTTAAGTTTTTTGTTCTTTTTGTTTATGGATTTGGAAAGTTCAGTGGAAAAATGCAAGAAAACTACTAGCCTTAACTCGAAAGATATCACTCCTCTTCCTCTCCACCAAGGGCTTATTATGAGGCTCTATCATTTCCACCTCACTTTATACCCACCTAAGCCCATTTCTATTGTTCATGTGGAGGAATTTGAACCTCTTGTTGTTGCTAACATCTCCCCTACTGAGTCTAAAAGGCTCATTTGAAAACCCCATTTGAGTGCTACTGATAATCCTAAACCTAAGCACGCTACTGAAAAATTCAAAGGGAAAGTGGGTAATGCTTAGATGAGTGTTGCGGCCAGTCTATGTGAGGTCAAGGCTACTTCAACCAAAAATTCTTACAAAGCCACACCAAAGAAAAAGGGAAAAGATGAAAAAAGTGCCTAATGGAGCCTATGGTGAAAGAGGGCATAGGAAAAAAATTTGTGTGGAAGGATTCCAAGGGTGATACGGTGGTGGAGGCAATGGTTATGACTGGTAGAGAGACCACTATTCGAAGGTCTGGGAGATTGGAAAAAAATAACAAAAAAATACAAGTGGTTGTGGACTCGGAGGAGGAGCAGTCAGACAGCAAATACTATGAGGAGGAGGAGATTTCCAAGGAGGAAGAGGAGGAAAATGTGAAAGGACCCCACACCATCTGAGAAAACAGCAAAGAGCTGAAAGAGAACTCAGCCTCTCAGTCTTCACACCCATTGGATGCTGAGCATGTTGAGGACCTAAAGGTCACTGATGAGGAAGAGGACTATCGTGTGCTAAAAGAAAGAATGGACAAGCTAGATAAGAGATTAAGGGGCATGGCCCGCTTCACTGTGAAGCTGGTCCATTTCATCACCAAAACTTTGTCCATGGTGATTAAAGATGAGTTGGAGGGAAATAATGCAGTTGAGAATTGAGAGTGGGTCGGGGATGATGTCGTGGACCTCCTATCAAAGAACTAGGATAATGCCAGTTAGCTATTATTTGGTCTCTGTTTTGGTGCATTTGTTGTTAGTCCGTGGTCGGTGTACTATTTTTTGGTTGTTTCTATTTTTTGGATAGCTTTTTTTGATACTTGGACTTGATATTTTTTGGCCCATGGGTCTCGATGTGTAAAGGGTACAACACCCTGTAAATGTTGCTTACTTTATCAAAAATAAACTAACTACCTAGGAATCAAGCAATACTAGCTAGATAAGATAAGTTCGAGAAAAGCCAACTAATACTTCTAGAAATAATATTTAATCCTAAGTAAACTTAACTATGTGAATATGTCCCCTAATTACCTAGTGAGTGAATTAGCTAGGTACAAGACATTTATTCACACCAACACCCCCCCTTAAGTGCAACTTAGGGAGAAGATTATTATGCAAACTATGCAAAGACTATGACTATGGGTCCTGACTACTAGGCCATGTTAGGTGCCCATTTACAATTCAAATGGAAATGATGCAATCAATCTCTCACAAGCAAAGAAAAGGAGAAAGCCCAGTGGGACAAAACTCCTCTCCAAAAGAGAGAAAAAAAGACAAAACAAACAATGATGTATGGAGGACTCAATGATACCCCCCAATGACTACATCCATCATGTATATATAACCAATGACCCCCCCATAAGAGGGTAATAGAAAGATAAGATATCCCCCCTACAATGTATGATCACCTATAATTATGGTTAATGTTTGAAGACAAAACATAATCCAGTGCCTAAAAACAATGTTTATCCCCTTAGGAAGAAGATACACCAAGTACAAATGCAAGAATGCTTCCCATTCTAGATAGGAATTGGTAGGAAGATGAATCCATATGTATGAAGATTGTGTTGCTGAAATCTGCTCATGTGTTGCCAAGTTCTTGGATGATGATGATGCCACAATCCAATCAGGTACATGCCCAATCATAAAAAATTGTGACAAACCAAGAACCAATGGAAACTGATCTTGAACAAACTCTAAAGATGAACATGAAGTGACAATAGTGGATCCATGAGTATCATCAAATAGGAGAGATAGACCCTCAAATTTTTCCTCCAAATCTGTAATGTAGGACTCCACAAACAAAGAAGCAATGTCTATCAAATAGGAATCCCAATCAGGAAGACTATCAGATGCCTATTGTAATGAATCATTGGATGTACTCAATGACTCATCAATAGTAGATGAATGTGTGATCTCAACTAGAGAAGTCAGAGCTACAAGAGAAATATTTGGATCATCAAGATGCTCAAGTTCTACATCATATTCAAACTCCTCTAAGGTGTCACCATCATAGGGTATGTCTTCAACATCATCAAGTGGAATGAGGAAATCAAAAGTAGGATCATCTGGGAATGGAGGCTTATGTGGATCTCCAAAAATCTCCCAAAATTTGGTCAAAACTGTGCATGGACATGACATTTTTGATAATAGCTTATGATAGGTCTCATTCAAGATGCTTGCACTAAAACTAGAACCAATCAATCCTATGATATGATCATCCTTATTGCCCCCAAAAAAATTCCTATTTGTTGTTTTTGGTTTAGGAATGATCCCATAAAGATGTGGTAAAATTTTAAGCCACTTACAATGTATTATGATGCCCTTTTTCCATGACTCATAATTATCCCTAGTCAAAACTATTACAAAAGGATGAGTTGAATAACCCATGATTACAATGATGACACACTTCTCAAATGATACAATATGAGATCAACATATACAATACAACTGAAATGAAGTACAATGGTCAAAACAACCCTTTCCCAATTGCCAAAATATCCAAGTATCCTTCAGTAGACCCACTGGGAAAAATATGAAATCACAAAATACCTAGGGAAAAAATGGAAAAAGTGAATGGATGGTTGGATAGAGCTCCTCAATACCTTTACAATGCTGCAAGAATTGCAAAAAATCGGAGATCACGGGACAAAGTTATGAGATCGAGAGACAAAAATCAACATCTAACTTTAATCAGCAAAAACTTCCATCAAACTACAAAATTTCTGAAAAATATCCTCGAATTGACTTGACACTATAGGTATCGTATAGCAGGTGATGAACTAGATGACACAGACTTTGATATGACCGGTTGATGGAAGTGACCAAGAAATTAGTGAGCTTGTATCCATGGATTGGACAATGGACGCAGCCGTCGATGGAGTCAAGATAGCAGATGATATAAGGACGGGTCCAGATCATTTGCTATGATAGCTGACCGATCGATGAATTTAGATGCAGATGTGATGCCGAAAATGGACAAATTGGTAGTAAAATTTTGTCTGTGAGGCCTTCTAATCACAATGGTGATGTAGATCTGGGCCCAAAGTGCTTCGAAAATTCAATGACCTCCTAGATTAGCTACTTTTCACACTTTTTCAAACCCTTGTAGATCAGCCAAAACATATCCAAATTTGACAAATGAAAGGAAAACCTGACTTTCTTCGATGCCCTGGATTCAACCATGAGGTCTTTGAAATCCCAAAATGCACACAGAAAAATATTCAATCCAACATGAAACCCTCAGATCTAAGAAGGAATCTGCAACACTCGAGCTCTGATACCATGTGGGAGTAAATGGTGACTCCCCAACACCCCCAGGAATAGTTGCTAGACCAAAACCACTTCCACAAGAGAGACAATGGCAAGAAAGCTTTCTTCACAATGTAATATTGAATTGATTGAATTGATACAAATGTACATGATATGCCTTTCTTATAAAGGCAAGGTTGAGATGTAGGATTAGACAACATCATGACAAGTGTCTTAATCCTATGACTTGAGACAACTAAGAAACTAACTACCTAGAAATCAAGCAATACTAGCTAGATAAGATAAGTTCTAGAAAATCCAACTAAGACTTCTAGAAAGAATATTTTATGCTAGGTAAACTTAACTATGTGAATATGTCCCCTAATTACCTAGTGAGTGAATTAGCTAGGTACAAGACATTTATTCACACCAATAGTACCAGTTTTTCTATTACTTATATTATGAGCTAATTGTCACAATGGTTTTTCCCTCATTTGATTTTCCATGTAAATTTGGTGTTCTCTTTGTGTGGGGTGTTATTATTTAAGTTTATGTTATTTGCATTCTATGATTAATCACTTTAATAGAATAAGGGTTTAATGAATTCTTGTGGATTTGATTACTATTAATGGTTTTTATATTTTAATTTGCAACAACTGATTCACCCTCCCTCTTAGTTGTCTTGTTCATTCAAAAATAATTATACAACTTTTGGAAAGATGAGACAACAAAGGTGAAGGAGGATGATCAAGCCCCCAATATCTAAGATCTCATGGTAAACCAACAAAGGCACAAAGAGACACATGCCTATGTTAGATATGCAGTAGAAAGATAAGATACACAAGCATACAATGCCAAAATTAATGCAAAAGAAAGAGGGGTGGACCAATATTTTACTATTTTTCCAATAGGTATGGATCAATCCTTAGTTATTTTTCTAAAGAACATTCACAAGTGGAAACCCATTTTCCACTATGCAAGCAAAATATACTCACCTAGGCTAGTTAAATCCGTTGTCCACTAGGTGAGCCCCAAAAGGTGGTTGATGGGAAAGTCATGCCAACTCTAAAGGCTCCCATGTACTAACCATACCAAAGTTATACCTCTTGAGAACTTTGATAAGGTACCACAAAAATGGTCACAAGGCTAGCAAGCTATGTTAGGCTAGGCATTTATGAAAAATAAGGCTCCACTAGCAAGAAAGTTGTGTTATGCTTGGTGGCCATGAAAAACATAAAGGCTTCACTAGAAAGAAAGTTGTGTTATGCTTGGTGGAAATTTAAATACAATGGGATAAGATATTAAAAGGGGTTTTTCTTATTTCATGAAAGGCCTCGCCTTATGGAACATCATGCCTAACGTCACCAAGAGAGGACTAGTCGAGGATAAAATATTTGCAATTTAGGGAATGTAAGTCATAACATCACCACTAAGAGGAATGTCATATGCTAATAAATATCACACTCTTGAAGGACATCAAACCCAATGTCACCACCAAGAAGAAACATCACATGAAGTAAGAATAACACACTTTGAAGCAAATAATGAGTGGGGAGGTGTATTCCCCCACTTTAAAGAAATTGCTAAACACCTTGTCATGAGAAATTGCTTTAAAGTAAAACACAATAAATGCCAATACATGAGAGATTTATTTGGAAATCCCTATGACAACACATTTTCTAAAATAGAGCTACATCATGAAAGGAGGTTTCCCCTCATATGCAATCCTAAGATAACACATAAGGGATCCATGGATCTAAGGTCAACATTATGTATGTTTTATAGTAATATAATCAAGCTTAGAATCATCATCATTTCCCAAATAACTCATGGAACAACAAGCACAAAGGAAGAATGACACATAGAGAGAAGAAAAAAAGAGAAGCTTTTGGGTCAACATGGAAGATACCTAACTGTCTCGATGCCTTGCATCATTCCCAAAAGGAAAACATAATACAAGAGAAAGGATAAAGATTTATGACATATAGAAGAATATAGATATAAATAGAAGAATGTCACAATAGCTTCACTTCCTTTGTATCCTTACACCAACAGAGTGTTAAGAAAAATCCAATGTAGGGTCACAAACATATAAATACATTCCAAGCAAAATTGTATGGGGGATCACATTGTGCACATGAAATCACAAAGAACACAAAGAGAAGACTAGTATGGCACATGGAAGTCAATCTATAGCAGGTAATCTACATCCCAATCTTGTTCATCATATACAAAATGAGGATAACTAGCCAAAGGGATAACAATTGTTGTACTATGAGTGTTACTAGGTTTAACACATGGTGAGTCACTATTGTTAGGATTAGCACGGTTGTTATCATCTAAGCTCATGGAAGAGGAAAATAATAAATTCAACTCATTATGTACTTCCTCATGAATCTTATCAATCTCATCATCATCATCCAATTTAATCATAATTGGAGGCCTAATGACAATGTTCACTGAAGTTTCATGTGTTTGTTGTTGTGGTGAAGGTGGAGGATCATCATGCTTTGTTTCAATTGGAATTTGATCTTGATTTTTTGTTTTATTCTCTTTTTTAACTTACAAGAAATAACATGATATATATGCCTACACTCTTTAGCATTTATGTTTCTTTTTACATGATTTTCAAGTTGTGATTATGAAGGATTAAGTTAATCAACCATTGGTTTCTTTTCTTCCCGTAAGGGAGGAACGAAAGGAACCATGGAAGGTTTTTAAACCACTTTCACTTTGGCTCTATAAACTTTTTTATCTTAGGAGGGACAATAGGACTTATTTGGTTATCTTGTGGTCTTTTATAGGAGATAGGTGAAGGATTTTCCATGGGGTGGTCTTGGTTACTTGGAAGGTATTTTGGTTCAATCTTGGTTTCATCAATGATAGGAGGCTCAATCATGGGTTGCAGCTCCTTGCTAAGGGGAAATTCTACTATGTGCTTTGCCTTGAAATTTTGATAAGATTTAGAAAATAAGTCCTCATGAGGCTTAAGAGGTTCAATTGGTTCGGGCCAAAATAAATCCAATAAGAAATTCCCATGTGAAGACACAAGATTAAAGCCACTATGATGCATAGTAAAGATATCATTGTCAAATGGAAACTTTAAGAATTTATGCACTATCGATGGGATGGAATTCATGGAGCATAAACATGGGTAACCAATCTTCACATGGAATTGGTCTGATAATAGGATGGTGGAGAATGAAACATTCAATTGTTTCAGTCTAAGTTTTAAAGGAAGAGTGATCAGACCTATCGTAGGGAAAGAAAAACCATTGTGTTTTGATCCATGCTTTCTTTTTTTCATAAGAATCTTGATAATGTTCATGCACAAATAAGAATTCCTTAGTTAAATCACATTCTGTACACACATGGGATCAATTAATATCCCATTAGTAGGCTTTCCATTGATTATTCTAGCGATGTAAAGAGGACCATCAGTTTCATGTCTAATTATGTCATTTTGTGACAAAGAAATGTCAAGAGACATTTTGGTTTTTCCCTTACGAGGTTGAACATCAATGAATCCAACCATACATTGTAAGTCTTCTTCATTTTCAGTCATATTGTCATTATTTGTATCTTGAAGTTTTTCAACATTCATCACATCATTTTTAGTATCAGTAGCTTTAACAAAAGAGATATTATGATTTAGCATGGGGTTGGTAAAGATTTGAAAATTTTGGTTGGGTGAGGTAGTAGACTAATTTCCTTGATCATTAATACCACCAATTTGGATGTGATTAGAATCGATGAGGTCTTGCACAATATTTTCAAGACACTTACATTGCTCTGTATTGTGTCCATTTTGTTGGTGATAATGGAAAAATTCATTTGAGTTAAATTTTGGAGGTAAGGGCTTAGTGGTATCAATGGATCTAATAGGATGAAAGGTAATCAAGTTCTTACTTATAAGTTGCAACATAATGGAGTGAAGGATATTGGGTAACAGGGTAAACTGTCTACTCCTTTCCCTAAATGGATATGGGTTTGTCATTTTTATGGTATCCACTTGGGATTTATCATGTTGACTTGTTTGAGGTGTATTTAGTTGTAAAAATCCCTTATTTTGTTTCTTGAAAGGTTGGAAATTGTTATGGGGCATAAGGATTTATCAAGATGATTGGAAGAAGTTTTTGTTTCATGAAGACTAATTGAATTTTATAGTCATGAAGGGTTGTGCACAAGTGTGAAGGAGGTAAATCATCATCCCAAGTTTTTCTTGAATATTGGTTTTCAAATTTTCAATGAACATTCTTTGAATATCAATATCAGGAATCTTAATGTGGATTTATGAGTGAAGCAATTGGTATAATGTAATGAAATCAGTGACCTTTTCATCCTTGTTTTGTTTACAGTACATTAAATTAGCTAAGGTCATCTTGGGAACCATGTGCACTTGGAAATGGTTAAAAAATGCATCAACAAGTTCATTGAATGAATGAATTGAGTTATTCGATAAAGAACAAAACAACTCCAAGGTAGTGTCTTTCAAAGATATAGTGGAAAGTTTAGCCAAGAGCTTATCCTCAAAATGAAGTCACTACATAAGGTTATGTATGTTGGTACATGGTTACTAGGATCTCCTTGACCACCATATTTCTCAAATCTAGTAATCTCTATGCCTTGTGGAATTTGTGCTCTCAATATCTCCAAGGATAATGGGTTTCTTTTGACATATTGTGATAGTTTTCCATTTTGATTTTGGTTTAATGAGGAAATTTTTTGTTGGAGGGATGAATTTTTTTGCAAGAGTTGGTTGAGGACGGAGTCATTGGTTGTGTTGTGAGATGGATATATGTATTTTGGAGGACAAGTGAATTGTAGGTTTGTGAGGGGAGATGGACTAGGAGATATAAGATTTGAATGCAGAAAGCTAAGAGGATCCCTAGTAGAAATACCTAAGGTTGTATTGACATTTCTTTTTGGTTGTATGGTTGTAGTAATAGTTGTATTAGTGTATGCGGGAATAGAGGCCATAGTTGTAGAAGGAGGAATTGAATTTTCACCTTGACTTTGAGTGTATCCCAAAGTTTGAGCACAACTAGCCATTGTAGGGACATGACTGTCTATGATATGAGATAGGTTATATACAATTTCTATTCCTTATTGATTATCAATCATTTTCATCATGTTATCAATGATAGGAACTATAGTACCAAGAATTTATTTTAAACTTACAAATTTTTGTAATTTTTCTAAGGCTTCATCCATTTGTTTTAGATTTTCTTGAGGGACATTAGCAACAATCATGTCAACATGAGTCATATTGTTTGTGGGTAGGGTGGGTATGGGAAATGTGGTATCAAAGCTATGGTCCATAGTGGGTTGAATAGTATCAACAATATGAGTGAAAGAGTTGGAAAACTCAAAATCCATGATGAATGTAGTAGGGTAAAAGTACAAATTTGTGTCACACTTTTGGCCAACTTATCAACACAAGTGAATTTAATTATTTCTAACTAAAAATCAATTTTGGTCAAACATATGATCTTGTAAGATTCATTATACCTAAGTTAGATATGTTCAAAACTTTTCCAACTAAAATTGTTGCCTAAATGCATATGTAGCACCACTTTGAGGCTAATTTACCAAAAAAAAATGAATTATTTGAAAATTTTTATGTTTCAACAACTACTCATGTCAATAACATATTTTTAAAATATAAAAAACCCCTTTTGTAGATCCATAAGTGTAGTTTTCAAAAATATATAATAATACTTTAATTATTATTTATATTTTCCTTTTTATTTTTATGAAAAGTAGGTTATCAACACAAAATATTAGGTTGATTACCATGTCAAGGAAAAATAGTAAAACTTATTAAAAAAATTTGAACAAAATATGATGCACTAGATAAAAGAATCTATCTCAAGATGGTATAATTATTTTCTATTTTAGATAAACAAATAATATAAAAGTTGACATCAAATGGAAACATCTATTTTTTAATACACACATTTTAATATTTATATAAAAATATATATTTATCAAAATTGGAAAAAAATAATCTACTAAAGGTTCAAATTATAAATACATACAAAAAATTTGAGGGAAAAAAGTAAAATTAACTATATAAAGATTGATGTCTCATGTAACTTTATTTCTCAACATTTTTTCAACAAATAAATTATAGTGTCAATTTATAAAAAAAAACCATATTCAAATAATTTTTAATTTTTTTAAAAAATACAACCATAAAATATACTAAAAAAATATATTTTATTAGTTTACATTATTTCAAAATTCAAAACATATATGCCACTTTTTAGTGATTCAAGTTTAAAAGTCAGATCAATGTTGGTTATTTCCTTTCTACTAATTATGCTATGCAAAAACCTAAAAATGATGTATTTTAGTGCCAATTTTGATTTCAAATAATTGAACTTAATGCAAGCAATAATAGAATTTTCTAATTTTTGAAACTGAAATATAGAATTAACAATAGATCAAAATGAATCAAATAGAGACAAATTAATGCCCAAAATTTTGAAAAAGCACTCGTATAGGGACTAATTCACCCTAGGGTGAATGGGTCCTAGGTTAAGTTTCTAGAAAATCAAAGTTTGAATTTCTTGCCTAATGTTTGAATTTCTAGTTTTAGATTGCAAACTATAGTTTTAGTGATAAAATTTTCTAGATTTAGGTGTCCTAATGCAAGTGAAATTAGTGAAAAATAATGAACAAGGTGACACTTTTTGAAATGTAATTTTGACCAAATTTTTGACTGGGAATGACTGAAAATACACTAATATGCAAGTACTATCCAAAATCAATGTAATATGTATGCAATTTTTTTGATTTTTTAAATTTTAAATAATGAAAAATGCAAATTTAAAACCCTTAATGAGATGAAAACTAATGCAATTTTAACAAACATAAATGAAATGAAAACTAATGCAATGTAATGCAAATCCTAAATTTAGGGTTTGAATGGACTCCAAATTAGAAAATTTATAGTGCAAGAATGTCGGGTTCACCATAATGAAGCATAGAAAAATAGGGTTTCTCCAAAATGCACCTATCTTCCTTATTTCATTAGGAAAAAGAGATCCCCTAGGATGAGATTGAATTTCAACCCTTAGGTGAGTCAACCTTAATGGAGATCTTGTCATTTTCCTTATGATTGAGGATGGGGTAAATAAGCCTGAAATGCACTTTTGGGAGATTAATGAAAATACTAAATGAATCCAATTATGCAATGTAAAACTTGAATCATTAATTTAAATCATAATAGAGATAGAAAAAATCAACTTTCAGTAGATCTGAGAAGGGTAATATTTTATTCACCTATCACCAAAAGCTTTTGCTAAGTGCCCTCCTAGGACAGATTCACCTAGGGTGATTGGGTCTTGCTTTAGGGATCCAAAATTTGTTTTCAAAATCCTCTGCTCTTGGATCTTCACTCCCAATTCCTTTGGATCTCACATTAGAAAAGTCAGAATTAAATTTTGTAAGTGAGTTTATGTGGCTTGACAACTTTAAAAAATTGTACTTTTCATCAATCTTCAATCCTTCTTCACTATTAAATCTACAACACATAAAGAGAGGGATTTTTATTTATTTTTTGTGAATGGGGGTTTGCATTGGTCAAACCTTATTGTGGTAATTAAACCTTGAAATGAAATGAAATATGAATGGAAAGAATGGTCAATGAAAAATGCTATGTTGCAACTCACCAAACCCTTGAGTGGAGATCCTTAGAGAACTAGAGTCTAACACATCTCTCCAAGGTCTTGATCTTGCATGAAATGGGTTGATTGGATTTTGATATTCATGCCTGAATTTATGATTAAATGCTTGAAACCTATATCATAATGTTTGCTCCAAAAACATACATGAATGAAGATAAATTTGACATGATGATTGATATCTTGAATGCTACAAAAAATGACTAAAAAATATGCTCTTGAATGCTCTTGACAATAATATTTTCTCTTGTGAAGTCTCTCAAAAAATTCTATCTTGTTTCTAGATATTTAATTGATAAAAAGACCTTGTATTTATAGGTAATTTTCTAATTTCCCAAAAATTAATCATCAAAAGCTGAAAATTGTAAATTGAATTTGAATCATAAAAATTCCACCAAAAAAATATTAAAAATTGGGGTCCTAAACTTAAGGGGGACCCATTCATGCTTGGACGAATGGGTCCTAGGACTTAAATGTAAGACACTCCAATTATAAGGAAATTTAATTAATGTTTTCAATTGTTTAATACAAGTTTCCCTTTCAGAAAATGGGATTAATTAGTATTTTAAATGCATAACTAGTCCAATTAGAGGCTTAATTAAGTCCAATTAATTAAGGGATCCAAACATAGTGTGAAAATGTAAAGGGGTATATTTTTTGACACTACACCAAGTATCCCATCAAAGCACAATTGCCTACATCTATCTAGTTGCATGGGTCTCCTAGAAAATTGATCTCCTTGATTTGGTTGAGGTCTACCACTACCCTACCTCCAATGATCAGATTTACTTGATTTGTATTTCTCCCTCCCATCTTCTAGTTTCCTGGCTGAATGGAATTCCCTTCAATAGATTAAGTATTGACATTTATTTGGTGTTGAGAAGTGTTCCATTCCACTGGAAATTTGTGGCTAGGAATGGGAACAAATTGACCAATGGTAGATGAAACATTCATGCCAATAGTTTGAGTAGGTTGGGGTGTAGAATGAGGTGGGTTATAAGAACTAGAAGTTGAAGGATGTCTAATAGAATATTTTAGAAATACAATCTTTTTTTGCATCTTTGTGTTAGAAGTAATAATTTTTATCCTCACTAATTCTCTTTGTAGTTGTTCATTCCCTATTTGTAGTTTGAGATTTAAGGGAATAGGGATTGTAGTTGTACTTGTATTACTATATGGTGAACTTGCACTTATAGTTATTCCCTTGGGATAAACCATAGACCATTTTCATGTATCCATAGGCTATGATGGTTTACTAGTAGTGGAAGGGGATGCAACTGAGCTTGTAATAATAGAACTAGTCTAGGTATTAGTATGAATAGTTCCTACAAGAACAGTCAGAGTAGTTTTCTCAAGAATAGGGGTCAAAATAGGACCGTAGGATGAAGTAGAAATAGGAGAAGGTTATTCTTGGGTCATTAACTTAATTCTTTCCACCCTTCTCCTTAATTGGTATCTCTCAAACATGGAAAACTTTTTTTTTTCTTCTTTCTCCTTTACCAATTTGATTCTTAAATATTCTAGTATTTTAGCCTCCACTTGGAGTCCCATAATATCTTGCATTAGTTCTTCCTCATTAGGAAAAGTTATATCGAGATATGAATGCTCAGGGGTATATTCTACAAGAATTAAAGTATTCCTATGTGAAAAAGTATTAGGGGCTCCATTATGTTAACCTACTGATAAGCCATGTCTAGGAGAATTGGACATAGAAGTAGCTCTAAGATTTAACGTTTGAGATGCCAATTTAGCATCAAGATCCCTATCCAAAAATTTCCATTGTTCCACTAGTTTTGAAACCAAAGTATCTAAACTGGCTTGCCTACCACCAATATTTTCTTTTATAATTGGATTCTACTCATTAATAGGAGTCATTCCAAATTCATATATATTACCAATAATATATTCATGTAAATTTTTAGATCCAGAAATAGGAGGAGCAACAAAATTACTTGTGTCGGTATCCTTTTGCTTCTAGGAATTTATGGTATTTTGATACAATTATCCTTCCTGCCTCTACTTAGGATGCTTCTTGAAATCATTCCTTGTTCCTCTCATGGCTTCTACAACCTCTCACCTCTCTTCTCTTCCCTTTTTCTTTGAATTTTAGTGCACCAACATAAGAGACTCAGAGTTGCCACCCAAATTAATAGGAATTTGATAATATTTAGTAATTCTTTGAGATATTTGCATACACAGAGAGAAAATGAACTAGACCAATGATAGTTTATAAATAAATTCACACAAATATGTGAAAATGAGCATAAAATTTAAATCGTGAACCTCAGACTTAATGGATGATGAGAAAGTTCATGATTTTTCTCTTAACATAATGCATAGCCTTGAACTGTATGACTCTATATAAAGTGGTCTCAAACTACAGATATAAACTAATATTGTCCTCAGTAGAGTCACCAATCTGTTGGATTTTTTTAAATCCTAAATAGATCTCACAAATAACCTATGAATTTTCCACTTTCAATGGTTAGTTACTTGGAGGGATTGGACAATGAACATGTGAAATTTAAAATAACTTTCCCTCTACAATTTGGGCTCTGTTGAACCTGGGAGGGTGATCCCTGATAGTATTTCTTAATATCATGTGCCAATTATTAGAAATATTGTAAATATCAGATAAGTTCTATGTATATTTTCTTGATTATTATAAAAATGAGAAGATCTAACATTATCTTTCAAGCATTTAACATTTTCAAAACAATAGAACACAATAAGACTTCAATTCAACAAATAAACTCAAATGAAAGTAAAGATTGAAAATATTTTTATATGAATGACCTTGGATATGCAAATTATACATAGATTCAAAGGATTGGTGCCTTAACCTAGGGTAGAGAGTCAAAACCAATGTAATTGAAATTTGTAACACAATATTTTTACCCAAACATTATGGAGCTTCATGACAATGCATTACATATTCATGCTCACAAAACATGACTCTCTATAGTGTATGTCTAATAAATGTGCCCACATCTTGATAGGAAGACATTCACCATTATTATCCTTCATTGTGATCTATAGCGCTAGGCCCAACTCCTTATATCCAAAATCCAAGAATATATGGTACAACAAGGAGTACCAGTAGAAACTCACACCACCCTCTCCTACCTTGATGGCTACCAATGCCTTATGAATGGAATCTGATATAGCAAAATCATATTCCTCATTTACCAACATGTTTTTTATATTTTTTCCATGAACACGAGGGCTATAGGCATCCTTTGTGTATGGTTAAGCCCTAGGACTTGGCACAAAGTGTAGTATGTTTTAACAAAGTAGCCCTCAAAACTATCAATTTTGAATGGTTCCTACTCTACACTTGTGAGCCTAACTATAATTTTTCCTTTTCCTTTCACCAAAAACCTTGGTAATATTGTCACCCTATAAGTTCTCTTGTTCTATTCATACTCCTTTCTCAATACTTCTAGGTTGATAGGTTTGTTTGCATTAGGGTTCTGGCCAAAGACACCAATAATTGCTTCTCTGGTCAATCTCACCATTTCAATCCTAGTATGCATCCTTACAACCCTAACATTGGGATCATAATTTGCATTAGCAACATTGAGCAAGTCCATATATAGATACACATTAGGGATTTCTAGTTTTTTCAAGTCGAGGTTCTAGCAATTTTAGCTAAGAACCACATAATTCCTTTTACCATACTAATATTTAAACAAATCTCACCCAAAAACCTTCATCTTTGCATCTTTGATTGCATAATATTTATCTACTATACCCTTATCTACCCCAAGCCTTGTAATAACCTTTTAACTTTGACCCTATCATTGGTAAAATGAGGTAATTAGGCTAGTAGGTCATCATGGAGGGCTCTCTTTTTATCAATAGGGGAACCAGAGGCTTGAGATTTTGGGGGTGACATTTTAGTAGTAATCGAGAAAACTAGGTTTTTTATGGTGGTTTTAGGGTTATGTTATAGTTATAGACAATACTAGTGGAAATTACAACCAAAATGAATGCAAGCAACACAATTCAAGAAATTTGAATACACCAACCCTAGAACACAACTTCAACTTTAAAAGTACCACTAACACAAGATTTCACATACAATTAAGTAAGGTAGAAGCAAATTTTAACTTATAGGTGTTTGAATATTGGAAACCCTAGTTCTTATTTACAAAGAGCTCATTATTTGTAGCAATTGATCTCCAAATGCTTTCAAATTCTTTGTTAATTCTAGAATGAGTGAAATATATCTTTTATGACAAAACACATTAAATTCAAGCTCTCTAGCATCGTTTCTGCCATTATTTCTCACTTGCACGAACCAAAATGGATCCATCTACCTATTTTTTTTAATTTTTAATTTGATTCATTGATCTTGAGATAATATGTACCTTTGGACAAATCAAATTGAGTCAATCAAGTTTGAAAAAATTGACCATCATTGACTTTAGCCTTGAACCAATGAGATTTTTCATATGGAAAAGACCATTACAAATCATCATGGGCCCCACAACCTTCGATAAAATCAAAATAACTGGCATGTCAACTCCTTGTGCCCTCACAATTATGCATTAGAGAACATATCAAATCCCATATAATCAGGAGGAATGCTCTTAGATGATGCCACGTGCCCAACATGTGCATTGGTTAGCCTCCCATGTATTTTCCCACACATAGGAAAACTTTATCACACGTTTATTCTTTTGTAACTTGAACAACTAAGACTATATCATTTGTATCTATGCTTTGCCAGAATATGCCATGTGTCCTAAGAGACACACTCTTTATTTTTACTCTTCATGCCTCTATACTTAGAAAAATATTTAAGCTTTTGTTCATCTTTCATCTAACAGTTGATATGTTGCCACTTGGCATCTTCCCACACCCCTTCGATCAACCAAGGTCTTTAGAGATGCTCCACCACAAAATGGTGGGGAATGGCCAAGATAGTTCCACATAGCATGATAAGAACCTTCAGATCATGGGCCTACCAAAAAACTATGCAGAGACCTTATGGTTCCCATTATATGAGCTATGTTGAATGTACAAGATAACTGAGAGGGGGGTGAATCAGTTATACATTGAAACTTCAAAACCCTTATAAACATTTATATCCACATCAACTTAATTAACCCTTAATCTGTTAAACTGATGTAGCATGAAAGAAAATAAAAAAAATTGAAATGCATCAACACCATTCACAATAGAACACCAAATTTACATGGAAACCCCAAGAAGGAAAAAAAAATGATGAATATTAGCTCACAATATAAAGTAATTGCAACATAGAATATAATAGGCTCACTATCAAAGGGCTCACTACCTAGAAGAAAGAAGGGCTTACTTCCAATGGCTTACTACCAGATTATAGAAAAGAAGAAAGAAGGATGTTATAATGAGAAATCTATCTCAATGCAACAAAAAGGTCTACCATAGCATCACCAACACATTCATAGTTCTTCTAAAGATGGTAGACAACTTCATCTCACTGCTTCCAGTAGTATAACTCATTAAAGTTTAGATTGCACTTCATAAATTTTCACTTCACACTTATGCAATTAACATCACACACTTTACACACTAATTCTCCATCATCACAATACTTATTTATACCTTCTTAAACTTTGAAAACATTCTCGAATGTTGACTATACACCTTAACTATACAATTTCAAATTAGGTCAAAATAAAATAATTCCCATGATGGAAAGGAATGAAGGCAAGCCACATCACACCTTAACATAGACCTAAGTCCATTCATACATGCCACACCATGCTTTCACAATCACTGAAGAAAATCTGAAATTACTGTAAACACCTTTAACATTTAAATACATGCTTCATCAAATCCAAAGATGGCTCATGGACACCAAAAAATTCTTGAACACAATCTAGAATATTCAGAAAATACCCTAAAATCAAAAAAATGCCTTTGGAACAAAATTCACCTGAAGAATGTACACACCTAGTACACTTAGAAAACCTTCTATACATATTAACTCAAGAAATAAAATTTTTAAGCATCAAACCATGAACAACCTTGACTAAAAGTAGATATAAACCCTATCAACACACTTCGAGAACCACAAGACTAGAAACCAAACTACAGAGAAATGTAGAGAAAAACCATTTCTCCCAAACACCACTACAATACAGTTCTCACATTGGTGAACACAACTTTCTTTGCACAATGATCCAGACCAATAAATTTTGGATAAAAAATGTTTGAACACCTCTGACCAACATATTTGAACCACACAAATAGATCTTCAACACAAAATAAATATAGATAAAAATGAAAACACCACTTTACAAACCAGAATACCTCAACAACACATTATTTCCTCTTTTATTCAAATTTTATTAAAAGCACCTGGAAACCAGAAACCAGAGATACATACTCATTATCTTCAATAATTCCCCACCATCACTAAACCAATAGTAATATTACAAGTCAACTATACATCCATAAATAGAAGCTTATCAAAGAAACACTAGAGGTTGACACCAGTAACACTTACTAATGACAACATAAAGCAACTAATCAAAGCATCATCACAACTTCTCAATCATCACCAGTTTACACTAATGACAACACAAACATAAGCCTATTGACATCAATGAAAACACCAGCTACACATCTCCCCCTTTTTCATTCATGGCAACACTTGATGTGAAAAACCACCAATAACAAACATAATAGATTTGATCATCAACACACTACTCTATATCAACTCTTTATCTTTCTCCCTTTTTCTCTATCTCCCCCTTAGCTTACTACTCTCCTTTTTCATATTACATTTTCTCCCCCTTTTACATCAATGGTAAAGGGTGACACATTTTCATATATTTCCCCCTTTGACATTAAAAATAAATACACTCACACTCCCCCCTAAAGAAAATATCTATAAGGGACAACAACTAACTGCAACTACCTTTTCCTTTATATTGCCTTGCATACTCCCCATTAGGAGCACACAAAAAATGTATCAACCAACAACCACTACAAATATAATTTGACACATATAACAAAGGAAAACAACAACCTGGAACAATACTTACTCCCCTTGACTCCAACAACCAACAAAGCCTCTACCTACTCTCCCTAAGAGACAGCCTCCAAAATCAATCCAGAACACAAAATGAATCTTGAAATCCATTGTATTGATACATATTCTTATGCATCTAGTTGAAATAAGGAGGGGCAATAAACCCTAACCTCTCCTAGAGATACTCAAAAGTATCCTTAGGAAGATCCTTAGTGAATATATCAGCAACTTGACGATCCTTTGTAGCCACATACTCAAGCTTCACTTCATTCTTTGCAATCTCTCAAAAAGTGATGTAAGATTGAGATATGTTTTTTCCTTGAGTGCATCACCAGATTCTTTGAAATATTTATAGACTTGTATTGTCAAAAAAAATGAAAATTGGTTCATCATATACCACCCTAATATCCTTCAAGGTTTGCCTCATCCACAACACCTATATGTAGCAAGATGTTGATGTAAAATATTCTAATTCTACTGTAGATAAAGATATTGAATCTTTCTTCTTGCTTAGCCAAGACACCAATCTACATCCAAGAAATAATGCACCACCACTTTTTACTTTTCATATCATCCACACAACCTTCCCAATCAACATGTGTATAAGCACTCAGAGAGAAATCAATATCCTTTGGATACCATAAACCATGTTCCGAAGTTCCCTTCAAGTATTTGAATATCCTCTTCACTGTTGCAACATATAACTCTCTAGGATCTCTTGAAATATAGCCACAAGACAAACTACATGAATGATATTTGGTCTAGTAGCATTTATATATAGCACTCCTAGACAATCATTGATCTATACTTGCTTTGAACAACCTTAGGAGATTCATCATTCTTTCTTAGCTTGAAACTAGTAAGCATAGGAGCACATACCAGCTTAGAATCCCCCATTCAAAACTTCTTTAAGATTTACTTGACACACTTTGATTTTGAAATGAATATACCTTTCTTTTTCTAATTGATTTGCAGCCCAAGGAAGAAATTCATCTCCCCAAAAATAGACATCTCAAACTATTTCTACATCTCTTCTATGAATTTATTGCACATAGCTTCATTTCCTCCAAATATTATATCATCAACATACACAACCACAATTAAGATTTGATATTTTTCAAATTTGAAATAAAGATTACTATCTATGGCACCTTTATTAAATCATTGTTGCATCAAGTACCTATCCAACCTTGCATACCAAGCTCTAGAAGCTTGCTTCAATCCATATAATTCTTTCTTCAATCAATAGACCATATCTGGTTTGTTTGATAACTAAAATCCTTTCAGTTTTTTAATATATACTTCCTCTTCCAAGTAACCATTCAAGAAAGTGTTAGACTCAAGGGAACACTAAGAGAGGGGGGGTGGGTGAACAGTGTTCTATAAATCTGAACTTTATTAATCTGATATTTAAACCATTTCAACATTAAACCAAAGGAAAGATGAAAACACAAAAATTAATCATCCACAACACCATAACACAAGGATTTTTATGTGGAAACCTTGTTAGGGAAAAAAATATGGTGGAGGTCAATCCACAATTGAGTACTCAAATATAAGGTTTACAAAAAGGAAATGCACTTACATTCTGGCTCACTGCCTAGAGCTCACTACTCAAAATATAAAGGCTCACTACCTTACAAAAAATTTAGATTAAAACCATCTAAAGGATTGAACTGAAGTAGTAGCATCTACTTATGCCAGGTTATAGTTCTGGTTAGGATCATGGATCAGATTTTGGACCTTCTGCTTGATTCTACTCTTTGCTCTACTCTACTCTTCTCTACTTTGCAATTTGCATCACAAATCCATAAATTCACACCCTTATCCTTCTGAATTCAAATCACACACTAAGATACTTCACATACTACACATTCACTTCTTCAAAATGACACAATCAATCTCATATATATATCCGCTACCAAAGATTTGATCATTCATATGTCAGCTTTCATAAAGCATAAAATAATTTTCAATTGTCAACTAAATCCATAACTAATTATTTATGCGCACCACCCATAGTCGGTCAAAGCATATTGAGGACCCAAATAAACATATTCGAACATAGAAACATTTAAAAAAATACTTCTTAAACATCTGCAATGACTAATTTTGCCAAGTCAGCCTTCTAGCACATATAATCAGAAAATTAGCGCACTGGATCACTTAGATCGTACACTAGTGAATGCGTAGGCACAAGACTCTAGAATAAGGTATTCCAAATACCCAATGATCTTCCTTGAGATGTGCAACATGGACTGATAAGCAGATAATGCACATTGATCGATAGACTCAGGTTTAATTGGATGCCTTGTTCTTCATTTTGTTCTGTCGGTATGAACCAATACTAAACTGTGGATCAGATGAATGAATTTGGTTTCCATCAATGACAACACTAAAAGCCATATTCCAACAATCTCCCCCTTTGGAATTGATGGCAACACTTAGTGAAAAATTACTAAGTGTCAAAACCAATAAGAGTACATTGCCAAACTTCAAAATTTCAAAACATATCTCCCCCTTAGATTGATGAGGCATTTTTCACTGCTTTCTCTCCCCCTTTGACATCAACAAAAAATATGGAAGCCTTATGCCAACAAAAAAATTGATAAAAAAATTGACAAAACAATTGACATAACATGTGTTTCAATCTCCCCTTTTGACATATAACCAAAACTTCAAAATTTTGAAAATAGTTTTGAAAACGAACAACTACTGCTTGAGTTAGAAGATTATCTTGTGATTCTCTTTCATCTCTTGGAGGAAATTTTTGAAGCTTCTAGTGCAATCCCAATGATTATGATCATGTTGTTATTCTTAGATGTACTATTGAAAATCTCAGTGAGGGATTCCAGAATTGTGATCGCATCCTCTAATTTTTCAACTTTCCTCAATATCTCAACCTTTTGTTCTAGTTTGCATTTAGTTAGTTCCTTCACTTTCCAAAAAGTGTTCACAAGTGTTTTTTTAGTGAGCTAAAATTTTTTGTGCTCAGACTGTAGCTCTTGAATTCTTTTCTTGATTGTACCATTTTGATCTTGAAACATATCAAAAAAATTTCCAATCCCATTCAATTTTGTTTCAATTTGCTCCAACTTGTCTTTGTATTTCCCAACTGCATGAGGCCAATGGCTGCAATATTTTTATATGTTATTTGTTGCACTTATGAATCACCTTAGCTCATTCATCCTCTTTTTCAACTTGGTGAGTGAAAGCCTAAACTGTTCCTTCAAATTAGATATTACTTCTCCTTTTTTGTTTTGAAAGTCAGAGTCCAAAGTTTCCTTAATGCATCCAATCATTTCTTCAGATAAAATAATCTGAAAATTCTCCAATTTGATCTGACTGTGCACAACATGAGCACTTAGTACACTTAGAATCAAATCCTAATCATATGAGGGTCTAGTAGACCATAACTGAGCAATTTTCTGCATTCCGTCTTACTTGTGAATAAGCTGTTGTAGCTTCTCTTTTGTCAAGTCATCTTCTTCTTCAATTTCTTCTATCATTTCCTTTTCTTGGTTTGATCCAACTGAATCCTGCTCTTTTCCCTATGTTTCCTTAGTTTCCTCATTGGATTCCTCATCTGGTATATCCACAATCTCCTGTTCCTTTCCTTTTCCTTCAATTTTTGGAATCTTGCATTCCGGAGGATTATAGACAATAGTTTCTTTTTCTCTTTTCTTCTTTCTCTCCATCTCACCGGAAGAGGAACCAACTTCAAGTGCTTCTACCAGAAGAGAAATACCAATTGAGCCAGACTTTTCTAGAAAACTCTTAAAGAAACTTTCAAATTCTTGATCACAGTTAGCCAAACTCTTAGAGTGTGTGTAGATTTGTTTGCACATTGGTTCATTTTCTTTCCACACCAGATTGTTGTTCATTGGTAAATAATTACTAGAGATATGAAAAAAATACCAAACTTGACAAGGTAATATGTCATCTTCATTAATTGCACATTCTCCGTCAGTTGATCCTTTAATAGTCCACACAGGTCAAAGTCCTGACCTTCCATTATCATTTTGTGTGAGATTTAGACTGCACCAGCTGAAGTTGCTCCTTCTCTATTTCTAAAAGAAAAATTATATGATACTTTGTGCGCTGTGTACCTTGTCATAGGGGTTTTGATTTTCAAGATTATCAGTGCCCTTTGATCTCCAATAACTCCGGTTAGGGTTTTGACTTATTTATTCTAGATGGATTTCTTTCTCGGTATAACCCCAACTTTGCATAATCCAGTTAAATTTTCAATTACTTCCTTTGAAATTATGTAGGGTTTGTCCATAATCAAAGTGTCATTATTCAATATACTCAAAATGAATTTAACAGTTTTTTGCATTCTCGAAATAGGGAAACTCATTCTAAATGTCCAGATTCTTTTGTTTGGCTTCTTTCACCCATTTCAATTCATCAGGCAACAACAGATTTCTTATGGCTCTAATATTTACACTGTTGTATTCATCTAAATTGATTGACCCTTTAATTTGTTCCATTTTTCCTTTCGTACAACCACACGCCAAAATATATGGAAATTCCAAAAATTACTAAAATACTTGATGAATTTCGAGATTCGCTACCAAATTAACTTTACTCCTTCATGATTCTACTATAGACCACTTTCCTCATTCTCTTCTTCGATGCAAAGTGACAAATGAGGGTTACAACTTATATTTTATAGCTCGCACACTTCTAATAAATGCCTTTGCCCTAGGTTTTTTGGATACTTTGTTTTCTCAGACAGTGAGAGAAAAATTCTTCCATAGACCTATGATTTCTTTGAGTTTCCTTGTGAGTGTTTTCAAAATCCTTTGTAGATCATTAATTCACCTTTTGACAATCTTTTTGTGATCTGGTACCATCTTACGGATAGGGGAAAAAGGATTTTCTTGAAAAACTCCCCCTCATGGGCCAATGCCTTGAGATCAATTTTTAGAGGAATTACCAGAAGCATGGTCTGGTGCAGAGTCATTTCCAACATCAGATTCATTTTTACTTTTTCTTTATCATTTTTCTATGTATTTTTGTCTTTGTATACCATACCTTTTCTACCCACATTTTTGTTTCTGCAAAATCTTGCAATGAGACCGTATCTATTGCAATTGTAACATATAGTAGTTCCTTGTCTAGACCAATCATTCCATTTATTTCTTCTTGATTTGCATTGATTGGCAATATACCCAACTCTTCCATAGGTATAATATTCAACATTCCTTCTATTGACAGAGTAGTTTGACACATTTCTACATTCAATTGATTTATGATCAAACCTTTTGCAATTGAAAAACTAACCATAGAATGATGAATTGCTTGATTTCATTTTACTTTTACACTGAGCAGCCATATGACCGAATTTATTGCAAGAATAATAGTATCCATTAAAATTTTGAGCATTAGGTTATCTTAATGGATACCTTCCATCTTTGTTCAGCTGATTTCCTTGCGTGAATTTTTTTTGTCCACATCCGAAACTTTCTCCTTTCTCATATCCAAGACCTTTCTTGTCTTTAGAATTCTTCTATCCTTGAGTCAGCTCATCAAGCTTAATAGAACTAATCTTAAACTTCGCCTTGTATTCATTTGCAGTAGCAAGTTCATCCCTGAGAATAATAAGCTATTTTTCAAGTTCTTCTTCATTATTTCTAGATTGTTGCAATTCACTCTCCAACTGAATGAATTATCCATTTATTCTTCTGCATTCATCTGATATTTCTTTTAAGGACTGAGCAATGTTCTCCTCATTCTTCTTTCTATCTTCAATTTCTTTTGTCAGCTTCATCACCATGGATTCCATTTCATGCTTTAGGGTAGCATTGTTTCTAGCAAGCTTTTCACATTCTTTAGTTATTTCCTTCAAGGTTTGATTTAGGTGAGCATCATCCATTTTTTTAATTTCTTTCTACTTAATCTGATCATAGAGATCCTTCCTCTTTTCATTGGATTTAACAATATGATCTTTCAATGTTTGAATGAATTTCTCAACATCCCTAATATTTTCTTTCAATTCCCATAGTTCTACTTTAGACTGATCAAGGTCATCAAGTGCCACCAAAATTTGTTGTTGAAGACTACCAGAGTCCATTACATTCCAAGATCCACCTCAAGTTGCTAAAATTCTTCTGAGGAACTAGCTCTGATACCAATTGTTGGACTCAAGGGAGCACTGAGAGGGGGGATGAATTAGTGTTTTGCAGATCTAAACTTTATTAATCTGATATTTAAACCATTTCAACATTAAAGCAAAGGAAAGATGAAAACACACAAATTAATCATCAAAAACACCATAACACAAGGATTTTTACGTGGAAACCATATTAGGGGAAAAACCATGGTGGAGGTCAATCCATAATTTGAGTACTCAAATATAAGTTTTACAAAAAGGGAATGCACTTGCATTCAGGCTCACTGCCTAGAGCTCACTACTCAAAATATAAAAGCTCACTACCTTACAAAATTTTTAGATTAAAACCATTTGAAGGATTGAACTAAAGTAGTAGCATCTACTTATGCCAAGTTACAGTTTCGTTTAGGCTCATGGATCATATTCTGGACCTTCTATCTGATTATGCTCTTCATTTTGCTCTGCTCTATAATTCACATCACAAATCCATAAATTCACACTCTTATCCTTCTAAATTCAAATTACACACTAAGATACTTCACATACTATACATTCTCTTCTTCAAAATGACACAATCGATCTCATATATATATTCACTACCAAAGATTTGATCACTCATATGTCGACTTTCATAAAGCATAAAATACTTTTCAACTACTGGCTAAATCCACAACTAATTATTTATGCGCACCACCCATAGTAGGTCAAAGCATAGTGAGGACCCAAATAAACATATTCGAACATAGAAACATTTAAAAAATTACTTCTTAAACATCTGCAACGACTAATTTTTCCAAGTCAGCATTCTAGCATAAATAATCAGAAAATTAGTGCACTGGATCACTTAGATCATACACTAGTGAATGTGTAGGCACAAGACTCTAGAATAAGGTATTCCAGATACCCAACGATCTTCCCTAATAGGTGCAACATGAACTGATAAGAAAATAATGCACATTGATTGATAGACTCAGGTTTAACCAGATGCCCTGTTCTTCATTTTTGTTGCCGGTGTGAACCAATACTAAATTATGGACCACATGAATGACTTTTGTTTCCATCAATGACAACAATAAAATCCATATGCCAATAGAAAGTAGACTTCACATCCATTTTGATAAAACTTGAAATCATTTTGTGTTGTAAAAGATAGAAACATCCTAACAGCTTCTACTCTTTCCACCAGAGAAAATTCCTCCTCAAAATCTATTCCTTCTACTTTTGAGTAGCCCTTACACACAAACCTAGCCTTGTTTCTTACCACTTCTCCATTATCACTCAGTTTTTTCTAGAATACCCACTTAGTTCCAATCACATTCTTGTTTGCTAGTCTTGGGACAAGTTCCCAAGTCTAATTCTTCTCAATCTGCATTAGTTCTTCTTCCATAGACTTGATCCAATACTCATCCTTTCATGCTTCAGTAACTATTCTAGGTTCAAATTTAGAAATTAAACATAGATTTACATGTCTTCAGCCATGGCAGGTTTTCTTCTTGTTAACACACCCTTTCTTTTTTCACTAATGATCTGATCTTCAAAATAATTATTTTGCACATACTTAGGAGTCTTAGGGATCATTTTTGGAGCTTTTTCCTCTTTGATTTGTACTTCTTTCTCTTTACTTCCATCTTTCTCATTTTCTTTGTAAGATGACTCATCTAATTCATATCCATCTATCACCAAAAAATTATTTGGTATGTTTACATCCACTTTAACACTTGCACTCACAACAATATTCTTTAGCCTCTTGTTGTAGCACCGGTAAGCTTTGCTTCTTGTAGAATATCCAAGGAAGATACCCTCATTAGATCTTGTATCAAATTTTCCTAAGTTTTCTTCATCTCTTTTGATATAGCACTTGCTTCCAAACAATCTAAAATATTTTATAGTAGGGATCCTTCCATACCACAACTCATAGGGAGTCTTTGCATTGTTTTGTCTTGCTTGAATTTTTTTAAGAATGTAGAAAAAAATATGAATTTATTCTCTCCAATAGACTTCCAGTAGGTTTTCCTCTTTCATCATTGTTCATGTAGCTTCCTAAATAGTCCTATTCTTTCTTTCAACCACTCCATTCTGTTGAGGAGTCCTAGGGGAAAACAAGTGCCTCTTTATCCCATGATTCTCACAAAAAATATTAAAATATTTTGAGGTGATCTCTCCACCTCCGTTAGACCTCAAACACTTGATTTTCATATCCATTTCATTCTCAACCATAACTTTGAATGATTTAAACTTATTTAGAGCTTCTAATTTTTCTTTGAGAAAAGTAACACATGTCATTATAAAATAATCATCAATCAATAGCATAAAATACCTATCACCTTGAAGAATTATTACTTTGGTAGGACCACAAAGATCTATATGCATTAATTCCAATATTCTGGTAGTAGATTGTTATTTGACATTGAAAATTTTTGTTTCTTCCTTCCCAATCTAACATTCCTTGCAAACAACATTGATGGGCTTTGTAATCTTTGGTAGATCTCTCACAACTTGAACTGAATTGATTCTCACTAGACTATCAAAGTTTATGTCACATCTTCCTATGCCAGAGCCAACTTTTGTTACTCTGAGTCATAAATAAATTACCATCAGTACGCTTAAGCTAATAAACATTTCCATCTATCCTTTTTCTAGAAAAAACCACATTTTCAAAGCCTTTTCTAATCTCACATCCATCATCCTAAAACATATTGTTATATCCTTTGCTACACATTTTTCCAACACTAAAGAGGTTATGTCTCAAACCCTTAACATAATGAGCATCGTTTGTATTATTCTTGCCATCAAAATTGATTGAACATTTTCCACATATCTTAACAGATGTATCATCACTAAACTTAACTAGACCTCCTTCATATTTTTCAGTTCTAACAAACATACTTTTTTCACCAGTCATATGATTTGAGCATCCATTATTAATAATCTCATAGCTCTTCTCCTTTCTAGCATGAAGAGAAGACACCATAGCATTGTGACTTTTTTTTTGATAAATTTCCTTCACACATCTCTCAAAGTTAGCATATTTAGATTCATCTTTCATATCCATGAATAATCATTCACTATCCCCATCATCCCCGTAGTTAGATTCATCATTAGATATACTAGCATATTCTCTAACATAATAACTTTCCTTAATTTTTTTACCTTTGTTTTCCTTGTTCTTGTCATTTAAAGCTTTGTTTGGACATCTTGAAGCATAATGACCTATCTTTCCACAACTAAAACATTTGAAAGCTAACTTACCTTTGTATTTACCAATACCCTTTTTCATTCTCCTCATAAATTTTTCTTCTACATCATCAAGTTCCTCTTTATCTAATTCTTCAGTCTTTTCTGATTTTCCAACCTTAAAAGTAATCTAAAATTTTGCATTACTTGGAAAAAATTCTCTCATTTCAAAATCAGATAAAACACCATATAAATGATCTCTAGAATATTTTCTTAAATCTTGAACTTCCTCAATATAATAAAATTTATGATTATAATATTTAGGAAGAGTTCTCAATACCTTCTTTACCACTTCTTCTTCAAGTTTTCCACCAAAAATTTTGATGGAATTGACAACTTCATCCACCTTCTGCATGTAGCTTGTAATTTTTTCATCTTAATACATTCACATGTTCTAAAATGTGATCTTTAGATTCTACATCTTAGCTTTCTTGACCTTATCATCTCCTTCATAAATACTATCCAAATTTGTCTAGATATCTCTAGCAGATTTCAAACTCATAACTTTCACAAGTTCAGTGTTAGTGATGTAGGAGCATCCTTGGTTCTTTGCAAACCTACATCAACCAAAAATATTTTATTTTAGTTTTGTTCTTGTTCTTGTCTAGTTCAAGTTGGCAGATTCGGTATTTCATCATATTTTCTTACCAAATCCTGTGGATCTATGTTTTCATCGTGGACATGTTCATTTTCCTTATTCCAATATTTCAACACAATTGGATCTTTTTCTGACAACTTATCGCTTTCAAATTCAATGATAGTTTCTTGAACCGACACCGGAATAGTTTCAAGCATAATGACTAGTTTGATCTCTTATGGAACTTTCCCATAATTTGTGGATCCTTGAGGTGTGATTTAAATTGTTCCATGGAGTGTCCTTGAACTTAATTTTAGGTCCACACTTCATCTTATGCACCTGCCGAGGAAAAATTTAAACTGAATTTCAACCTATTTCATGCATGTTACATTTTCTTCATCAGAGATTATAATGATCTTTGGCTGATGTGGATGATTCTAGACCCCTGGATGTGATATAAATCATTGTAACCAATCATTAGGATGGTTATTAAGTATAATTCAGATTTGACATGTAATATTTCAGCTCGCATTAAGGAGCATATATGAATATTTTATTTTGAGCATGTGGTATCAGGCCTATGAGCCAAATCTGTAGGCCCGGATGTGGTTGACTATATGTAATTGAAATTTTTGATACTAAGAAGGTTTGAATATGCATTTCCCTCCATATTATGTGTTGCTTCTATTGTGTAACTCTTTCTACATGGTTTAGATTGTTCTCTTTAAGTACCCTCCTATCATGATTGCACTAGACTGGTATCAGAATGAGATTCATTCTATGAGAGATTGTCAAAGTTTACAAAGTCCTGTTGAAGATTTATTGTGGGGTGGATGACTGAGGATCCAACTTGCAATTGTAGAGGACTTGTGTAAACATGAAGGGAAGAAGAAATGGTAGATGAAATGGAGCACATGGAAATGAAGACCCAAATATAATGGAGATGTTGAGAGGAATTGATGCTAGATTAGAAGAAGTCGAAATGACCCCGAGGAGAGGTCGACTAGTTGATGATGTGAGTGATGAAGAGGTAGAAGAATAGGAAGAAGAGGAAAGAGGAAATCAACCTGGCCATGATCATGGAGAAGAGAGGTTCATAAGAGCCCTAACCAGAGTAAATACTAAACCACATTTCAATCCACTGGATTATAATGGTAAGTTGGATTCAGATGAATTGCTTGATTGGATAATGGAGATGGAGAAGTATTTTGATTTTGAAGGTACCATTGAAGACAAGAAGGTGGAATTTTCTTGTATAAATTTGAAAGGACATGCATCCCCTTAGTGGGAACATTTGTAGATAGATAGGAAAAGAAGAGGAAAGGAGAAGATAAAATCATAGGATTGTGTGGTGAATAAGTTAAAGAAAATTTTTATGCCTACAGACTATCAGATTAGTTTTTTCTGAAAGTTGCAAAATTTGAAGCAAAAGGAGTCAAGTGTGACAGAGTATAGAGAGGAGTTCTACAAGTTGAATATCAGATCCAAACATTCAGAGGATGAGACCGAGAAAGTAGCCAGATATGTGAATGGATTGTGTTCATCTTCATAAGATGAGATCAGTTTGATTAAGTTGATGAGTGTGGAGGAGGCCTATCAATGTGCCCTAAAAGCATAAGAGAAGTTGAATAAAAGATATGAGCAGAGATAGAGAGGAAGACGTTGAAGATTCCAGAGAGGAATAATTTTTACTGGAGGAGGAAGAGGATATTTTGTAGATCAGAATAAAGATAAGGAAGCCAGTAAGAATGATAATCTGTATGGTAGAGATTATGGAAACTCTTACGAGAGAGGAGGATATGGTGGTTACCAAAATGAGGGTTATAGAAAAGGTGATAGAGGACATGAGAATAGAGTATTCAGGGGAACTTGTTTTAAGTGTGGTGGAGAAGGACATAGAGTATTTGAATGTAATCAGGGAGAGACAAGCAGAAAGACAAAGAACAGTAGAAGAACAACCTTTGTTGAGGAGGATCATGCTGGATCATCTAATAAACTAGAAGAGGGAGAATTTTTAGTGAATATAAGAGTATTGTGTCAAAATGAGATGGAGCAAGAACCAATGCAGAGAAAGAATTTGTTCTAAACTAGATGCAAGGTAGCTAGTAAATATTGCAAAGTGATTGTTGATAGTGGAAGCTTTGAGAACCTAGTTTCTGAAGAAATGGTGACCAAATTGAAGATAGAAAGAATGAAACACTTGAAGCCCTATCTGATAGAATGGATTCAAGATGATCATAAGATAATGGTAAGTGAATAATGTTTGGTAAAATTGAAGATAGGAAATTATCATGATGATGTTTTGTGTGATATCATGCCAAAGTATGTATGCCATGTTTTCTTGGGAAGGCATTGGGAGTATGATAGACATGCTATTCATGTTGGAAAGAAGAACACATATACCATTATTTCTAATGGGATGAAGTAGACTTTGTTTCCCTTGGAGGATGTTCCTACATTTGAGGTTTGTACGAGTGCTAGAATATGTTTGGTTGATGGAAGTAGATTCTTGGATGGACTGAGACATGAGAACATGTGTTATGCCTTGGTTCCTAAGAAAGCTGAAGACTTGTGTTGGAAACAGGTGCCTCAACTTTTGGCTTGTACCTCTGAGAAAGACTTGGTGGATTTCTTTTTTTATTTGGCCTTTACCACTTTACCGTGGGGAACAATTCATAGAGGCACAGTTGCATGATTCACCACTTTACCGCAAGCCTCTATTGTTTGGTCTGAGGTTAGGCGGTGTTACCACCATACTGTAGAGTCACTCTCCTTCGTTGGCAGTAGCAAGTGAACTGGGTAGTTAGCTAGAACATTTACCTCAATACCGCAGGGGTTGCTCGGAGGTGGCATGACGGCATGGTCAAGGCCGACAATCAACGAGAAAATTTATCACCACACCATGGTGGAATTTTAGCCATGGCGCGGTAAACCATGATGGATAGTGCAGGTGGCTACCTCCTTACCATGGAAGTCTTGTGGTCAAGGTGTGGTGGTACGGTGGGCTCAATGGTCAGCATAGGTGGTTACCTCCTTAATATGGAAGGTTTATCATGGATTGATAGTAGTGTAGTGAAGGTGGCAGACTGGTAGTTGATTGCCTACCGCTATACCATGACAGTCTCATCGCTCGATCATGGTGGTGCGGTATGTCTACTGCTAGACTGTGGAGACTTAGTCTGAGTTGGGTGGTAGTGCAGTACATCGCTCTATCGTGAGGGTCATTTGACTTGCTTGCGGTGGCATGGTAAGAAGTGATTGGTGCTTTTTTGAATGATCTGACTTGACAGGAAATGGTGAATGAATGGAAAGGAGACACATGGTGAGTTATCAATGATTGATTGGATGAATTTTGTAGTGATGAAAGAATTAACTTCAAGGCTTGATTCGGCGGATGACGTGATCCAATCTTGGTAATTCTCTATGGTAGAATTAAATGTAGGATGACCTGATGCATGATTGTAGGGCGACTTGAATAGGAAATGATCGGATTTTTTTGTTAGTGAGAAGGTGTATAATTAATACATCTGATTGGTTGGTTGATTGTATGATGTATGTAATTATTGTAACAGTCACGAAGGATGGTGGTAAGTCTAGATTCTAAGTATGTTGCAATAGCATTGTAATAGAAAGAGAAGTTTGAGAGAGGTATGTTAACTTTGTATGTAATATTTTTACTATAATACAAAGTGATTGCTCTTGGTGTGGTGGGTTTTTTCCCGAAAGGGTTTTCCCACATAAATTTGGTGTCTTCTTTGTCTGTATGTTTTAATTTTTTACTCTTGTTATCCTATATGTGTGCATATTAAGTGTATAAAATTTTTAAATTAAGGTTTTTGCACTTCTCCTTTGAGGTATTAGTGTTAGGAAAGCATTTCCATAGTGTTGTTTTTCCTTTCAAGTGGTATCAAAGCCTGGTCAGTTGTGTTATCCTTGTTAGTAGGTCTGGTTTTTTGTGCTAATACTATTCCAATGGGAGTCCTACAAAGTTAGAACCAAGTTCTGTTTGAGATGGTGAGTACATCAAGTAGAGTAGAAATTGAAAAATTCAATGGCGGCAACTTTGAGTTGTGGAAACTCAAAATGGAAGACTTTCTTGTGTATAGAGACCTCTAGGTTGCTATGTCTGGAACTATGCCACAAGGTATGAAGCAAGAAGAATGGGACCTCATAGATAGAAAAGTGAGAGGTTTGATAAGACTTAGTTTGGTAGATTTTGTACTCCTGAATGTCCATGAGGAGAAGACTACAACTTCGTTATGGAAGAATCTTGGTGACATTTATTAGGGAAAGTCTCAGGTAAATAAGTTATTCCCGAGGAAGAAGTTGTACTCCTTGAAGATGGAAGAAGGAGCATCTATTGCAAACCATATGAACTCATTTAATATGAGTGTTTCTTAGTTGGCATCTATGGGTGTGAAGATAGAGGAGGAGGATCATTGCATGCTCCTATTATATTCGTTACCTGACACTTGGGATCATCTTGTAATGGCTATTGGAAGTACAAAAACTACTTTCAAGATGGAAGACATGGTTGCTTCACTGCTATCAGAACAGATGCGGAGGAAGTCTTCAGAGATGGCCAAAGATGCCCTTTTTGTTCGAGGTAGATCGAAGGAGAAAGGCAAGAAGAAGGAAAAGAAGTCTAAATCCAAATCTCAAAGGAGATCAAAGTCTCCTAGTAATAATTCCAAGGTGAAATTATGGAGCTGTGGGTAGCCTCGTCATATCTGAAAGGATTGTAAGGAGAAGAAGAAGAAGAATATCTCTTCAGACAATGACTCTTCTCAGAGTGATGCAGATGCCTTCATTGCAGCCTTAGCAACTTAGGCATAAGATGATGTCTAGCTAGTTGACTCGAGTGCATCTTTCCACATGACATCTCATAGAGAGTAGTTCACTAAGTATGAAAAGTATGATGGTGGAAAGGTGTACCTGGCAAGTGATTCGACATTAGACATTGTTGGTCGTGGAAGAGTCAAAATACAATTCCCTGATGGAAGAATCAAAGGGATTGGCGATGTACTACAAATACTAGGTTTGGCTCGTAACTTACTTTCTATCAGTAAGCCGAATGATATTGGTGTGGAAGTTTCTTTCTCAAGTAAAGGATGTAAGATGGCTAGAGGTGAAATGGTGCTAGCTAAGGGTGTACGTACTGGCACTCTGTACAAGTTGGATGCACGTCCTATTCAATGTAACAACGTCTCTGTAAAGTCAAGAAAAGTTTCTCATGTAGAGAAGGAGGATGATGCTCCTCTGGATGCAAATTCCTTAGAGGTGAAACTCCCAACAAAGAAGACCATGTTGTGGCATCATAGACTTAGTCACATAGGTGAGAAAGGTTTAAAAATCTTGAAAAATAAAAATCTTGTTGAAGGGCTTTTTGATTGTAACTTTGAGTTTGATTTTTGTGAACATTGCATTTATGGAAAGCAACACCATCTTTCATTTTATTCAAGTCCTCATAAATCTTCTGGTGTAGTGGATTATGTTCATTTTGATGTATTTGGTCTAGTAAATGTTCCTTTGTTATCGAAGTCTAGATATTATGTTTCTTTTATTGATGATTATTTGAGAAGGGCATTTGTATACTTCCTTAAGAGTAAATCATAAGTGTTCAGTTGATTTAAAGAATTTAAAACTTTGGTAGAGAATCAGACTGGAAGGAAAATTAAATGTTTAAGGACAAATAATGGCAGTGAGTTTTGTTCTATAGATTTTGAAAGGTACTGCAAAGACCGTGGGATTAAAAGGCATAAAACTACACCTTATACTCCGCAACAGAATGGAGATGCTAAAAGGTTGAACCAAACATTAATGGAGAGAGAAAGAAGTATGCTGAGCAATGTTGGTCTAGAGTAGAAGTTCTAGGTTGAGGTTGTCGCTACAACATGTTACTTTGTAAATTGTTCACCTTGTTTTGCTCTTGTAGACAAAACACCTTTAGAAGCATGGTTTGGTAAGAAGCCCTCTCTCAGACATATTTGTGTCTTTGGCTGTGAGGCATATGCATATGTGTCAAATGAGAAGAGATCTAAGTTGGAGAAAAAGGCTGTTAAATGTATCTTCATCGGCTATGGTGTCGGTGTGAATGGATACAAGCTTTGGAATCTTGATACTGAGAAGGATTTGTACAATAGAAGTGTAATATTTTGTGGGTTGAAGCCTTTTGTAGTTGATCCACAGTTAGAGATAGATCAAAGAGAAGAGAAGAATGATGTAGTTGAAATACCTCAAACTCTAGAAAAAGAGGAACTACATGGTGTACCTGAAACTGGGGAGAGTTCAAGCAGCTTTGAGAGTTCTGAAGATGAAGAACCACAACCTCAACCATTAAGAAGGTCTACATGTAAAAAATGACAACTTGATAGGTATGGTTTCTCTATGTTAGATTCGAACTATGCCTATGCTTTGATTACTAGCACTGATGATCCTAGGACTGTGAAAGAGGAAATTAATATGTTTGATTCAAATTCCTAGTTGGAAGCCATGAATGAAGAAATGGAATCATTGAAGAAAAATGAAACCTGGAATTTGGTACCTTTGCCTGAAGGGAAAAATCCTATTGGATGTAAATGGGTATTTAAGAAGACTAGTCTAGATGGTAGTGTTGAAAAGTATAAGGCAAGGTTGGTTGCAATGGGGTTTTCCCAGATAGAGGGAATTGATTATGGAGAAATATTTTCCCCTGTAGCAAAGCTGACATCTATCATATTTGTTTTGTCACTGGAAGTAGCATATGACTTAGAGATCAAGCAGATGGATGTGAAGACATCATTTCTCCATGGAGAGCTGGAAGAAGAAATTTATATGTCCCAGCCTCAACACTTCATTGAGAAAGGTAAAGAAAGTCTAGTTTGCAAATTAAAAAAATTTATGTATGGTTTGAAGTAGTCACCTAGAATGTGGTACCAGAATTTTGACACTTTTGTGTTGTCTATGGGCTTTGTGAGATCAAAATATAATCATTGTGTGTATTACAAATCTGAAAATGATCATGTACTTAATATTACCATGTATGTGGATGATATGTTGTTCATAGGAAATACTAAGTCTATGATTTTTGATCTTAAATATCAGCTATCTACAAATTTCGAAATGAAAGATCTGGGTGCAATAAGGTATATTCTAGGGATGGAAATAACCAGGGTCATAAAGAGAAGAAAGCTTTGGGTAAGTTAGAGTAAGTATGTAAACACTGTTCTAGAGAGATTTGGTATGAATGATTGCAAGCAGCTAGTTGTTCTAGTCTTGCAGGGAACAAAGCTATCTTTGTAAGATTGTCCAAAATCTTCTACTGAGATGGAGAACATGGCCAGGGTGTGGTATGCAAGTTTTTTTGCTAGTTTAATTTATGCAATGGTTTGTACAAGGCCAAACATTGCCCAAGTAGTGGGATTTCTTAGCCGATTTATGGCGAATCCAGGAAGGATACATTGGGATGCTGTGAAGAGAGTGTTTAGATATTTGAGAGTTACTTCAGAATATGCTTTGTGTTACCATGGAAACTTGGTTACATCACAAAGAACTCTCAGCATTCGTGGATATGTGGATTCTGATTAGGAAGGGGAGATTGACAGTAGAAGATCCACCAGTGGATACACTTTCATGTAAAATGGTGGTGCAATTAGTTGGATGAGCAAGCCATAGTTTGTAGTCGCTTTGTCCACAACAGAGGCAGAATACATTGCAGCAACACACGCCTATAAAGAAGTTGTTTAGCTAAGTCATTTGTGTTCTGATATTGGTTTTAATCTAGGGAAGATTACAATTTATTGTGATAGTCAGAGTGCCATTTGTTTGGCGAAAAACCAACTTTCCATGCCAGGATGAAGCATATCGATGTGCAGTATCACTTCATGAGGGATATGGTGGAGGATGGAAAGGTCTCTTTAGAAGGTGGATACTTTGAAGAATGTCACATATGCATTGACAAATCTAGTGAGCATAGACAAGTTCAGATGGTGTGCTAGTTCGACGGGCCTTGGCACTTATGACTATCAGTAAATTTGAATTCTAGAGGAAGCTAGTAAGTCTTCATCAAGTGGGAGCTTGTTGGGAATAGGTGCCTCAACCTCTAGCTTATACCTCTAAGAAAGACAATGGATTTATTTCTTTTCTAGCCTTTACCACTTTATTGTGGGGAAAAATTCATAGAGGTGTGGTTGTGCAGTTTACCAATTTACCACGAGCCTCTATTGTTCAGTCCGTATTTTGGCAATGTTACCACCATATGACGAAGTCACTCTCCTTCGTTGGAGGTAGCATGGTGGACTAGGCAATCAGCCAGAATATTTACCTTGGTACCATAGGGGTTGCATTACTCAGAGGTGGCATAGTGACGTAGTGAAGAGCGATAGTCGGCAAGAAAGTTTGCCGCCACACCACGGTGGCCATTCGGCCATGGCATGGTAAACCATGATGGAGAGTGCAAGTGGCTACCACCTTACTGCGGAGGTCTTGTGGTCAAGGTGTGGTGGCACGGTGGGCTCGACCATCAGCATAGGTGGTCACCTCCTTATCGCGGAAGGTTTCTCATGGCTTGATGGTAGTGCGGTGAAGGTGGCAGACTGGTGGTTAACTACCTACCACTATACCGCAACGGTCTCATCGCTCGGTTGTGATGGTGCGGTATGTCTACCACTAGACCGTGTAGGCTTAGTCTAAGTTGGGCAGTAGTGTGGTACATTGCTCTACCGTGAGGGTCATTTGACTTGCTTGTGGTGGCACGGTAAGAAGTGGTCAGTGCTTTTTTGACTGATCTAACTTGACAGGAAGTGGTGAACAAATGGAAAGGTGACACGTGGTGAGTTATCAATGACTGATTGGCTAAAGTTTGTAGTGGTGAAATCATTAACTCCAAGGCTCGAAACGATGGATGACAGGATCCAATCTTGGTAATTCTCTGTGGTAGAATTAAATGCAGGATGGCCCAGTGTGTGATAGTAGGGTGACTTGGACAGGAAGTGATTGGATTTATCTGTTAGTGAGAAGGTGTATAATTAATACATATGATTGGTTGGTTGATTGTATGATGTATGTAAGACTTCTAATATTCATGAAGGGTGGCAGTAAGTCTGGATTTGGAGTATGCTACAATATCATTATAATAAAGAGAGAAGTCTGACAGAGGTCTGTTAACTTTGTATATAATCTTTTTACTGTAATACAAAGTGATTGCTCTTGGTGTGGTGGGTTTTTCCGGAAAGGGTTTCCCACGTAAATTTGGTGTCTTTTCTATTTGTATGTTTTATTTTTGTTACTCTTGTTATCCTGTATGTGTGCATCTTAAGTGTATAAAAGTTTAAAATGAAGGTTTTTTCACTTCTCCTCTAAGGTATTAGTGTTAGGAAAGCATTTTCGCACTATTGCTTTTCCTTTCAACTTGCAGCATGTAGAAGAACAACTGGAGGAGATAAAGGAGTTGTTGGTAGAATATGAAGCTATCATTTTAGATAATATACCTATGTATTTCCACCTATGAGGAGTATTAGTCATTGCATGGATTTGATTCCTAGAGCTAGTTCTCCTAATAAAGTAGCACACCGAATGACACCGCTAGAAAATAAATTGAATAGACAAGTGCAAGAGTTGTTGAGGAAAGGCTTGATAAGAGAAAGCTTAAGTCCTTGTGCAGTACCTGTTGTGCTAGCACCTAAGAAGTATGGAGAATGGAGGATGTGTACAAACTCTAGAGCCATAAACAAAATTATAGTGAAGTATAGATCTCCTTTGCCCTGAATAGATGACATTATGGATTGTTTGAGTGGAGCTAAATAATTTACAAAGATAGATTTGAAGTGTGGATATCATCATATCAGAGAAGGGGATGAGTGGAAGACAACATTCAACACAAATGAAGGATTGTATGAGTGGTTGGTGATGCCTTTCGGACTAACAAATGCACTGAGTGCTTTCATGAGGTTGATGAATGAAGTATTGAATAAATTATTGGGTACATTTATGATTGTCTATTTGGATGACATATTGATTTTCAGTAAGACTAGAGAAGAACATTTGTTGCATATAAGAAAAGTTTTGTAGAGGTTGAGAGAAGAGAAATTGCTAATAAACATTAAGAAGTGTAGTTTCATGAAGGAAGAATTGGTATATCTTGGATTTTTGATATCTAGGGATGGATTGGAGATGGATCCTGAGAAGGTAAGAGAAATTTTCAAATGGCCTAAAATTGAAAGCATTGGAGAGGTAAGATCATTTCATGGATTGTCTTGTTTCTACCAAAATTTCATTAGAAATTTCTATTCTATTGGCAGTCCTATGACAAGAACAATGAGAGGGAATAAGAAAGATTTTAGGTGGACATTTGGAGCAAACATGAGTTTTGCGTTGTTGAAAAATAAGGTGACTGAGAAGCCTGTGTTGGCTTTACCCGACTTTAATAAGGTATTTCAAGTAGACTGTGATGCAAGTGGAAATGCAATTTGAGTAGTATTAAGTCAAGAAGGAAGATCAGTAGCTTATTTCAGTGAGAAGTTGAATGATGTTAGGAAAAGGTATTCAGTGTATGACCAAGAGTTTTATGACATAGTTCAAGCCTTGAAGAAGTGGATACATTACTTGTTTCCTAAGGAGTTTGTGTTGTATATAGATCATCAGGCATTGCAATATTTCAACAGTCAAGGTAAGTTGAATCAGAGACACATGAGATGGGTAGAATTCTTGTAGAGTTATACTTTTTTTTTGAAACATAGGAGTGGCAAGTCAAATAGAGTTGTTGATGCTTTGAGCAGGAGAAGGAATTTACTGGAAGAAATGAGAGTGAAGGTATTAGGGTTTGTTGAATTGAATAAATTGTATGAGGAAGACCTGAATTTTGCATAACCTTGGAGAGCTTGTAAAGAACCAGTCTTGGAGGATAGGATTCAGTGGTTGGATTATTTCATTCAGGAGGATATGTTTTTTAGAGGGAATCAATTATGTATACCCTAGAGTTCAATGAGGGATAGCTTGGTGAAAGAGAAACATAGTGGAGGATTGGCATGACACTTTGGAATTGATAAGACAGTAGCATTGATAAGTGAGAATTACTTTTGGCCACAAATTTATAAGGATGTTAGGAAATTTTTGCAAAGTTGCACAAATTTTCAAGCTGCAAAAGGGAGTAGTTAGAATTTTGGATTGTATATGCCTTTGGAAATTCTGGAGAGACCTTGGGAGGATATCAACATGGATTTCATACTTGGTTTGTCAAGGACACAGAGAGGTAATGATTCTATATTTGTGGTGGTGGATAGGTTTTCTGAAATGGCACATTTCATACCTTTTAAGAGGACAACATATGCAGTACATGTAGCAAACGTTTTTTTCAAGGAAGTAGTCAAATTTCATGGGATACCTAGGAGTATTGTTTGAAATAGAGATACAAAGTTTGTTGGTTACTTTTGGAGGAAACTTTGGAAGAAGTTAAAGACATATTTAAAGTTCAGTTCTACTTTTCACCCACAAATTGATGGATAGACAAAGGTAGTAAATAGGAGTTTGGTGAATTTTCTCACATGTTTGGTTGGAGAGAAGACCGAAAGCTAGGATTTAGTCCTTGCACAAGCAGATTTTTCTTACAATAACTCAGTGAATAGGAGTACCGGAAAGACACCTTTTGAGATTGTTACTGGAGTTCATCCTAGAGGTATATCAGAGTTGCAAGACATTAGCAAGGAAGATAAAAGGAGTGCAAAAGTAGAGTAATTTGTAGAACATATGAAGAAGGTGCATACTCAAGTAAAACAACAATTGGAAGATATGAACTAGAAGTATAACAAGGGAGCAAATGAAAAGAGGAGACATAAGGAGTTCAAAGTTGGAGATGAACTGATGGTGTATTTGGGGAAGAAAATATTTCCAGTTGGCACATACAATACACTCAAGATGAGGATTTTTGGACCCTAAAATATTTTGAAGAAATTTGATTCAGGAAACGCATATGAAGTAGAGCTACTAGATGGCATGAGTATATCACCTATATTCAACATTGCAGATCTACATCATTACCATGAAGTAGAATTCAGTGAAAATAGTAAAGAAAATTTGAAGAAACAACTTCCTAAACAACAATCAAATGAGATAGAAGAGATATTGGATATCAAAGATGGGAGGAAAACATGTGGAAGATAGTACAAAGAATATCTTGTGAAGTGGAAAGGAAAACTAGTGGAGGATTCTTCTTGGATTTCTCAGGTTGAGGTAAACCGTATAGGTTTTCCTTTAGCCCCAAAAAAGTGAGGGACTCACTTTTCAAATAACCCCAGATGTTTGATGTAGGAGCATCCTTGGTTCTTTGCAATCCTGTATCAACCAAAAATATTTTCTGTCAGTTTTGTTCTTGTTCTTGTCCAGTTCAAGTTGGTAGATTTGGTATTTCATCATATTTTCTCACCAGTTCCTATGGATCTATCTTTTCATCATGGACATGTTCATTTTCCTTATTCCAAGATTTTAGCACGATTGGATCTCTTTCCAGAAAGTTATCGCTTTCAAATTAAGTGATAGTTTCTTGAACAGGCATCAGAATAGTTTCAAGCCTAACGACTACTTTGATCTCTTATGGATCTTTCTCATAATTTGTGGATCCTTGAGGTGTGATTCGAATTTTTCCATGGAGTGTCCCTGACCTTAATTTTAGGTCTACACTTCATCTTATGCACCTATCAAGGAGAAATCCAAATTGGAGGTTGACCTATTTCATGCACATTACATTTTCTTCATCAAAGATTGTAATGATATTTGGCCAACACAGATGATTCTAGACCCCTAGATATGATATAAATCATTGTAACTAATCATTAGGATGGTGATTAAGTAGAATGGAGATTTGAAATGTAATATTTAAGCTCGCATTAAGGAGCATATAGGAATATTGTATTTTTAGCATGTGGTATCAGGCCTATGAGCCGAATCTGTAAGCCTGGATGTGGCCGACTATATGTAATTGAAATTTTTGATACTAAGAAGGTTTTAATTTGCATTTTCCTCCATATTTTGTGTTGCTTCTATTGTGTAACTCTTTTTGCACAGTTCAGATTTTTCTCTTTGAGGATCCTCCTACCATGACTGCACTAGTTAGAAATACCATTTAAGAGAACATACCTTGTTCTAATATTATTCTCATGGTCCTTGATCTCATCACCAATACTTAGAACACTAGTAGGCATAGTATATCTAGTCTCAACATACTTCCAAACTCTAAATCCAAGAGATACTAGAAAACCTTCCATCCTTGTCTTCCAAAAACTATAGTCTAATCCATCAAATAAAGGATCATCCCTCTTGTGTACCATCCCATATTTACCTCAAGTGGTTAAGCTTTATTTCAAGAAACCTTTCTCTAATACCAATTATTGAATGCGTAAGACAACTGAGAGGGAGGGTGAATCAGTTGTACATAAAAACTTTGAAACCCTTATAAACATTTAGATCCACATCAACATAATTAACCCTTAATCTATTAAAATGATTAAGCATGAAAGAAAATAACACAAACTAAAAAACATCAACACCATGTATAATAGAACACTATATTTAAGTGGAAAAACAATGATGATTATTAGTTCAAAATATAAAGTAATTGCAACACTGAATATAATAGGATCACTGTCGGAGGGCTCACTTCCTAGAAGAAAGAAGGGCTTACTACCAATGGCTCACTGCCAAATCACATAAAATAAGAAAGAAGGATGTTACAGTGAGAAATCCATCTCAATGCAAGAGAAAATCCCACCACATCACCAACACATTCACATTCCTTTTGAAGATAGTAGACACCTTCTACTCATTGCTTCTAGTAGTCTAACTTAGTAAATATTACACTGAACTTCACAAATTCACACTTCTGCAATTTGCATCATACACTCTACACACTAATTCTCCATCATCACAATACGTATTTATACCTTCTTCAACCATGAAAACATTCTCCAAGGTTGGCTATGAACCTTAACCATGCAAATTAAAATTAGGTTGCACCAAAACATTCATGTCATGGAAATGAATGAAGGTGGACCACATAACACCTTAACTTGGACCTAAATCCATTCATACACACCACACCATGCTTCCAAATCCATCGAAGCAAATCCACAATTAGTGTAAATACCCAAGGTCAGTCGAACCTATGTAAAAACCTTTAACATTTAAGTACACACTTCCTCAAATCCAAAGACGAATAGTGGAAAACAAACATTTCTTGAACACAATCTAGAATATTCCGCAAACACCCTGAAATCAAATGAATTCCTTTGCAACAACTTTCACCTAAAGAATATACACACCTAGTACACTTTAACAACCTTCCATACACTATAACTCAAGAAATAAATTTGTGAAGAATCAAACCATGAGAAACCCTAAGTAAAGGTAGATATAAACCCTATCAACGTGCTTCTAGAACCACAAGACTAGAAACCAAACTATGGAGAAATGCAGAGCAAAACTATTTCTCCCAAACACCACTACAATACAATTCTCACACTGGTGAACATAAATTTCTCTACACAATGATCCAGAGTAAGAAATTTTGGATATAGAACCTCTAAAAACCTCTAACCAACATATCTAAACCACAAAAATAAATCTTCAAAACATAAGAAATGCAAAGAAAAAGTAGAACACCACTTTGTATACCTGAACACCTAGACAACAAACTGTTTCCTCTTTTATTCAAATTTTCTCAAAAGAACTTGGAAACCAAGCACCAGAGATACATACTCATCATCTTCAAAAATTTATCATCACCACTAAACCAGCTACAACACTGCAACTCAACTATACATCCATAAAAATAATCTTATCAAAGAAACACTAGAGGTTGACACTAGTAACACTTACTAATGACAACATAACGCATCTAATCAAAGCATCATTACAACTTCCCAATAATCACTAGTTAACATTAATGAGAAAAAAAACATAATCCTATTGACATCAATGACAACACCAACTACACATAGTTACAACAAGTTGGACACGTGGCACCCTCCTGCACCACCACACATAATTTTCTATAAATATTTTATTCATTGTGGGGCAGCGATGGCCGATAATAAGTAAACACATGGCAAGGTGGGACCTAGTCGTGCTTGACTTAAAGATTTTTCAAGTACATGCTCTAATTTATGACTTAAGTTGGGGACATTTACTAGGTCGATGCATGACTTTAATACTTAAATTTATTTCAGACCTAGGGTTAACAATTTAGAATTTTATGCAAAATATTTTATGACCCATAGGACTTAAGACTTCATCAAATATTAAAAGGGGCGGTAAACCGACAAGAATAGGATATTGGGGCCAGTTAATACACAACTATAATGGCATAAGTTATGACTTAAGGAACTAAGAACAACCACTAGAAATTCAACAAGAAAACATAAAAAATGACTAAGGCATAGAACTGTTAGTGTTTAAAGAGGGTTTTAGCCCTATGTTGAACCCTAGATTCAAGAAATGATAAACCCTAGCTCTAAAAACTATTGAAATGCTTAGAATTTTAGATTTACTATTAGAACTACATTTTTTTTTCAGGAGTCCTACCACATCCTCCTTGGGTTTTCATTCCAACAATTAGATGGTATCTTGGGCTATTATTTATGGTCTTGAGAAATCCTATGCTAGTGGTTGGAATAATCTTTTCCTGTTAGGATAATTTTATGATTCTCAAGTCAATCTCCTAAATGAAATAAATCTTCAAGATTACTCTTGGAGGACAGTTGTGGTGGTTAAACAAATCCTCCATTTAGCTACTAAGTTTGAAGTTATCTCTTTTCCTCATATTCCTAGGGAGTGGAACAAGGTTGCAGATTGCTTGGTGGAATGGGCCTCAAAGGAAGTGAATGGTTGACTTATGGAGAATTTGAGAGATTTGGATAAAAAAATTTCACAACTAATTCATCGGATTATTGATGATGAAAAGATGGTTTGATATAGATGGTCCATGTTGGGTCATGTTGTAGACCATTTGGAGCTATTGGTAGGTTTTATTCATGGGTATTTGGTTTTGTAGAGATCATGTGTGGACTCTTCTTTGTATTGAGATGGATATGACATCTGGAAATCTCTTTGGTTCTTTGATTCATGTACTTAAATATTTTATAATATAATTATTTTCTTATCCCCTAAAAAACTATTAATTGCACATATTTTCTTTATTTTGAATAAGTTGTGATGGAGTGGGTACACCAAGACCGAGGAATAAACAAATATATCTAATTGAATCTATTAATTTATATCAACCCCAATGTAACTTTGATGTTTGCATATTTAATTTGCATGCATTCTTGTTGAAATAGATATTCATTTTGGAGTCACATGCACCTCAAAGTAGGATAAAATATAATGAAAAAATTTGTACACACATTTAGTTTTGGGCTCATCTATTCAAGGAGGACAACCATGGAGAACATAGCCCTTGTGATCCAAATTTCCCCAAGGTATATTGTGAGTACTCATAAATAATAGATATCAAAGATACAACCAAGATTTTTTTAAATAATCTATGATCAGTTAATTCAAACTCGTGAGATTCAAATCACTTATGTGTGTCAAGTCATTATCATAGAATGTGATTGTTACCCAAATTTTACTAATAGCTCATTTAGGTAGAGCTTTTGATTCAAAACTTAAAACAACGGTACATTTCTTATCCCTTTCCTTCATTACATTTTATTACTTAAACATAAATTCAAAGATTTCATGAGTAACAAATTACTGCATTATAATAGATGTATGTAACATAGAAGAGATTTATACTGATCTTTTTTGAAAAACTGATCTTTATTGATGATTTAAATGTTCATGGTCTCACACAAGCCGTGAGACTAACTTATTCAATATACATTAAGAAAAGAATATACATGAATAAGTAAATTGAATGGAATGCACATATAAGGAAAGAGACCAGTCATTTCTTGAATGTCTAGTTCATTATTGTTGTTTTCCTCTTGCTTCTTGTCTTGAGTAGCCTTTAGTCAACTTGAGCTCCTATGTCCAAGTCCTTGCATTAGATTAACAATGATGTTAGAGCAATGATCTAAGCAATGAAAAGTTTCCATTTGTACATGAACAAACACTTACACATGTATAAACTGATCTCAATGTATATCAAATAGGTAATGCATAATTTAGGTGTCTAGGAAAGCATCAAGCCATCATACACATCCAAAATATACATTGGTTTTCTAACTTGTTTGATTCATGTGTAGGTATAGAAAAAAAAATGTTGTTATTTTAATTCATTTAATATTAGCATGTGGGTTAATATGTGGCTCCCACAAGGGTTGATCCTAACATGCTGCCCTATTATGTTTTAAGATGGATAAGAGTGTCACTCATCTCACTTGTCTTAATTGAGCAGGTATTCATCACTCATGAGAGAGAGTTGGTGGATCACTATCCTAAATGATAGATATATGCTCAATTGATCCATCATGGAGCAACAATTCATAATAAGATGGGAACAATCATTTCACAATCAAGGTAGAGTTTTGAAAGACTGTTAACAAGATTTTTGTGTGACAATGGAATGAATTTCTATGTGAACAATTAGTTCTAGAGTAGTGAGAAAAGATAATGACAGTCCTAAAATGCAGCAAAAGGGATAGTCAATATAAGATATGTTTCATGTACCAACTAAAAGAGGTAAATTTTGTCTACGAGGGTCTTAGAAAAGGTAAACTTAAGCGAGGTATAGACTTGAGTGAAGATTCATTTATGTTCTTTTCCACGTTACAATAACAAGAGGATATGTTAGTTACAATGTGGAATTCACATAGATAACACAGTGGTAGGTGTGATGATGACATCAAGAAATGATTATGATTAATATATCCGATGGGATTATTTACAAGAAATAATGGTAGTATAGTCCTTTAAGAACCTATACAAAAGTCTGAGATGACAACCACTTTTAGTGCACACTAAAGAATAGATCATGCATTAAAGGAGCAGTCTTGACATGAGAAGTAGAACACATAGGTGACTTGATTGTTGGTGGTAGTAAACTATGGCAGACAATGTCACAGTACTATGTTTCTTGGGGAGTTCGTGTCCTTGTTTGGGTGGTCAAAGATATGCAAATGTATTCATCCACAAGTGGGAGATGGACAAATTTTAGACCTTTAGTTGATAGTCCTGGTGTGATAGACAACTTTATATGATAGTTACTATACAAGCAACAAAAAGTAAATGATATTTAAGGAATAGTGTACAAAAGTCATGGAGGGTATTGTATGCAGACTGGTGAATACAATGCTAGGATGTCATCCTATGAGGATAGTCTAAACAGGTGAAGAAAAAGCCTATAAATCTTCAAATTATTATGAAAACAATCATCTTGCAACCACTTTCAAAACAACACTCTGATAACATCATTGCCAAAACAAACTGCAACTATTTAGAGAGTCATGTTGAGTGTGGTGTAACTTGGGCCAATGAAAGGAATGCACTTGTTGATATATATGGCTGTTGTAGGAGTATGGAAGATGTAAAACAAGTTATTAATAAAATGCCTCAATGGAGTGTGGTTTCCTAGGATTCAATGTTTATAGTCGTTGCAGGATGATAGGATATGCACAAAGTGGGAACAAATCCCTTGAGGCTATTTAGAGAGAACAAGAATTTACAGTAAGGAGTATGTAAAAGGATGGCCACATTTTCTTGTTCCAAAGAATCAAAGCATCGTGTAGGTGAAACTATTAAAAATGCAGTGAAAAATGGTAGGCCCTTGGTGCACAGAGGTTATTTATGCTACAGTATTTTCAGAATTTGAATGTTCCTTTATATCTCTTGGCATATCTATTCTATTTTGTTTAGTCCCACATGTTTCTCTTGATAAAGTAATGGCATTTTAGTCTTTCAGTGGTAATGATAGTTTTAAAAGGTAGAGAGCATTCATGATTATGGAAGTAAGGTTTTTTGAGCTCAAGCATTAAAGCATGACAATAGGGGTAGTGAAGTTTTCACAGTCATAAGATATGATAGATGGTGCTAAAATTAAAAGATGACACTGGTCCATGAAAAGTTGAAAGTGCAGAATATAGAGAGATATTGTCATACAACAAAGAAGTAACAGTCATCTTCATGAGGAAAACTAAATGGAGATAATTTAAGACAAAAGGTAGCATGAAACTCTTGTGGGTAACAAAAGGCACATTCGTGTGTCCAACGGTCAACATTAATGGGTGTTGTGTTCAATTCATCTATTGCAATAGCAACTTAGAAACCCTTGATATCATAGTGCAGACTCAGAATGGCCTTTTGAATGAAACAAAGCCTTTGATACCTGTGAGGCAACATATGGCCACGACCATTGAAGTAAAAGGTTTGTTGATTTCTTTGAAATATAACCTAAATATATGTGAAAAGAAATAGGATATGCATGTTCATACAACAAAACATAAGATGAATAGCTTAAAAATCAAGTGGAACCTCTACAGAAAAGTATATGGCAGCCTACAAGAAAAGCATCGACCAGATAAAATATTCATTTTTCTTGCAAATGAAGCTCGATTGAAGCCTTTAAAGGAGGAGAACAATAAATGTAGAGGCTTATACCTTAGTTTTCCCTTTATTTTTTGCTCGAATCTGTTGAAGTATGTTGCTCTGCAACTCCAAAAATTTCCATTAAACCCTTAGGGCTCCAGATTAAAGCCCTTGGTGGTGCCATAAGTTTTCCAAGAGGCTCAACAAATGAAATTCCTTAGCATTTTTGTGTTTGTTTTGTTACTTAGGGTTTCTTACCCTAATCTTTAAGCCGACGGATGAAAAGGTTTGTTTTTACCTTTTATTTTAAAATTGTAATGAAGACTAATGCGAGCCATGTTTTTTTTAATGCCTTGGAAGATTTCATAGTCTTTTAGGAGTTTCTCTTATATTTTCCATGTCATGAATCTTATGACTTTGCATATATTTGTATTAACTTCTCTATGACCGAATACATGGTCTTGGTCTTTTTGTTCTATTTTTTGCATTTGCTTATATTGTAAAATACTTAATTAAGTGATGATTTATAGATCACTTAATTTAAGTTATTATTTTAAATGCAAAAATAGGAGCATGTGTTCATATGACCAAGTCTTGTGGTAAATGGAGGATATGTTTATCTTTATGCCATGCCAAGCATCTAGGGAGGTTTTAATTAGTTTGCCAACATGAGGAGAGCATATAGGGGAGTTGGGAGAGATTTGCAAACACATGAAGAAGATATCGAGGGTTGTTTTGACTTTTTAAAAGCACTGGAGAGAATATTGGAGCCTTTTTGAATGCCTTTATGGTAGACTTAGTCCTATTTTGACTTTTTCCACCTTTTGGAGCACATTTGGAGTATATTTAGAGGCTAGATTTTAGGCTTTAGAGAGGCATCCGACCCCAACAGATTCTAGATCGTTCTTTGGTGGAAATACTTGGAGTCGGAGATATAGTCATATTATGGACTCATTTTTCAGTTAGTTCTGACTTATGCTTTTTCTATTTTGTGACTCATTTTGGAGTCCTTAGAGGAAAATACAGAGTTCTGTAACACATTTTCAGTCATGTATAACAACTTACACTTTGGAGAATAATAAAGATAAGCAGTTTGCCTTCTCATTTTTTGTTATATTGTGTGAATCTTGATGATTGATGCCATTACATGTGAATTTATCATATTCCTTGTTTTTTTTGTGTCTCATTTGCATCACCTTTGTGCAGAAGTATATGTTTGCAGGTTATGAATTGTATTTCGTTGCAAGTAATTCAAGCTATGAAAATTTCCCTTCTTGAATTGAGTGCATTGGAAATCTTCTCACAAAATATTTATGCAAGGCATATGAGTATTTGAGTTGTGCATGTTAAGCTTGTGTTGTTTGAAAACTCTATGTAATAGCAGCTTTACAGGTTCTGAAATCATTTTGGTGTATCACCTTAGGAGGTAGTTTTCATTTTATGTTATCTCTTTACATTTTCTCAGCAAGTCAGTAGAGTATGTTAGAATTAGGTGAGAACCATGAGGAAGCCGACCTTCTCTAGAGGTTGACCTCTACTTATCAAAGCCCACACTTTGAGAGGTCTTCCCATGTTACATTGAGTTGTTGAATTTCATATTCAACAGGGTGCAATTTCAGAAGATAACAGTGATCACATCCCACAAAATGAAAATTTAATCTAAAAAAATATAATATTTATTATGACCCCGAAATATTTTATAAATAAAAACCTAATCAAATTTTATGACATTAAACTTATTTCTTTATTATAATTTTCATAATTAAATATTTAATAATTTACATTTAAATTACAATTTATAAATAATATTTACTTAATCTAAATTACTTTATAAAAATTCTACACAAATATTAACTCAACCATTCTAGAAGAAACGATGGTTAGTTTTTATTGTTTCACTTTTCAACAACCCACTCAATAAAGACAAGATTGTTTGTATTATCAACGCATGGTGGAGTCGTCCTCCCAAAGCCCAACTTGCACATATACAACTATAATGTTCCAAAAACATTAAAATGGTCAATATAAATGAACGAAAATTCAACAAAATGAACTTTTTTTCAAATTTGAACTCCCATTATATATAAACAAATTGAAATGCAGGCCAAGAAAAAAACAAATCATGTTAATAGAGTTTTTAATTTTTTCAAAATAACTTCCTTTGTAAGGATAACCGTGAAATTTGATGGTATAAACATTTATGATAGGATTTCAATATTTTATTTATATAGCCAAGTCTTATAAGAGAAGTTTTTATAGGTTTTATTTTGCTATTGAACATCGTAATATTTATGACATTTTATTTTTAATCTTTCTTGATCGAAGTATCTTAATATAATAACATATCAACAAATGGAATACTTATCTTATATTTGGTTCATATTTGATCCCTATTTATATTTATTTTTCCTTCATTTTCACTAACTTTCAAACATTTGTTCCCCTACTTCATGATCGCCATCTTACTCTTCAAATAATTTTGATGAGATGCAAGATTAACTTAAGTCAACCCACATGGTGTAGTAATAACCTCTAAATCAAAGACAATAATTTCAAATTTCAATGTTCCTACCCCCTTCCTACTAGTTGTTATAAGCCAAATTAACAAACATATCATGTGAGATGTTATGTCATTCTATTTAAAGACATTCAATATCTAATTAACATCATGAAAAATGAAGAAAATTCAATTGATAAGGATTATCATGATGAAGCAGGCAACAATTAGAGAAAACCTAAATTCAGATTTACATCATCATAGGAAATTTGTATGTTTGTATATGCTGTTTCCAATCTTATTCATCATCATTAATTTGATCCTCCAAGGATTTCGACCTAAGAGAACATGTTTACATATTGATTCAACAAGATTTGCAAAGGTGTCTTTAAACACCATCTTTGTTGATTCAAATATATAGAAGGTGAAGGGAAACATATTATTGAGTGCACTTTCATATTATTTTTATACATCAAATCAATTTTGTGGTTGTTAGGACCAACCTCAAATGTGACATGTGTAAGGGGGGAGATCAATATTGATGTATAATCATAATGAATGAATTGAAAACTAATCTAATTCAAACAAAAAGATGATTCATGCTCATTACTCACAAAATGAAATTACAAAATCAATGAATTCAAGAATGTAATTTAAACCAAACAATAACAATGAACTCAAAACAATGTAGCTTTACCATCCCATGTCCGAGTGTGTTCACAAAGATGTTGGATTGTTCATCTCAATGTGAAGCCTCCATTGTGTCTAGAAAAAGCTTCAAAATTCATGTGTGTTGATTGAAGATATGTGTAAATATTTGTCAAAAGGTCAACTGCGATTTTGGCATTACTTCATTGTGCAAAATATGTTGATTCTTTGATCGTTTTTATGATTGTTATATAGAGTTTTTGTTTAAAAATGAATGCTTAAGATCGCATTGTAGAATATATTGATCAATGATTAAAAGATGTTGAGAGGAAATATATAAGAATAATTAGTAAAAATTGATTATGTAATCGGTGTGATTCAAGAAATCAATTTGAGTGTTTAGTGGGATTGAGGAAATAGATTGTATGATTTGTGGGATTGAAGGATAGATTGATTTGTCAGGAATAGATGGATCACTTAGGAAATAGATTGAATAATTGGGGGATCATAATTTTCTCAATCATGAAAGTGGGTGAGGATAATTAATTAATTGATTTAATTAATTAATCTTTCTGAGTTCAACATGCAAATCAAGTTTGACTTTTGCAAACAAAGTTGCATTTGTTTGATTTGACTTTTTGGATGATATTTTGAATAATTTATTTAATTATTCAAGTTTATGGGAAAGTGATTTAATTAAACTATTAAGTAATAATAATTTAATTGACTTAGGGGAATGGGCTAAATTAGCAACATAATTACATAATTGATGCTATTCAATTAATTAGGAGGAATAAATTTAGATTAGAACTTTATTAAATAAATGATTTTTATTTAATTGGTTGAAAATGACGAAAAAGTGAATTAATTAAATAGTGTAATTTTATTCAATTAATAGAAGAAATTTAAGGTTTTAAGACTATTAAATAAATGAAATTTATTTAATTGGTAAAAAATGCTAAAAAAGTGAATAAATTAAATAATGTATTATTATTCAATTAATAGAAGAAATTAGGTTTTTCAATGTAAATGATATGAAATGTAGTGATATTAGGTGATAATGATGCTGATGATGAGAAAATGTCGTCCAAGATGTGTGATATGTGTTAGGTCAATTTTACATGTCTAAATTTTGCCCCTCTTTGAGACAAAGTAGTGACTGCTTTGTTTCAAAGACTTTGATGTTAAGATCAAGATTTTGAATTTTTTTATAAGCCCCACCATGCCTCGATGGTCAAAAAAATGATGGTAGGACTTTGGGCTGCCCCCTCGAGAGGTTGGTTGAAAATATCAATTTTGAGGTCAAGCTCACAACACTATTTCATTTCAATTCAAATGCTCAAAGGATGAAAATTTAAGCCTATAGGTCTCTTTTTGATAGTTCAGATGTTCTCAAGAGGTCCTAATTTCAACCTAGGAGTGCTTCGTAGGTTAAAATTTTGGTTTTTCAAGGTTAAAATAGGTAATTAGGGTTAAAATTACCTCATTTGTACTTTGAGCCGATAGGAAATTCTTGTGTCTGGATTTATTGTTTTGTCAATTGTTGAGGAGCTATTGTGAGGATTCGAGGAGCTCCACATTGCGTGGATGTAGTTAGTGAGTTCAAATGACCTCTAGCTATTGGTGCCCTAGTATGTACCCTTTCATTTCATGTTTTTGACTTTCCATTTTTATGTAATTAATGCATGAAGTAAAAGTTGTTGATAGTGTTAAGTTTATGAATTTTTTGTGCTTGCATCATCTTTAGCACTTTTACTATTTATGAATAGATCTCTCTTGTTTTTTCTATTTGCATTTGACCTAAAATTTTATATATGTTTTTTCTTTTGTTTGAAATTTTTTCTTTTGACATTTTCATTTCATTTCGTATGCCCTTGTTGAAATTTTTTTCTTTTGAATTTTTTCATTTGTCTTTCTTTATCGCTTTTGACTAAACAATGTTCACATTTGACTGATTTGTTCACTTTTGCAAAATATATGTCTGCTTTCAATAAAAATATTTTCAATTTTTCTATTTTTAGCCAATTTTTTCATCATCATAGGTTTGTTTTGCACTTTCATAAAAATCCTTAACATCATGGGTTGAATGGTTGCAAGCGGTTCTTAATCTGCTTATGTTGAGAGATCCATGATCATGAGAGTTGTTTGATTTGATTGATGGGTTTTAGAATCTAGAGAAAGATGTGCTAGATGTTTTTAGATTGTGACACATTTTCTATACGTTGATTATCAAGTGTCATAGAGCTATGATGATTCCTCTTGTGAAGAGGTGGCACTTAAAGACCTCATCTTTTCATTTACCTACTGGGGAGGCCACCATCACCCTAGAGGGTGTGGAGGATCCTTTGTTTTCCTATTCATGGATATCTTGCTACATATTCTATTTGATGAGGTACCCATGCCATGCATTGAGTACTTGGTGTGAGACATCTTCAAGTTCGCGAGGCAAAGATAGACTTGTCTGATTTTGTGAGCAGTGTTGATCCTATTTCCTTGTTTCTCTATGGTTTGGTCATGGGGTTCGTCATTCCTGATAGGCGAGGTAGACAGTTCCTAGTTGGTTGGGATGTTTGCATCAAACAAATGCTCAAGCATTGAACTAGATATGCATGGGGCCCATGTCTTCTTGCTCACTTTTATCAAGATATGCATGAGGTTGCATACCATGGAGGTATATCTATTTCTTCTGGTGTCTCTCTATTGCATGAATGGGCTTGGGAGCACATCCCAAATGCTCGAGATAATGGTACTTTGGATCACACCCCAAAGGACCCATATTCTTATTGTTATGGTGATTTTCTTCACTATACTTAGCTTGGACAACTTCCTTACTGGGATTTTGTTTTTGATGATATGCTAGATTTTTTAAGGAGGCCATATTTGCATTGTGAGACCTAGCATGATGACCAATCTTTAGCTACCATTTTTTAGATAGACTTGATGGCTCATTGGTCGCATTCACTCCTTACTAGAGAGATATCTACCTAATAGGGTTTCTCGACAGTTTGGTGAGAGGTATGACCATTTTACAAATGCTTATGAGGCTCATTTTGTCTAGACTATTAGAGAGGTTTATGTATGGGGTTTATAGACCAATCGTAATGTTTTCACTTTGTATTTTAGAGCTCTTGCCCCATTCAAGCAGGCTTGGCTAGTTGGTTTAGAAAATATTGGGACTACCCTAGATTTTGATTAGTGGTGGGTGCAACATATTTTTTTGAGGTTTGCAAATCCTGATGGTGTTCCTACCATAGGTAGAGAAGGTATTAAGGGTCTCCAAGGGGAGAGGTTGCATGTTGATGTTGTTGTAGAGAATCTTTCCAGAGCTTGATAGGATGGTGGACAAGGCAAATAGGATGATCTGATACAGTAGGATCGGGGACAATTTTTAGGTCCTCCACCACCACCTAGATATGGAGTAGTATATTTAGCACATATGATAGCCATGAGGGACATAGAGGTAGTGTGAAAACAAGATATAGAGGCTCAGACTGTTACACTTACTATGGAGAGAGGCATAGCTCAATAGGAGAGAGATGGCTTCAGGGCAGAGTGAGACACCAGGATTGGGCGTTGTCTTGTTGTCGAGACAAAATTGCATGTTATTACCATTGAGAGGGATATATCTGAGCAAAGAATTATTCTCTTTGTGTAGAGTGAGATCATTTCTTACAAAGGGTGACATACTATCAGACTCTCTTTGATGCCTTCATTCCTACAACACAATGGTGACTATGCTTTGGAGAGTTGAATACTACTACGGGTGTTGAGTCAAGTAGTTGCTCAGTTAGACAACTTGATAAATCAGACCCTTACAACCCTCCTCCTTTGGTCAATTAGTATTTTTATTTGAATTGATCTTCATGATTTTTCTACTATATTAGGGACATTGTTGTAGACACAATTTTGTATATATATTCATTGGCCTAGCTGAGGCCTTGTATATATATATATATTTTATTATCCTATCACACATGTTTCTATGATGATTTACCTAGTATTCTCATTTTTTATGATGATATATATGAGATATATACTTTGATTCAACTCCATTATGTGTTATGTGATGATTATGGATGATGATATATACATAAATATATTCTTATACATGGTTTCATACTTTTCTTATATGTGCATATGATATGGATGGATGGATTGATTGACATATTGTTATGAGATATGATTTTTTATTATGAATATGATGATGTTGACTATACATGATATATTATTTTTCTATTACATTATTATCATCATGATATGTATTGATGACATTTTTGGATGCAGGATAGATATGGAACTAATGATATTGTGATACAGGATGGGTGTTAGTTAGAAGAAATATCTGATGATGGATAAAAATTTGATGTTGTTAGTTATTAATGATTTTTCTTTTCCTTTGCATAGAGGCTTCGTATCTTTAACAATCCCTTTTAATGTAGCAAATAGACACTATGTACTAGGTTATTGATAACCAAGGTGACTTTGTATCCATTGCATTGAATTTGACTTGACATACAAAGAATATTCTTTCCCATACTAGATATATGAAAAATCTGCTTAAAATATATGGTTGGGTTGTGTTAAAACTCTTCAGACCAATTAGATAGAGAGGTATGAAGTACCTAACATTCAACTCCTACCCGAATTGTCTCAGAACAACTTCCATACATTCAATAAAGCAAGTATGCATTGTGGTAGTATCACAAAAACATATTACAAATAGAAAACTGAAATGACGCTCAATTGCCCCCATTCCTTCTTCTCTAAATACTTATGGAAATCCTCAAGAATCCTAGGAATGAGTTAATAAAAAAATATAAAAAAGATAAGGCTATACAAAGTTAAAAAAATGTTGCAGTATCACTTACATAACTATTTTAAGGTTTAAGGCTATTATTCAGTTTTGATCATGTCTATTGTAGGAACAAACCCATTAAGGCATACCTTAGGATGTTGTTGGTGAATTGTCAAAAGATAGGTAGTTAATACTTTGTCGTTATTTTCATCTATTTGTTATGGTGCTATTTTTTTGTTTTTAGGGGACTAATCTAGGGCCTCAGGGGATCATCAAAGATAATTATTTCCTATGTTGTAGACACAAAGGCTCATAGTTTGCTTGGTTTGATAAAAATATATTTTTGATCTTTTCTATTTTTTAAATCTTTTTAGATTTTATGGTTTGTGAATATTTTTGGGTTTTGAATTTTTGACTAAGTTGAAAGAAAGCATGATAGACACCTAATGGGACTGACCTAATACCTCAAGGAATGATAAGCCTTGCCTATGTTATACACAAATACCACATAGTTTGATTGGTGCTAACTCAAAAGCATAACATGTTTTTGGAATTTTGATGTTTTTTGAATTTGTTTTGATTTTGTTGTTTTCTATATATTTTTCATTTTTTATAGTTTTTTGCCATTATGGAACACATAAGGATCCACATTTAATACCTATTCAAGAAGTTTCCTCTAGTTTGAGACAAGACTACCTTCTCCAGGAAAGAGGAATGTTCATGGTGTGACAATGTTCAATACATAATCAGTCATCAAGCCATGGTTGGACACATGTTTTATTATGTGACGAATGGGTGGATGCTTTAGATAGTATCAATACATAATGATGCAAGACTTATTCAAACGTAGCACATGTTTTCCAAGTTTTCATTATGGTACCTATTCTAGAAGCATCACAAAGTGGTTTTTACTCAAATAATGTTTTATTTATCTTTACTATTTTTCTTGATTTTTGTTTTTTTGATTTTTTAACTTCTTTTTTTATTCTTTTATATTTTTACCCTTTTTATTGGGGTATTCTAGCGTTCTTCAAGTATAGAACTTCTTGAGTTGGTTGTTGTTCAACAGTTCGACTAAGGGTTCTCCTTCAAGAGTAACCAGTTGGTAATCTCCAGAGTCGTAGCATGTTGTGATGATGAATGGGCCTAACCAGTTGGGTTCAAAATTACCTTTTCCATCTTGATTTAGTTGGACCTTCTAATTCTCCTTGAGTACCAAATTACCCACTTGAAAGTTTTTGTCTTTGATCTTTTTATCAAAGCTTCAATTGAGCCAATTCTAATAAACGTAAAGATGGTTTAATATGCTCAAATGCCTTTCATCTAGGAGTTCCAAATCATTTAATATGGATACCTAATACTCTTCATTTCTAACCATGCCTTTTAGTGATATTCACAATGAGGAGATTTCAAATTTGATAGGTAAGACAACTATTGATCTGTAGACCAAGGAGAAAGGTGTGGCACATATAGGTGTTCAAATACTGGTTTGGTAAGCCCATAAGGATGGGTTTAGTTGCAAATATTGATCATGACTAGTGTCATTAATATACTTTTTTGGTATTTTAGGATGGTTTTGTTAGATGCTTCAACCTGACCATTTCCTTGAGGGTAGTAGGCATTGAGAATATATTATGGATAGAGAACTTGGAATAAAGATCTTGGATGTCTTGATTCTCGAATGGAATTCCATTGTATGTTATGATGGTTTGGGGAGTTTCATATCTATGAATCATATAATTCAATATGAACTTGGATATCCATTTTCTACTGATGTAGATCAACGTAATTGATTCTATCCATTTGGTGAAGTATTTAGTTGCGATAACAATAAATTATTCTCGTTAGAGGAAGTAGGAGAAATATTACCTACCAAGTCTAATACCCATCATGAAAAAGGCCATGGTATTATGATAGGTCTCAACTCCTGTGCTGGTGTGTGAACAAGGTCACTGTGTTGTTGGCCTTTACAATCTTTTTTGGAATATTGAATACACTCTTGTTCCATGGAGGGCCAATAGTACCCTGTTCTCAGTAGTTTTTGTACTGGGTTAGGTCCACTAGAGTCGGACCCGAAAAAACCTTTGTGTACCTCTTGTAAGGTAGTTTTCACTTCTTCTACATTAAGACATTAGACTAACATACCATCTAAACTTTGATGATATAAGGTATCTCCTAAGATCATGAATCGAGAAGTTCTACAAGTAAAGGTGTTTTTTTGAGTTGCTATTAGGTCAAGTGGTATGATACCATGTTGGATGTAATTGAATGTGTCTTGGTACCATGGAGAATTAGGACCAACAACAACACACACTAGTTCTAATTCTGGGATATCAAATTCCGACATGAGAAATTGCTCAAGGAATTCATACTTAGGAATGTTCTACGAAATATCGCGAAGCAAACCTATTGTTGCCATGGTATAGGCTACTTTGTTGTTGATCCTAGGAATGTGTCTAAATTTTATGGTGACAAAATATTCCTTGAAGCTATCAACCATCCTTTTATATGGTATGAACTCGTCATATTTTTTTTGATACTCATGATCCACTTGTCTGATTACTAGTTGAGAGTGTTTGTAGACTTGTAGTTCTTTTATCCACCATTCAATAGACATCTTGAGTCCTATGATTAAGGCTTCATACTTTGAGATATTATTTGTATATGGTAAATCGATTGTGTATGCCTTGGGTATACTATTTGTGAATGGTGATCCTAGACCTGCACAAACACAAAGAACAAATACACAATTAGTCCAATATGCAAGTTAGAAACATCATTCCCCATGAAATTCATTTGAAACATGAAAATAAGAAATAATATGAAGAACATAATGAAAAAGCTATTAAATCCTATTTAAATGCTCAAACTCTCAATCCCATGGGGGAATTGGTGTCATTTTGATGTGGAAAATGGCCCTTTCCCAATTCCTTGCAAGCTTGATGAACAATGGTGAATATTTTATGCTCCTTGGTGAAATATCTCCATAACCTAGCTATGGTAACATGAAAAATGAATGAAAATGGACAAATATGGATGGAGATTTCTCAAAACTTGAAGATAGTAATGTTGCATGAAGTTGTGAATCAAATGCCTAAGATTGTGGATCCAAAATTAAAATAAGATCCTTCTATTTATAGAAGATAATGATGGAGAAAGAGGCAAAAGGGATGAATAGGGGAGTAAACATGAGCAAATGGCAAGGTCCCACTTGTCAACATGTTAGTGGAGGAAGAATGAGCACATTTTGATGAATGAGAAAATAAATGTAGTTAGGTGGAATTTGAAATTGATGAAATGACAAGTTGGAGGGAGAAAGAAATAGAGTTAATGCCACTTGGCTCAAGGAAAAGGACACGTAAGAGGCCTTTAATGCCTTGTTGGATGTACACATCCTTTTGGAGGGATATTTTGAATTTGAAGGATATTCCCTCTTTGATGCCATGTTGAGAGAAAATAGGAGATTTAATAAATCAATTAAAATGATTTACTTGTGCAAGTAACAAAATCTAGAGGATTTGATGAATTAGGATTAAGATTAATCAAGATTTGATCAATTTAAAAGGGGATTAGCTAATGTGATAATTTGATATAGATTTTTGGATTGATTTAAATCAAAGTTGAGAGGAATATGAATTTAGACTTAATTAAATAAAGTTTACTTAATTTAATAAAGGGAGTGGTGCTAGTTTTAAATCAAATAAAGATGAATTTATTTAATTTAAATGAGATGACTTTAGAAATTAATTAAATAAAATGAATTATTTAATTAAAAGATGGACTATAGGGTTAACTAAAAAAAATGATATATTTAATTAATAGAAGATGGTGACTTAATAAAAAAAAATGATTTACTTAATTAAGAGATGAATATGATGAATTTAATTAAATAAATATTATTTAATCAAATGACTAGTAGAAGAGATGATTCAGGATGAATTGGTGTTAGTAAGATCATGATCAAGTGTATAGGATCAATCTATATATTTTTCATGTTTACATTTTATCCCTCTTTGAAGCAAGGTACTCGCTGCATTGGTTCAAAGAATAACCTTGCTAAGATCAAAAGTAAAAAATTATCTGACTTTTTTGGATGCCCCACTACTTCCCCAATGGAATAATTGTGGTAGTACACTGCCCCTCAAGAGATCGGGAAAAAAATTCAATTTGAGGGTTGATCTCATGAAAAAGAGGTTGAAGATGTACATATGGGTGGTTACAATGATGATGAAAATGAGATGGATTAAGGTGTTGAGAATACAAAATCTATATTATCCTAAACATCTTAAATGATGATGCAATGCATGTGAGATGGATGATGTTACTTATTATGATGATATGTATGGATATGCATGATGCAAATTGTTTGTGGACGACATGATATCATGTTAGTGTGAAAGAGGATAGAAGAAATAAGATGATGGAAAAGGATCCAACAAGTCTATGATCTATGATACTTTATTAGAGATGATGATGTATTTCTTATCATGAATTGGGATTTTAAAATGTCTTACTTACCTTATGTTTGATAATACACATAGATATGATGCATCAAGGTATAGATAACCATGATGGTGTTGTATCTAGTGAGATGGACTTTGAATCGACAAACAAAAAGGAGTATTCTTGTTCACACTGACATACAAAAACCTCACTAGGATGTAATTCAGGTATTTCAAACATCTCTGACCAAAACACAGAAAGCCATAACCTTCCAATGTAATAGTCAACAAGGTATTATAAACACCCTCCATACATTCCTAACAAAGCAAGTATTCACCAAGGTTATATTTCAAGAATGTCCAACAAGCCCCATTCCTTTATCTCTAAATCGTTTTGATTAGACATCTTTGAGAGGTCATTGGAATGAGCGCAATAAGATAAATCAAAGAAAAGATTAGGTGAGCATACAATACAATGTTCTTCATACCTCTAGCCAAGGGGATGTTTTTTGTTTAGGATAAGTATTCAAGGTGATTTGCGAAAGATAATGCTCATTGTAGGAAGGATGCATCCTAGGAAATGTTAGTGGATGGTGGAAAGTTGATAGGTTTTTTAAAAGGCTATTGATATAAGGTCGATTGACATGTTTGTGAATGATCAAGAGTTCGATTTTACGTTTAAAAGTTTCTTCTTTCAATTTTGATTTTGCATTTGAAGTTTTCTTTTGCTGGTTGTTGTGGTTGTTTCTACTTGTTTTGCCAAAGGATGAAGCTGTTGATTGATGTATTATGGATGATTGATTATTGTGGGTGAAAGAGAAATGGGACAAATGGATTTTATTCCAGTATTTGGATGTTTTTGATGTTTTTGAAATGTTATGAGGTTGTTTTTGGGTTTTCGCAAGATGTTTTACAAATGTTATGATTTTCAAATTTTATAATGTTTTTGTGTTTTATGATATTTTATGAATTTTTTTGGAATTTTTGTCTTAGGGGCCAATCAAGGATTAGCCTTGCCTATATTTAATTTCAGAGATGACATAGTTCAAATACCCCTTTTTTTTACATTTTCTAACTTTTTGACCTGTTTTGGGATTTTGAATGTCTTGGGTGTTTTTGGATTTTTTGCATGATTTTGATGATTTGGATATGGATATGTGTGATGATATCGATGCTCTATTTTGGGATTTTTTTTGAAAACCAAGCTAAGGTTTATTGATCAGATTGATGGATTGATGATGATAATGTTGTTGAGTGTAAAGAGCGAACACCCTTAATTTTAAATATGTAATAATTCCTTTAATAAGTTCATTTAAATTCCATATAATATCATAAATCAATTCTTAATAAATAATTTTAATCCAAAATATTCCAAATATCAACTTTAAAGTCTACAATAAGATCCATAATACAACCAATTACATTCATAAACATGTGTCATCTTTCACATAATGTATAATATATAAACAATGTAAAATAAATTTACAATTCAAGACTTAGGCATTTTGTCACCTTAATTTCTACAATAATCATTCATTAATAAAATAAAATAGATATATGAAGAAGTCTTCATTTGATCGTCAATCCAATAACCAATCTTCAAACATGAAGATGAGAACAAGGTTCAAGCACTTTTTCTGCCCAACCTTGAAGCTTATGCTTCCCCGAAATTCATTAGTCAATCAAAGAATACCTGACCTTGCATGAATCACTTAGCAAAAAGAAGTCGACAAGCAGGATGAAATCTGATGCATGCCTAGTATAACTAGTAATTCCACAAGCATTTTCATTTTTCTAATTCATTTAAGAAACAAGCAAGTTCGATACTAGGATATGGTAGAGAGTTATAAATATTCCATTTGTTTCAATGGTCCTTAAGTTACTTGGCCAAGTAAAATGTCATGCACGACAAATAATAGTATTTTTAGAAAAGAAAAACTATGCTCTCTATTAACCCATATTCGACACCCATCTCAAAAGGTAACTTTCCAAACACATGGCATGCACAGTCAATTATCAAGCATGCATGGTTCCATTTAGAAATATAAAAAAATAATCTTTCTCAAACACATGAAATGCATTTTCATTTTTAAGAAAACATGGTTTTTAATACAATAATTTCACTGTTTTAAATCACAAATAAAATTATATTCAAATTTAAAATAAAATAAAAGGTGTATCTCAAGTATGTATCTAAGTACATATAAAACAAGAAACGAATAAATGAGCACACATTCTTTCGGTTCATTTATTCATAAAATTCATCAACACTTCGAAATAATCCTTTTCTAATTTGTTTTAAGACGAGAAATTATATTTTTAATTCTACTTCCATTCTTTTCTATTTTTTCATACTTCCCTTAATATAATAACCTTTCAAAACATAAACATGTCATATTTACACTTTGATTTCGTAACAATTTAATATCAATCCTAAAGAATTGTCAAAATTCACTCAAGTTTTTCAAGCATATTTAATACACAAAAACATTGAATCTTATCATTCTGTAAAACATTCAACATTTTTATTCTGTGATATTTTAATAATTTTACGTTCTTTTCTGGTAATTTCCATTTTTTTGTCTATATAGATAACAAATATAATTTTCTATTGGAGGTTTTCTATGTGAATCTTTTCAAATTACTAAATCAGAATTTAATAAAATAAATAAATCTACTATTTCTTTATATTTTCTGTCCAAGTTGTTTCATAGTTTTCTGATAAAAAACATAGTTTGGTGTTTTTCCTTTTTCCTAAATCTCATAAAAACAATGATAATTTCCAATAGTTTAAATACAAAATTAAAAGAAAATGATTCAAATTAAACATACTATGATCATGAATTTGTTAAATAATGCTTATTTGATTCTACCTAGTAATTCTTGAATCTGGTTTTTTTTTCTTCCTCTGTCAATTTTCTGTTCTTTTATTTTATTTTGCTATGAATTCCCTTTGTCTTCTAGCTGCACCTCTCCTATGTCTTCCTCTGGCCACCCCTTCTTAGTTCTCTATTTTATTTTTATTTTAATTACCAAAAAAAAAACCTTTTGCTCGCCATGCATTACAGCTAACATTTTTTTTTTTAACTTCAACACTCCCCTGCTACCTTCCTCCTTTCTTACCTGGCACACCCTTCCTCTCCCTCTCCTATGCGCTTTACCTCCCTCTACTCTCCTTTCTTGCCATGCCTCATTCTCTCATTCCCTTAGGCGCACTTCATGTACCAGAGTCTAAGTATCCCTCTATTGGTTGCATGGGAAATAAAGGAGTGTGAAAGTTTTCTTTTTAAAAAAAAAGATTAAAGCCCTCCTTCCCTGCCGTGCATGAGAGTTGATGACAGAAGATCAAAATAATTCCTAAAAACAAACTGCGCTCCTCTCTCTCTGGTCGTGCCTGATGGGAGTATGAGGGAATGAGTAGTGTATTTTTATGATAAGAAACAACATTCCTCCTCCTTTGTGCGAATGTATTAGAAATATATGAATCCAATCCAAATATGTAAAGAAAATTATCTCTTTTTTTCTTGTCTTTTCAAAAACGAATTTTCACTCCTCTCCCCAATTCAATTTTTTTCCTGCCTTTCATCTCATGCAAAATGATGGCATTATTTAAAAATTCAGATCCATCATTTCAGTTTGATCTCCAGTCAAATGGCCAGAACTCCAAGTTTCATTTATTTGATTGCATGCAAGATTAATTGCAAGATATTTTTTTTCAAATTGATAACTGTAGATTTCAATTCAATTCCAATTTTGATTGCAAACATATTGCTTGTTTTAATTTGTTTTCAATAATTTAGTTTGTTATATTTAATTATTTAAACATTTATATTTTCGCAATTAAAAGTTTATTCCAAAAGTTTAAAATAACAACATTATTATTTTTAACTAACAATAAAATATTTACACAAGAAATTCAATTTCTTTAAATAGAAATCAATTTCCTCACAAAATAATCAAATTGAAATTTTAAGCAAACATATTATTTTCACATATATTTGAGAAATCAATTAAACTTATTTTTAATTTTCAAGTATAATCATCAGAAAAATAAATTAAAATAATAACTAAGTGTGTGTGTGAGATTCCATCATCCTTATTAACATGTAATGGCTAAAATGAATCTACCTGAACAATGTTCTCGCCTTCATTATCGTTCACCTATTCGTGCATTCACTTGCACTCAATTTCTCATCAAGAATGACAATCCGCGAATTTCATAATAATGAATTCACAATCATTTCATTTTCATTTAAATGTCAATCTCAATTTCAATACCAATTTCAATTTCATTCTCAATAATCATCTAGCATAAACATGCAAATCTCCTTATTATATTTTCATTTAAATAATTGATAAAAATAAGTACGTGACATTGAGGATACAAAACAATGCAAGGATAATGTTAAGCAACATGAGGTTTAGGAAGGATATCCCAAGATGACTATGGGTTTATGACAATAAAATTGTTGAGGATACACAACAATTCAAGAATAGTGTTAAGAAACATGAGGATTAGGAAGGATATCTCGAGATGATGATAGATTGATTGGATTTGATTGATCAAGATTTTGAAGCTTGATTTGGAACAAAATTGTTTTGAATGATTTGATGTGACACTAAAAGAAAAATTAGATGTAACTAATATTGATTGTTTGGATTGATGACAAATAAATCTTGATAAGGAACATCATCTTATCAAAATATACCATGGGCTAGTGATTTGAATTTTTACTGATAAATGCTTGACCAACTTGATTTTACATTTGCCAATGTTCAAGTCACCACATTTGTTGGAGGATATAGATCGAGATTTATTCCCAAAGCAAGATGTAAACATCTACCCCTAGTGTCTAGAAATTTTTGAAGGGACATGGGTGGATTCTTGGATAGATGGATGGATGGATGGATGGATATGGTAAGCATATAAATGATGCCAAAGATTATCTTGTGACAAGATAAGGTGTTCAAACAGAGGATGCTCATTTCAATAATGCTTCAAGGCTCAGATAACGTTGGGTAGGATAGGATAAATGAAAATGACCCATGTCAAGATGTTTACTATAAGAAAGTGTAAAGTGTGCACCAAAATTTTTCAAGATCAAGATAATTTGGAAGATGGATACAAATATATGAAAATGGATTAGATAAATGGTTCATGGATGAATTTATTTATTATGGATGGAATGTTGGCTTTATTATGGATGTGATAAGATGCTTTCTCTAAAGTGGCACATGTAGATTCCTAGTTCTAAACATGATGAATGTTTGCTAGTTTTTCATCATGGTACCTATCTAAAGTGGCACCATAGTGGGTTTTACTAGAGGAATATTTTTATTTTTACTATTTCCAATCCTTTTTTTGATTTTTTTGATTTTCATATTTTTTGATTTTTTTGAATTTTTCGCTGAAAGATTTTAAGCTCATGTTGAATCACCTAGTGGTGTCGAGGTTATGTCATCATGTTCCATGAATATCCTATTTGAAGAAGGTTCTTTTCCAATATATGTGCACTTGAAAGAAAATTTTGAGATTCTTGATCTACTTTGTTGATATCAGAGTTAACTTTGTCTTTGTGCACACATCCTGATAGAGTGCCTTTTGAATCCTTATGATGAAGGTTTGATTCCAATACATGGTCAATGTGAGAATTAGATATCATGTGTGGAGGTGTGGATGGTTTAGTGTGTTTAGGAATAAAATATGGATTGGTTGATAAATTGGAACCTTTGACTCTCCAAACTTGGGAAGATGAGGAATGATGGGTGGATACAAAAGTGTGCATGGAATTAGGACCAACTGCTTGATATAGTTTGTACGTCACTTGGGAAGCCTGATTTTTCCTTTGTGGACATCTTTGATGGATAATTTTCCCTTTTTTATTTTTCCCCATAGTTTCTTTGACTAATGGATTTTTATAGGGATAATCTTTCTTTTTATTCTTCGATATCCATGGGTAATTGATTTGTCCATTATGCTTCTCAACTTATTTTTCTTTGATGATGTTCTTCATGCTTTGATTCAAATATTTCTTTTGATGTTGGTCCCACTTCATAGATGGGGTGATGGGTGGATGGATATTCATGATGTGGCAGGTTGTAGTATTGGCATCAGTTTCATCATAATTGTTAGAATTGGCTATGGATGCCAAGATCTATGGACCAAATAGAAAGAACAAGAAGAGAGAAAATAATGTGACAATAATAAACTATATTCAATGTCAATGGTATGAAAATGATTCAATGTGTGTGTACAAATGTAGTAGAGACCCCTTGGTTATATAGCCAAGGTGAGTACATAGGAGTGCATAAGAATATGACAAGTGTCATAATCTTATGACATGAGACAACAATAAAAATCTATCACTCCACCTAAAGTGGAAAGTGATAATGTGATAACCACCAAAAATAGTGGATCACCCACAAAAGGTGGAAACCTAATCACATGATATATCCATGAAAGGTGGAGGTGATAAAGTAATAAGAAGATAAGTCCACCAAAGGTGGAAATTCTCCAACAACTCCTATGTGGTCCCTAAGTAAACTTAACTAAGGTGTAATTATGACCTAGGACAAGGTACAAAACATTTAATTACATCAACACCCCCCCTTAAGTGCAACTTAGGGAGAATGTACACAAATGCAAACAATGCAAGATGGGTCCCGACAATTGGGCCATGTTAGGTACCCATGTACAAATGCAATGCAATCTCTCACAAATGAAGAAAAGGAGAAAACCTGGTGGGACAAAACTCCTCCCCAAAAGAGAGATGAAATACAATAATGAAATTCTCTCAATAATGCATGAGAAGGTAAAAACCCCATGTGAGGAAAAAGACCCCCCCATAAGAGAGAAGTAGAAGAGAGACGAGGCAGGCCCCCCTCAATGTTGAGTCTCCTGCAATGATGGTAGAAGCTCAAAATTGAATGTTGAAGATGATCCAATCTCACCGAACAAAATTTCTCCCCTTAGGAAGAAACAAAACCAAGGATGTATGCAGGATGTATGATGTTTCTAAAGCATGCTCGAGTGTCTCCATGTCGATGCCGAAAGCTGACACACTCCAAATAGGCAATCTAGGCCACACTGCTGAAGAGTACAATCCAACATCTAGTAGAGAAGAATGTAGAACATGATCCAAAGATAAAGATATCCCCTGCGAAGACAAAGAAGCCTCCTCCAAATGTTGTCCAAAAGTATCCACACTCATGTCAAGCTGCAAAGAATGTTCATGTAGAGAATGAACAAGAGGTTCAGAGTGTTCCCTCACAGCAACTGATGAAGGAGCATATTCATCAAAGAGAAGATGAATGTCATCAATAGTGTCCCCCAAATCTGCAAGATGAAACTCCACAAACAATTCTGAAATACCTGTCAAGAAGTCATCCAAAGTAAACATATTTGGAAGACAATGTATGTCCTGCTGCACTGAATCACAAGGAACCCAAACTGTGGAATCACAAGCATCATCAACTGCAACAGTAGATGGAGGAGATGAAATGCATGGCTCAAGTACTGGATCTGATGTGAGAAATCCCAAGTTCAAGTAGCCAAATTTTTCCTATGAATCATGGTTCACACTAGAAGTGTGATCAACAGCCGAAGGAACAATGTCACCATTAGAAGAAAAATCTGCAAAGGTATACAACCAAGATGAATGATCAACCACCCTAGTAGCAATGATCTCTCTACTCTCCAAGTCTCGAATGATGATTGAATCAGGTCTAAACTCCATAGTTCTCCCATTTCCACCATGTGTAATTTGATATATGGAAAGAATATTGTTCCTCAAATTAGGAAAACACAAAATATCCCGAAAAGTTTTGTCCCCAAAACTAATAGATCCCTTTCCAATGAAACTCATGTATGTATTGTTTCCCATAAAGATAGGAGACATAGAACAAGGCTGAAATGAAGAGAATATAGATTGTGAAGATTCCATATGATGTGATGCTCTTGAATCTAGAAGCCATCTACTTGATCCTGGACTTGAATAAGCACAAAGAGCTTGACCTTGATTTCCTGATGTAGATGAAAAATCCACAAGACCTTTTCCCTTAGATTGTTTTGAAGAAGAAGATATGTCATTCTAGAAGGTAAACCAATTTAATTTATTTTGAGAAGATTTTTTAACTCATTAATATCCTTCTTATAACAATAATGTTCTTCATGTCCATCTTGTTGCAATATGCACAAAAGGACCTCTCCTTCTTAGATGATTTCTCTTTTGAAAATAATTTTTATGTTCTTCTGTGGATTGTGTGTTCTTTTTATGCTTGTACTTATTCTTTTCTTTTCTACTTGAAGACTTATCATCTTTTACAACCAAGGCATGTGATTTTGAAGACTTCAAAGTACCCATTTGAATAATCTTATTTTTCTCTCGAATCAAAAGATCCATGAGAGCCTCAAAAGATGGTGATGTGAAATTGCTAATTGTCAATTGTTGAGTCTGAAAACTTGAAGCAAAGGCTGCATACTCAGTTGGAAGCTTGTCAAAAAATTTAAAGACCAATTGATCATCTTCTTTCTCAATACCACAATCTTGTAGTTGTGCTCTTAGCTCATTTTCTTTAGTGACATAATCTTGAACAGTGTCAAAATTCTTAGGATCAAGGCTTAAGAGATCATTTTCAAGTTTGTATCCCTTAACCTTATCAACCTTGCCATACAAAGTACCAAGCTTATCCCAAGCTTCATTGGATGAAGTACATTTATCAACATGAAAAATGAGATCATCTGAAATTAACTTTCTAAGTGTACCCAATGCCATAGAATTTATAGTGAGCCAATCCATATATGTAGTTGCATCTGCCTTAGGATCTGCAGGTGTAGTTATGGTTCCATCAAAGTAGTAAACTAAACCTTTTTCCATTAGTTTACTCCATGCACGTACTTTCCATGTAGAATAATTATGTGTAGTTAAGAGTGGGACTTTAGATGAACCCATGATGGAATGCAAGAGCACAAAATAGTCACAATCACACAAAAGACACCCCCCCAAATTCACTCAATCAAAGTACCCCCCAAGCAATATCTGATTTGGCACTTTATACTTAGTGCATTTACAATTTCCACTGCAAAAAATAGAAAAGTGGACTTTGATCTTGGTACATGCAAATTTCCAAAATAGGCCTCAATATCACAATGAAAAAAATATAGTAGATGAGATAAATCTGATCACACCACTGAGAATTACACAAAAAATCATGCACTTTGAAAAAAAAACTCACCCAAAAATGTTACCGTAGGAGCAAGTTATGAGCTCCCAAAGTTCCCAAAATGAGGACGAAGCAACAACACCTGTGAGAATCTGCAATTTCTGGAAAAACCAGAAGCCAAACCAAAAACTAATTGCACCACTATGAAGATCACAAAAAATTATCCCAAATCAAAAAAGAAATGCTCGAAAAAAGGAGCCAAAATGAGCAAGTTATGAGCCTTCAAAGTTGAACTGCAAAAATCAAAAGCCCATCTGTGAGGGGTGAAATTTTTCAAAAGGCTATGGATGCCAAGATCTATGGACCAAATGGAAAGCAAAAGAAGAGAGAAAATAATGTGACAAGAATAAACTATATTCAATGTGTGTGTACAAATGTAGTAGAGACCCCTTGGTTATATAGCCAAGGTGAGTACATAGGAGTGCATAAGATTATGACAAGTGTTGTAATATTATGACATGAGACAATAATGAAAATCTATCACTCCACCTAAAGTGGAAAGTGATAATATGGTAATGTGATAACCACCACAAATAGTGGATCACCCACAAAAGGTGGAAACCTAATCACATGATATGTCCATGAAAGGTGGAGGTGATAAAGTAATAAGAAGATAAGTCCACCAAAGGTAGAAATTATCCAAAAACTCCTATGTGGTCCCTAAGTAAACTTAACTAAGGTGTAATTATGACCTAGGACAAGGTACAAAACATTTAATTACACCAACAATAAGTATTCTTCGGGCTCCCTATGTTGGTGTTTTCTTGAGATGAAGTTGCCCCTATTATTATAGAGGTATCACTCATATTTTTAGATCCCTTAATTTTTGCATAACCAAGAACTTGATGATTAGGATTGCCAATAATTTGTATTGGTTCTAGGATACCCTATTTATATAGGCCTAATCCTCTACCTTGATAATTCATCATTTGAAATTTTTTTATTTGCAATAGGATATGATTTACCTTGGAAACAAGGTGCTAACCCTTCTCTTCTCTATTGTGGATCTTCAAAGGTGATATCTTCTTCATTTATAATATAGCTTCCTCTAAAAAATTTAAGTGATCCAAGTTTATAAGTGATAGGAACATCCATATGTGGGATGACTTCCTAATTGATATCTTTGGCTTGATCTTGTGAAATATAAAATTTGAATGATGCTTCAAGAGGTGTTGATGATTCACTGTCCATGTAAAATTCTTCCTCATGATTCATTTTTTATATGCCTTCACATGATGTTTCTAATTCACAAATTTTGTAGAAGCATTCTTTATGACCCATTTCTAATATGTCTCTAGATGTTTCTATATCTTGATCATGTGTACAAATGTTAAGATTAGGAGACCCTTGTTCCTCGTTAATGATATTAAGAGTATGAGACTCTTGTTTTGAATGAAGATCATCTACATGTCCATTCAAAGAAAGCATCACATAAGTTAATGGAGGAGTATGTGGTACATGGATATGATCATCATTTGCGATATCTTGTATAGATAGGAGAGTTCCCATTAGATCATTTTAGTATTTTGGAGATACAAATTATTGATCTTGGTTAATGTTTGAATTTATTTTGACATAGTTTTGATCAAGTTCTTGACATGGGTCAACTTCATAGGATGGATTTATTACAAAGGGTTCTTGGACATCACCATTAGGAATGGTAAGTGGCTCAATATCTTGTGATCTTTGAGTGGATTGGGATCAAGTTTTGAGTTGAGGATACCTTCAATATCTGCAACCATGAGGTCAAAGGATGTCAATATGTCTTGGAAAGGACCATTTCTAGAATTTGGTGAAAGATGATGCTCATTCTTTGGAATAAACTCTTGAGATATGTCATGTAGCTCATTAGGTTATGTAGATACATTGTCAACATGATCATTGGTTGATGGATCTTGGATTATGTCAATAGGATCAAATAATTATAACATGTCTTGAAATAGATCATTGTTGGATATTATTGGTGAATTTTGACCATGATAAAAAAGTGACTCTTGATGTATGTTAAGCTGATCATCGGATGAGGTGAAAACATCTTCAATGTGCTCATTGATGGATAGATTTTGATCATTATTTTCAACAATTATGGTGGAGATTTTGTCAATGTTTTCAACCATAGGATCAAATGATGTTAACATTTCTTGAATTGGATCATTGTTGGGTATTGTTGGGGGGTTTTGATCATGATTAAAAAGTTAATCTTGATGTATGTTTATTTTTTCATTGGATGGGGTAAAAAAAAATTCAAGGTGCTCATTGATGGATGGATTTTGGTCATTGTTTTCAACAATTATGGTGGAGATATTTTCAATGTTCTCAACCATAGGATCAAATGATGTAAACATTTCTTGAATTGGATTATTGCCAGGTATTGTTGGTGGATTTTGATCATGATTGAAAAGTGACTCTTGATATATGTTGATTTTATCATTGGATGAGGCAAAAACATCTTCAAAGTGATAATTGATGGATAGTTGTGATTGATCCTGGAGATGTGATGCCTTATATTTGAAATGGAGTGATCAGGTTTTTTGTTGATCTTGATATCAAACCTCTTGACATTGGAGATATTATTCTTGATGTAGTTGTGGACACAACTTAGTGTTTTGATTACATGGTTCAACCAATGGAAGAGTGTATTGATTTTGGGGTGGAGATGTCTCTTGGTGATATGAATCAATAAATTTTTTAAGTATAGAAATTTGATTCACAAATTTTTTTCTTGATATTTATCTTGACATCCTTGATATAGTTTATTTGGTTGTTGAGAAAGAATATTTGGAATTTATACTTGTTATTTTTACATGGGATCATGGATAGATTAATTTTGGAAAATGTTTTGATTTGGTATGATGTTTAGATTTGGCATTATTAGTTGATATTAAACATTGTTGTGATTGGGAAACACATTTCCTAGATTTAGGTAGCTTTGATTTTGCATGGTGTTACCTTGAATTGGATCAATACATGGAGTTTCTAACATATTTCCTATATTTTGAACAATATTGGTTTGATTTGCAAACATTTTTATCCCAAAGTTCACGAAGTGTGGATTTGATATGTTCATGTTTGGTAGGCTTTCACTTGGTATATTCACATTTGGCATGTACAAATTTGGTGGGATAATGTTGTTTGGAAGAAGACTCATTCATTGATTGTTTGGTTGATAGATTTGTAGGTTTTGACTTTTATTTAAATCTACCATAGGGAAAGGTGGTCCAAAATTTAGATTGGAAAAAATCACATTTGTTGTATCATTGAGGTTTGTAGGAGATAATGATCCCATGTATGGATTGTATAAATGTGAGTTTTGGTAATCAATTGGTATTGTAAGGCCTTGATAGTTTGGTTGACTTGGATTACTCATGATGTATGGATTGAGTTTATATTCCATGTTTTTCATGTGTTTTGACCTCATTAACCTTTAAGGAATTTAGGACCAATGATGAGATGAAATATGAAAGGGTGAGTGATATGGGTGTTGATCTTGTGAGAAATTTGGACGAATGTTAGACTTTGGGATTTTTGGATTTTTATTTTTAATTGGTTTGATTTGATTTGGATGATGGACATGTAAATCCTAGGATGTTGGATGTTACCTTGGGATAAAATTGTCTAGAAGGATGATAATTTAACTATGTGTGTGGGGAAGGATTCATCCATACACACTTAGCCAAACAAAGGGGATTTTTATTTTCATTGAGAGATTTACCAAAATTCTAATATGAACAATTTTTCCAAATTTCCAAAGGTTTTTTTTGAAATGAGATTTGATCCTAGATTAAACTAAGAGGAATTTTTTTATAGGACCAAGGTAGTGAAGAACATTTTTTTCCCTAAAAGTATTTCAAACCAAAAGACCAATGTTTGCATGGAAAACCATATGACCAAAAGATGAAAAGCACATGTGTGGGGTTCAATTGATTTTGGCTTGATTAATGAATTGATTTTACCACATCCAATGTCTTGCTTAAGTTTCAAACTAAATGTCTATGTCTCAATTCCTTTTCATCCTACAAAGTCTATTATGTGGAAATCAAGGATTCAAGGGCATAGTTTCCTAGGTTGACTTTAGAGAGAGAAAATTGAGATATATGCCCAAATATTTAGAAGCCTCTAAGGATAGATCCCTAAGGACAAGCAGTAATATGTGGAATTTTTAAAGGTATTTGATCTTTCCAAAGGGTTTGAATTTTGATGACCTTGTTGAATGTTTGTTTCCTTGTTTTTGAGATTTTCAGAAAAGAGTTTTGATTCCAAAGCAATGAATAACCCTAGGATAGAAAGAGACAATATTTTTTCAATTCCCACTTGGATAAATCTATTTGTTATTATTCAAAGAATATGATTAGAAACTTGACCACACTAGCTCCCCTGCACAACACACACTTCTCAAGTCAGCCAAGCTTGAGTTCTCATGAATCTCCCATGACAAAATTTTCATCTCTACTTTGAACCACAAGTACTTGGAATGGCTTCAAAATGACTGTTCTTTCACCAACAAATAGATTGGGATTTGGCTTACTATAACAAAAGGTTCTAGTATAGGCATTCCATTCATGGGGGATCATCCATATGATAAGAGACCATTGCTTCCCTTCTTGTCAAAACAATCCTCGTGATACTTGAACTTTCCTCAAGTACCCACACTTATATACCGGGTGGAAGTCACTTGGCTTTAGTGTGTTACTATTTGGGTCATTCCCTAGGGTGATTAATTTTTCCCACCAGGAAGGCTCTCTAAGGATAAACAAAAACAAGCAAGAACATCCACAGTTTGGTCAAGCTTTGTTGATAAACAAAGAGAGAACCCTTGAGATATACTCCACTCACACTAGCAAGATCTTGTTCAATTTTAAGAACCCAAATTTAAGTGTGGAGGTAATCACTTATACAGCTTAATACCACAATAAAGACTTTTGATTCTCAAGATCACCGTGAGGCATGAGAGAAGTGCATACATATTTTTAAATGATATTACTTTGGATAAGGGATTACAAAACATAAAAGGCACATGTTCATTTTAATCCTTTAAAATAAAGAATATGAGTTCTTTTTAAGCACCAACTTTGAAGTGTGAGATTTGTTTTTTTCAATTGTTAAGCCCAAAATAAAATCTAGTAAGTTTCCTATGGTTCTTTTTAATCCCTTTATTTTTCTTTTAAGCCCAAACAAAAATTATTGAGTCCTAAAAGCATGAAGATGACAAAATCCTTAGAAAAGGGATTATAATTTCTCCCCAAAGTGTTTAAATACACTTGATACAATGAAATGATAATTTCATAGAGAAATCCTTGTCTTTATATCCTCCCTTCACTTTTGATCAAGCCCACCTAAAAAATCCTGTTAATACTATAGGGACAGAGGCCATAAACTAGTTAGAAATAAAAAACAATAAAAATGAAGGAGCACATGTAAAAATTATTTAAAAATAGAATTTTACCCAACTCCCAATAGAATAGTCTACAATTGCAGTGTATTTTAAGGAAGTCAGTAAAACTATATAGCACCACTAGGGATTGACAACAACGGACTGTGCAAAAACAATGAGCACAAATGTGGCATTCTTTTGATAGTGACAGAGTTTGGAGTTTGGAATTCAAATTCCTTTGGCGAGAATTACTGAGAATCATAGTTTGGAGTTTGATAGCATCACCATATGGTGTCGTTGGACTGATAGCGATGGACTTTGATGGCTAGTAGTGCAGTTTTCCTGTAGACACAAAAACTCAACAAAAATTGACAAAATTTCTCAAAAAAACATATTAGATTCTTAAAATTCACCCTCCTAGTTCCAAAATGTGAATGGTGATCCTAGACCTACACAAACAAAAAGAACAAACACACAATTATTCCAATATGCAAGTTAGAAACACCATTCCCCATTAAATTAATTTGAAACATGAAAACAAGAAATAATATGAAGAACACAATGAAAAATATATTAAATCCTATTTAAATGCTCAAAATCTTAATCCCATGGGGGAATTGGTGCCATTTTGATGTGGAAAATGGCCCTTTCCCAATTCCTTGCAAGCTTGATGATCAATAGTGAAGATTTGATGCTCCTTGGTGAAATGTCTCCATAACCTAGCTATGCCAACATGAAAAATGAATGAAATAGACAAAGATGGATGGAGATTGCTCAAAACTTGAGGATAGTAATGTTACATGAGGTTGTGAATCAAATGCCTAAGATTGTGGATCCAAATGCCTAAGGAACAACACTTGCTAAAGGTTTTGCAAATGGGGTAGCAAGCTAAGTGGGCTTAACCTTAGGCGGAACTCTGTGGTTAAGCATGCTTGAGCTGGAGCAGTACTAGGATGGGTGACCTCCCAGGATAGACCAATGCTTCTCCTATGTGAGCATCACCTAGATACAATGAGTGCTACGTGGACCATTCATTATCATGAGAGATGGGTTCTTGTGAACCACTACACATGAATCATGGTTCAATGAGTTGACTCGAAAACTACATGGTTGAATCCTGATAGCATTGTCATAATTTGACATGCTATGGAAGAAACCTCCTACTTATCATCTTGAAATCATCTCTCAATTTCTCAGAATCATCTCGCAACATCTTGAAAAAATAACACAACATCAAATAACATCCAAAACTCTAATTTTTTTAGTAATTGAATAATACAACATTATTTAATTAATTCACCTTTTCATCATTTTTGAAAAATTAAATAAATTTCACTTGTTTAATAAATTCCTAAAAAACCCAATTATGCTATTAATTAAATAAAACAACATTATTTAATTAATTCATGTTTCTATCATTTCAACCAATTAAATAAATTATATTTATTTAATGAATTCCTAATCCCACTTTATTTCATCCTGATTGATTAAATAACATCAATTATTTAATTATGTCGCTAAAACACCTTATTCCTCCAAGTTAATTACATTATTAAATCATAATGATTTAATTATGACACTTTCCCTTTAAAATTTGAATAATTAAATGAAACTATTCAAATCATTTATCAAAAATAAAATCAAACTAATGCAACTTTCCTTGCAAAAAGTCAAACTTAATTTACACATTCAACTCCAAAAAGTAATTAATTAATTAAATCAATTAATTCATATTCCTCACCCACTTTCTAATTGAGAAAATTCTGATTATTGACTGAGCAATCTGATTTCCTAACTAATCAATCTAATTTGCTAACTAATCCATCAATTTCCTATCTAATCAATCTAATTTCCTAGCTAATCAATCTAATTTGCTAACTAATAAATCAATTTCCTAACTAAGCCATATAAATCCTAACTAGTCAATCTAAAAAATCCTGATTGATCAATCTAATCCCTAACTAGCCAATCTATTCCTCAATCACACAAATTGTGTAATCAACTTTGCACAATATTCTCATGTCTAAATCCTCTCAACACATTTTGACTGTTGATCTGGATAGTATCCAACATGATCCTGATCATCCATTTCCAATCTCATTTTCTATATAAAAAACCTCTTTCCTCACAAATAAGGATCAAATAATCAATATCATTTGCACAACAATATACTGCTAACATTCACAACCACCATTGTTAGATCTTCAACCATTTCTTTGATCAACCAACCAAGGAATCATTCTTCATTATTTACACATGAACTATGGAGGATTTTCAGTGATACAAAAAATCCAACATCATGCAAACACACTCCATCATGGGATGGTAATCTCTCCTTTTCTTTGAATTCATTGCGTTAATATTAGAATTTCATTACGTAATTTCAATAGCTTATATTGTACATTTCATGAGTGATGCAATCAGATCTTAGATTAAGTGTTTTGAATTAGATAGATTCTTAGTTCATTGCATTAATCTTATTTGCATTCTATGTTTTTCCCCTCAAACATTCTGGCACACTTGGTGGGACCACGGTCCTCCCTACTAATTCTTTTATGAGTTTAAATTGAATTTTTAGGTCCCAAAAGTGCTTTTGAAAAATGTTTCATGCACTACCTAGAAGAATTTCACACTTACCTATCAAGAAAACCGTGCATCTGCTATAAAAACTGGGCATCTAACATGAGAACTGTGCTTTTTCAAATTATCTGAGCATCTTATTTGAAAAACTTACATTTTATTCTAGTAGGGGGCAAACTTTTTTTGAGAATTGAGCATTTGATTTTGACAGGTGCACTTTTGCAAAAATTCCCAAGTACTTGCTCTGACAGACTAGTGCACATAATTTGTACTTTTCCATTTGATTTTTTGCTAACATATGTTTTTTTTTAATGTGTAATAGGTGCTAATATGTTTTAATGCGGGATTTGAAAGACATTATCTTTTATTTTCTATAGGGAAGATAGATAGTCGAAGCATTTTGGATATACAAAACATCTTTCTTAGATTAGGAATATTTATTTTGGGTGCTTTAAAAAGAACAAACACACTTTATTTAAAGGGTCTAAAATGAAAAATTTCAAGGCTTTATTAAAATAGGAATATTTATTTGGTGATTAAAAAGAACACAAATGAAAAATTCATTTTTTGTGCTCTAAAATAAACCATTTTAAAGCTTTCTAAAGTTAGGAATTTTTATTTCAAATCTTAAAAAGAACCCTACAAACTACACAGTTCAATTAAAGTGGTCTATAAATGATTTTTTTCCAAGTTGTTCATAATTAGGAACTTTTATTTTAGTGCATAAAAATAACAAAATCCAGACAATTTTTTTTTGATGCACACTCGTTGTACTTTTGATGACCAAATTAAAGACCAAGACTGATTTCTTAGAAACACTCAAGTTTGGGGCTTAAAAATGTACAAGTTATTTCTTTTGTCTTGCACCATTGCTATCTTGAAAGACTTATATCCTAAATACCTCCTATTGGTGCAAATGAAAATAACAAGTCATTTATGTTATTTACATATTTTTGGGGATAACAAAGCTTGAGGTGTTTAAAAAGAATCAATTTGATATGAAGTGATTGTTTTGCATTTACTATTTGGCAAGCTCAATTTTTTTATTTTCTCCTCTCACACCTTTTGGTGATCTTGGGTGAGCGAAGAAAAAAATTTTAGCTTCTCATTTTATTTTAAAATTTTACCTTAAAGAGGGGGCTTACTTTGAGACACATCCCATGCTAGAGAACTCATTGCAAGGTCTCAAAGCATGTTTACTAGCGGGCTATATCAAAGGTTGTGAAATCATAATCTGAAATTATCTTCAAGCCATGCTGACAATAGACTGCACCTAATCCCATGTCTTAAGTGGCCAATGGGTGAGTTTAATTTTTTTGTATTAATAGTTATGACTAAGATACAAATTTTTTTAGAAGCCACCCTATTATCCAAAAACACTCTTTGAAAGTGGAGCATTAGAATTTACTTCTGAGAAGTTACTTGCCAAGTCTAACTACAGGCCCACACCATGAGTTGCATGTAAAATCATCTCTTTGAAGCATGAGGCAAGCCTACCTAAAATAATGGTGTCTATCCACTAGGGTTATAATTGTGTGTTTATGTTAATCTCAACAAATACATTCAAAAGAATTTGACATCAAATTATGTGATTTATTTAAGGAAAAAGAACACATCCAAACAAACATTGAACATGATGGTTGAATCAAAAAACCTTTGAATTAGTGTATACTTGTGAAAGAAGCCCTATGTTTTCACTCCTTGAAAGGATTTTTCCTTAAAGGTTTTTGAATATTATGGATTTTATTTCAGATTTCATTAATCGAAGTAAACATTTGGGAACCATGGCTTAGGTGTTTTGATTTCACAACTTAAATCTATAGACATTAAGGTCACATAACTCTATGCTTTTTCAGTTAGTCCAAGTGTTGTTTTATCACTTTCCATATTCCAAACACAGAGAAAGTTGAGAAAACTTGATAAATATATCCACAATCTTGTGCATTCTACTTAGAAACTAGAACTATTACTTCACCCTACTAAAAATTGGGGAAAACAAACAAAAGTTGTTTATAGGATCATTGTTCAAACAAAAAACCTGGAAAACTAGATAAGTCACATAATCCCTTGTCCATTATTCCAATCCTACTTATTAGAAATCAAAATCAAATAAACCATTGGGATCATTCCTTCACTTAGAAATATATGATACCAATAGTTACTTGGAGCTTGTAGATAGTTCAAGTAAGATTTCCCACAACATATCCTCAAGACAAGGAAGTGAGATATCAACCCTATTTCTTCAACATTTTCATTTCCCAAAATTAGTACCACTCCAAAACAACACTCAAACCTTAGGGTCTTGAGCTTCATAGAAACCATCTCAAAACACCATTACACCTTATGACCATCTAGAAACTGACTGCTCTAGTTCAACAGCCAGACCTTGTAGCATTGATCCTTCAACCTAGTCTCACATACATTGAAGGTGAACAAACTGACAACATAAGTAGTTTGAGAACCTTCATATTTCAGAAGAATGAAAAACCCTACTAGTTTCTCATTGCATCAATCATTTTAGATGAGGAGGAAGAGAAAGAAAAAATAATAGCTAGAAGACCTATGTTACCACCACCCACATGGCAACAGAAATAAATACCTCATGCTATTTGGTAAGATAAATATCCTTATGACTAGAAAAAGACAAATCCTTAAGTGGAAATCTATACTCTAAATTTTAAAGAACCACCCTACAAAAAATATCACCAAAGGTTTCATCTCAAGTAGATACCACACCCATCAAAATCAGCTAGAATTTTTCTATTATCACTTTGCACCAGTAGGCCAAATCTTTTCCAAAGATTGGTTGCTACAAAAAATAGTCACAAAAATATTGGTAGTTGTTTATGCCAACTACAAGAGAACAACACCAACATCTCACCAAAAAATACCATGAACTATGAAAGGGACCCATGAGGATATAAACCAAGTGACCCTATGATAGGTTATTGAGCATAAAAAGATCCCCAAAACATGTTGATATATTACCCAAATCACTCTTATCAATAGTCAAAACATCAAGTAGGGCAATAGCATCAAAGGTTTCAAAATCACTATCAAGGAATAAGTCCTGAAAATCAAATTTCCCTAAACGAAATTAAGAGAGATCTTCAAGAAATTAAACAAAATCAAAATATGACGTATCACCAATGCCATGTGCAAAGTCAAAACCTTACATATCCACAACCAATGAGAATCATTCCAAAAACACCTCAATATCCACATCAACAACACTTCCAATATCCATACTATCAAGAAATTTCACAACACAAAGGTATACCTCAACTGCAATATCAAAATGTACCTCAAATACCGTATTAAGGAGTTCCACAAAATCAATAGAAAAACAATCAAGAAAATCCGCAAAGGAAAGATTACCAACCAAGAAGCAAATTCACCCCTTTGGGAGGGACTTTAGAGGTAATCATGCATAAACTAATACAATAGGAACTTTTCAAAATAAATGATAGTCCAACTTATATTGAGCCAAGATTTAAACTCCCTTGGTATAACTAGTATGAATAATGCAAGTTCCACAAAATCAAGGGTCACATAATGAACAAATGCACAATACTCAAACATATCATCCAAGAACTTATTGATCAAGGAGAAAAAGCTATTGAAGACGACATTCAAGGTTCATATACCAATGAAAACAAATATAATGTCTCAACCTCAAAAGTTGAAAACAATGATCAAGAGCTATCTATCACTCATCACAATGACAATATCTTAGTGAACAAGAGGACATAAATAAAGAAGTTATTCCCATAAAATTCAATTACCCAAGTATAGCAATGATCTAGTCCAAGATATACTGACATCATCCAACCTCATGGCGGTACATATTGAAGATCAAGAGACCCTTAATCCAACACTTATAACCAATGCATAAAATATAGACAAAGAGCTATCACCCATATGCCAACATTTTTAGGAAATCCAAGGATCCTTTACAAGAAATCCCTTCTTTGAAATTGATCCATGCAAAGAATGTGACTTGAATCATATCAAAGATGATACCACACAATGTCAAGATACTATAATGACTTGATAGATATCTTCCAAGACATCCCATGTTTTCTAAAAGAAGAAAAAATCCATATACCAAGCACACATACATCTACCAATGAGATGCTTACTCCTAATAGACATGTAGATGATCTTCATCCAATAAAGGAGTCTCATACTCTTGAAATAATTACCAAGGAAAAAAAATCTCCTACTCTTAACATCTACACATAAGATCAAGACATAGTCAAAGATAGAGACATATTAGAGAGGGACTGTGAAGAAGACTTATACATAAGTTTTGAATTAGAAACATCCTATAAAGACATACTAGAAATGGATCATAAAGAAGACATAGATAAAGTTTTGAATCAAAAAAATCCTATAAAGACATCAAAAATTAATCATGAGGAATGCTTTTATGTTGATAGTAAATCAAAAACACCTCTTGAAGAAGCATTAAAATCTAATATTTCACAAGATGAGGCCAAATATATCGCTAAGGAAGTTATCCCACATATGGAGGATTCTACGAGTGAAGAATCTATCACATTTGAAGATCCACCACATAGAAGAGAACGATTGGCACCTTGTTTCCAAGGTAAGACATATCCTTTTTCGAATGAAATATTTCAACAAATAAATTATCAAGGTAGAGGAATAGGCATACATGAACACGGTGTCCTAGAACTAGTACAAATTATTGGAACTCCTAAGAATTAAATTCTTGGATCTAAACATATCAAGGATACCTCTATAATACTAGGGGAAACTTTATCGAATGCAAGCATCAACATAGAGAGCATGGAGGGTCCTTATGAAGAAATTTCTACCCATAATACAACTAACCATATCATGAATCATCATCGACACATTTTCCCACCTCTCATTGGGACTAGAACAATAAGAGATAAAGCTATACCCAAGAAAAAAACACATCATTAAAGTAAAAGAATTAGTGAAACAAAATGGACAAGAAATATTAAAATGGATATAAAAGAAAAAAAGAGAAAATCATTCCTATCAAACTTGATTAGTCAAAGAAACTATGGGGAAAAATCAAAAAGGGAAAATCATCCATCAAAATGTTTGGAAATGCAAAATAAAGCTTCACGAGAAACCTACAAGGTATATCAAGATGTTTGTCCCAATCGAATCTTCATATCCACCCATCATTATTCATCATCCAAAGTTTGGAAAATAAAAGGTTCCAAACTTTCGACCAATCCATCCAAATCTCTTATTCCTCAATGCATTTCAACATCGATGATATCTAGATCCCACATTAACCATGTGTTGGCAGCAACTCTTTATCAAAAGGATTCTAAGGGTAATCTATCATGATTTGCGCATCAAGGTAAGGTTAACTCTGGTATCAATAAGGAAGATAATAATTATCAGGGGTTACATTCAAGCATTCATATCTTTGCAAAACAACTCCTTCAAGAAGGATATCATTGGCACATCATGAAAAAAAAAACCCTATTAGAACCAAAAATATCTACATCTGAACCACTAGGTGGGTCAACATGAGCAAAAAATTGTCACCATGATGAAAAATTGGTATATAGGCATCTTGTGTGACATAAAAAAATAAAAAATCAAGAAAATAGTTAAGAATTTTTTTCCTCTAGTGAAAACCACTATGGTGGCACTTTTGACAAGTAACATGATAAAAAACTAGAAAATAGGTGTCATGTGTAGAATTGAGCATCTATGTGCATCATTTTATGTGGAAACATGTCATTTGATCCATAATAAATCCAATCCATTTTTATCCAAATCCGACTTATCTCGATCTTGACAGATGTTTGGTGTACAATTTACACTTTCTTATGGAAAGCATCTTGACGTGGGTCACTATCATTGATCCTATCCTATCCAACATTATCTGAGCAATGATGCATTGTCCAAAGGGGCTTACTCTATCCAAATATGTTATCTTATGACAAGATAATCTATCATTTCTAGACACTGGGGGCAAGTACTTATATCTTTCTTTAGAATTAAACTTGATCTATGTCTCCTAGCTCATGGTGTGATCAAAAAATTATCCCAACAACAAGGTATATGATCAATGACCTACCAGGGTAGCCTTGAAATAGTTCATCCTGTCAACAAGGTGTACCACCAACACACTACTATGGTAACCTTCAAATATGATAATAACATGGATTATTCATTCGATTAATACTTCTAAGATATCAATAGTTTCTTGAACCCCACATCTAGTTCAATTAATATTTTCCACAACATATCCTCTTGAAAAACAAAGTGCAATATTAATCCAGGTTTTCAACATCTTACACCCTAGGAAAAAGGGTAAAAATCCAAAAAAAATAGAAGAAAAGAGAAAAAAGATAAAATAAATTACAAAAAATAAAGAAAAATAGTAAAGAGAAATAAAGTGTTCTTTGAGTGAAAACCACTTTGTGGCACTCCTAGAACATGTATCGTAGTGAAAACCCAGCAAACAAGTGTTATGTTTGAATAAAACTTGCATCATTATCTATCAATACTTTTCACAACATCCACCCATCAATTTCATAAAACATGTATCCAACCATGGCTTGTCACTGATTAAGGAAATTCATTTGATTGGAAAAAAATTATTGAAGCTATTCATGGATTAGATCTTGCAACATCCAATCATGGTCATAAAATAGAAAAATTCAAAAACATTGTAAAACAAAACAGGTCACAAACATTAGAAAAACAACAAAAATAAAAAACATCTGAAAAACATTAAAAGAACCAAAACAACATTTTCAGGATCATTCCTCCACTCAAACAGTCTAATATATCAAAATTTTCTTAAACCTCACAGTTAGTTCAAGTAGATTTCTCACAACATATCCTCTATACATAGAAGTGGAATATCAATCCATATTATCAATGTTGTTTATCCAAAAATAATTTATGCCTTTTGAGTCAAATGGTTGAACGATGTGGTCTTTGCAATCACCTTAGGTTTACAACATGCTTTATTTCAACTTAGTCAAAAAAATCCAAAATCCAAAAAAAAAAATCATAAAATAGAAAAGGTCAAAAACACTCAAACCAAGCAAACTACGAGCCTCTATGTGTACAACATAGGAAAGGCTTATCTTTTGATGAGCCCTCGAGGCCCTAGGTTATTCCCTTGAAAAAAATTAGCATCATAAAAACTTATAAAAATATAAAGGAAGACCCATCCCATCATCAAAAGCTACAAGAAAACATCACCCATAATAAACATATCATCATCCTCATATGTTGACAAAGAAAACAAACAAATAATATAAACAACAAAAGCTAGAACCTTAAAGAAAACAATCGCACAAATTTGAGTACAAAATAGATGGAAAAGAAGCCAAGTATCAACTACCTATCTTTTTAATAATTCACCAAAAACATCCCAAGATATGACTTAATGGATATTTTCCTATGATAGACATGATCAACAATGGATAATAGTCTTGAAACCCCAAACAGATATGGAAAGTGATACTACAACTTTGTTTTTAATCTTTTTGTAGTCTTATTTTTAAGATTTATCTTATTGAATCATTCCTAGGATCTCTCGAGGATATCCATAAGGATTTAGAGAGCAAGGAATGGTGGCTATTGAGCATCATTTCAATTTTTTGTTTGTAAGATATTTTTGTAATACTACCATGGCAAATACTTGCTTTATTGAGTATATGAAAGTTGTATTGAAACAATCTGTGAAGCAGTTGCATGTTAGGTGTTCTATACCTCTTTGTGTGACTACTCTTAATTTTTTTTAACACAACCCAACTATATACTTTAAACAAATTTTTCGTATGTCTAGTATAAGAAAAAATACTCTTTGTTTGTAGACTCAAAGTCCATGCAATAGATACAAAGTCACCATGTTCATTAATACTCGGTGAATCATATTTTTTTCTACATCAAATAGGATTTCTCAAACTGTGAAGTCTCTAAAGCAAAGAAAAAGCAACTCATCAACTACTAAAAACATCATATTTCTATGCATCATCCATATTTCTTCTAATTAACATCATATTTATATCCATCATCAATATTTATTCTAATTATCATATTTCTATCCATCATCAATATTTCTTCTAATTAACATCATATTTATATCCATCATCAATATTTATTCTAATTAACATCATATTTCTATCTATTATTGATATTTCTTCTAATTAACATCATATTTCTATCCATCATCAATATTTTTTTCTAACATCCATCCTACATAGAAACATCATAAGTACCATATCCATACTACATCCAAAAACATCATCAATACACAACATGATGATAATAAAACAATAAAAACATCATGTATCATGTATGGGGCATTCATTCATCATACATCAACACCACATAAGCAACATCATATGAGACAAAGTATGATTCATCCATCCACATCAAATTAATACATTGGAATATCATAAAAACATATATAAACATAGATCATGTCATATATCTTTATCACATAAGCATAAAATGAGGCTGAATCGAAGAAGGTATATCTCATATATATATATATATATATATCATCATCAAAGAGATAAAATGTCACAAAGTACATCATCCACAATGAAACAAGTGTGATTGGATAATACAAAATCATAACATATTTACCAAGTCTCAACTAGACCGATGAATATATATATATATATAGCACATGTCTACAACATGCCTTTGAACAATTAACATCACAAAGATCAAGTACAAAAAGTAAGACCATAATAGGAAAGGCAAAACACTACAAACCATAAAAAGGATCTAGCTATCTCATAGATCGATCACCTACACCTACACTTGGACCACCACCATTGTCATCACTCACAACACTAAGATCTTTGAGCCATGGGCATCGAGCATTACTAGGAATAGTAGCATCATATAAGGTCTTATAATAGGTGGACATCAATAAAAATTGATCTTGCTTGGCTCACATACTATCACGCTCTACCCTAAGGGTATCTCTCTCTATCATAAACAATTGTACTTGAGCCTTTGTATCATTTTGTCGACTACTCTCGCTCAGCCCTCAAAATGTCTACCTAAGCCTCCATAGCCTATCATTGCACTATCTCTCTATCTCTAGCAATAATCATCTGAGTTAACAGTATATCTCCATCCTTAGCTGATGGAGGAGGAACCAAAACCTATCTATGACCTTGCGCCTAAGGCACACTCATACTAACCACCTTGTGTCCCATCACGTCAAGACCTATCTAATTTCTCTGATAGAACCTCAATGTGCTATCACTCCCCACAATGACTTATAATACTCATTTTTCCCAAAGAAAGATCACTCCCAGGATTGGTGAACCTCAATGGCTTATGTCCTACCAACCACTCATCATAATCAAGAGTAGTACCTGGACCTACCAAACCAACCAACTAGCCCCAACCAACTAGGGTAAGTGATTTAAACTTAATAACAATAGTATCTATATCTTTTTGGAGACCCCATACATGGACCTCCCAAGTGGTCTAACTGAACTGAGCCTTATAAGCATAAAGAACCTGCCCATCTCTCTCTGAACTAATGAAATATTCGGTCCTATAAGTAACACTCTATCACATAATAAGAATGAAAAATCAACCAACATGTATGTCGGAAGTAAACAAGATGATATGAATCCTCTAGCCAAGCCTCACAACCCATATAAGGTCTCCACACAAAACCTAACATCTCATCAAAAAAATGATGCCAATATGGAAGATCCTTGGCCAAGGTCTAGTGCATGAAATCCCCATAATGATAAGAGTATGGATCATCAAGAGAACGATCTAGTTGAGAAACTACAATATGCTCCCATGCCCAAACATGCAAAAGTGAAACACCTATGGAAAGAGATTTCTCACCCCGATACATGACCTTGTGTATATCTTTGTAAAGATGAGAATGGAGACAAGCACCCTAGGTATATCTCATACCATGATCAAGAATACTCTCAATACATGCAACCTAACCCATAGGAAACTATCAACCTCTCCTACTAGTAACAACTAGTCCTAAAATTAAACCACATAAGACAAGTAAAATAGGATTTGCACTACTAGAAAACCTAGATAGATCAATCTTTGACTGACACATCTCCAAGTGTCTAACACCTAGTGCACAATGCATGGAATGAGTATCGCGTCGAACATGAATGGGAAGGTGGAGTATCCTCCATACATCCTCAAGTGTAACAATCACCTCTCCTATAGGAAAATGAAATGAGGAAGTCTCAGAATTCCACCGCTCCACAAGTACAGCCATCATAGATATGTGAGTCTTGATAAGAGGCATGTAATGAATATAATTTAGTCCAATGGAATCAAGAAAATATTGCTACAACACACCAAAATGGGAAATCAGATAAAATAGGTGTAGTAGATGCATCTCCCTTGGTTGTAGTGGTTTGAGGCCCACCTGCAACCATTTTTACCCATGATGTTAAGGCTTCATTCTAAACATGTAAAGAAATAGAAAACAACACAAACCATGATGAAAAATTTCATTTAGGATGACAAAAAGAAAATGATAATAGGTTTTAAATGAAACAAAGGAAAATGCAGGCTCACAATACCAATGAAAAATTTAACTATACAAAAATTAAAAACCACCTACACCATTGTAAATATCATAAAATTCTACCCCGTTTAATAAATAAAGAAGTGAAAAATACTTCTGTATGACCAAGATATTGTCGTTTGAAGATAAGGTAAGAAAATTGTTGATTACAAGTCATAGAGAAAACAAAAGCGAGGTTTCGGGAGCAAGGGAAAGATTTAAGGAGCATCTACATGCTTCTATAGTAAGTTCAAGTTTTTCAAATGCAAGACTTTAAAGTAAGTGTGAGCTTCTTAAGCAAGGCTGAGGAAACAACTCTAGAGTAAGAAAAAATGAGGTTTCCAGTCAAGTGTGAGATTTTAGATTGAGTACATGAATCAAACACAAGGTTTTAACTCAAGTGTGAGGTTTTAGGTCAAGGGTGAGGGTTTAAAGGTCAAAGGTGAGGTTCACACCTAGCAAATGCAAGGAAAATGATGTAGCTGCTCAAAAATCACCAAAACTTCACCATTGACTCAAGAAGTTGTGTACATGCATAATGAGAATGTAAAAGAATGAAAACAAAAAGTGACACCTAAGGGCTAGCTAAAATCTCAAACAAGGTCTAAATGATGTGGGGCTCCATCAAATCTCAACATTGCTCCTCAACAAGTGACAAAATGGGAAATTGAGAGACAAGAATTAGCATAAAGATCAAAGCACAAATGAGCTAACTAGAGGACTAATTGCCTATAATAAACCTCAATAAAACCCTAATTTCATCTAGGAAACCCTAATTTTACTTAAGGAATCTTCCTAATTTTAAATTAGAAGCTCTCAGAAACATCAAAATGAGAAATGAAGAACCTGTTGATCTAATATTTCATCTAAAGTACATTGAAACTGAAATACAATAGTGTCAAAATCCTAACCTCAAACTCAAAATTTTTGGTCAACCTCTCAAGGGGGCAGCATAGAGTCCTACTATCATTCCATTAAACATTGGGGCATAGTGGGGCATATTTGTTTTTTCAAAAAATTGATCCTAAAAATAGAATCTTTGAAACAAACCAACTAGTACTTTGAATCAAAGAGGGGGAAAATGTAGACATGTAAAATTGACCTAAAGCCTATCACACACTCTAAACAACATCAAACAAAATCAAACAACATTGAACAACATCGAACAACATCGAACAAAATCCCAAAACATCTTTGAATCATCCTACAATGTCTTAGACTCATCCTGCAACATCTCATAATCATCCCATAATGTCCTAAAACATCTCAGAATCATCACGAAACATCTCGAAATCATCCTACAATGTCTCAGAATCATCCTGCAGCATCCTAAAACATCTTAGAAACATCACACAACATCAAACATCATCCAAAACCCCAATTATTCTATTAATTGAATAATACAACACTATTTAATTAATTCACTTTTTCATCATTTTTGAAAAATTAAATAAATTTTATTTATTTAATAAAGTCCTAAAAACCCTAATTCTACTATTAATTAAATAAAACAACATTATTTAATTAATTTGCATTTCTATCATTTTCACCAATTAGATAAATTATATTTATTTAATGAAGTCCTAATCCCACTTTATTTTGTCCTCATTGATTAAATAATGCCAATTATTTAATTACATCTCTAAAAAACCTTATTCCTCTAAGTTAATTGAATTATTAAATCATAATAATTTAATTACGACACTTTCCCTCCAAAATTTGAATAATTAAATCAAACTATTCAAACCATTTATCAAAAATCAAATCAAAGTAATGCAACTTTTTTTGCATAAAATCAAACTTGATTTACACGTTCAAATCCAAAAAGGAATTAATTAATTAAATCAATTAATTCATATTCCTCACCCACTTTTTTATTAAGAAAATTATGATTGCTAACTGATCAATCTAATTTCGTGACTAATCAATCTAATTTGCTAACTTAGCCATCAATTTCCTAACTAATTAATCTAATTTGCTAACTATGACATCAATTTCATAACCAGGCCATCTAAATCCTAACTGATCAATATAAAAACTATGATTGGTTAATCTAATCCCTAACTAGCCAATCTATTCCTCAATCACACAAATTGTGCAATCAACTTTGCACAATCTTCTCATGTCTAAATCCTCTCAACATATTTTGACCGTTGATTTGGATATTCTCAAACATGATCTTGATCATTCATTTCAAATCTCTTTTTCTATGTAACATTTCTCTTTCCTCACAAATAAGGATCAAAGAATTATTATCATTTGCACAACAAAGTACTACTAACATTCACAACCACCATTTTTAGAGCTTCAACCATTTCTTTGATCAACCAATCAAGTCATTGTTCTTCAATATATTCCACATGAAATATGGAGGCTTCACAATGATACAAACAATCCAACATCATGCGAAAAAACTCCAACATGGGATGGATATCTCTCCTTTTCTTTAAATTCGTTGTGTTAGTCTTAGGATTTCATTATGTAATTTCAATAGCTTAGATTGCTCATTTAATGAGTGATGGAATAAGATCTTAGATTAAGTGTTTTGAATTAGATAAATTCTTAGTTCATTTCATTAATCTTGTTTGCATTATATGGTTTTCCCCCTCATAGAATAGTGTCTCAACTTCTATGTTGAAAATACAACAAAGAGACATGATATTTCTATGGGAAAGTCATTCAACTCATAGCCCACTAGTTCTCACCTCATGTAGTAGATGAATCTTTCTTTGTTATTATTATCTAGTTGTGCTAGGAGAGCTCCCAATGTTACTTGTGTTGTAGACACATAGAATATCATTTCTTTGTCTAGATTAGGCGACATTAAGACTAGAGGAGTATGTAGGTATTCTTTGACTTGTTGGAATTATTGGTCACATCTCCCATCCCACTTGAATGTGATTTCTTTTTCTAGGAGATGGTAAAAGGGTGATACTTGTTTGCCAGTTGTGTGATGAATTGCTTAATATATTGTAGCTTCCCCTGTAAACTCCTCAATTGCTTCAATGTCTTCTATGGAGTAATTTCTAATATGAAATTTAGATTCATAGGATCTACCTCAATGCCTCTTCGTGATACTATATACCCTAGTAGCTTTCTAGATGTTACTTCGAATATACACTTTTTCAGATTGAGCCTCAAGTTATATTGTTCGAGCCCATCAAACACTTTTGCAAGGTTGATCAAGTGGTTTTTACTTTAATGAACATCACTAAAATTTCATCCACATAGTTTTCCATTATTGTATGTAGCATATCATGTAAAATTAAGATCATTCATTTTTGATAATTCAATCTTGCGTTCCTACATTCTTTAGACCAAATGGCATGACACTCCAAATAAAGGTCCCCCATGCACAAGTGAATTCCATTTTATGTTGATCATTAAGGGATATTTTAATTTTATTATACCCATAGAAACCATCCATTAATGATAGCATCTCATGTCCCACTGATAGATGCATTATCATATCAATTCTTGGAAGAGGGAAATTGTCCTTTGGGATAGCTTTGTTCAGGTCTCAAAATTTTGTGCACATCCTTATGCCCCTAGTGGGTTTTGAAACTAGTACTAGATTCGATATCCATTCTAGATAATCAATTGGTCTAATGAAGCCCACATCTAGTAATTTCTTCAGTTCTACCTTTACCAATAGTGCTATTTGAGGATGCATTTTTCTTAGTCTCTACTTGATACGTTTAGCTCTAGGAAATACAACCAAGTGGTGTACAACTAATTTTGGATCTAGTCCTATCATTTTTTCATTTTTGTATGCAAATTTTATCTTTATTTTTTTGATAAATGTTGTGAAGTTCACTTTATCTTTAGGATAAAGTGACATTGCATGGTATGTGATCTTAGGTGCTTCTATTGTGTCAACATTTATAGGTTCTTCTTCTTAAACTAGGAATGTTAACTTCTCTTAATATACAGATATAGGGAGATTGAATCCTCCATCCTCAGATGCCTCAGAGAGGTTTACATCTTTAGATTTGTCCTTTATTTTCTTCCTTATATGATTTGGTAGAGCCACATTGTGGTTTTCTCTAGGGAATCTCATTTTTATTTTTACATTATCCTTTTCAATTTTACAATTGAAGGACACAATTTCCCCACCAAAATACACTTCATGTTTGAGTTCCATGACAAACACTGCTTTATGATCTTTGTTAAATATCCAAGATACTGAGAGGGGGGTGAATCAGTATCTTCTTAAACTTACTGAAAAAAAACCATCCAATTAATCTAATCCATATTATAATTAAGATGAGTAGAAGCATTAAATAAACATGAAGCACATAGCATAATAACACCAAGATTTTTACCTAGAAAACCTAGAATGAGAAAAACCACAGTGAGGATTAACTCACAATATAGTATAATCGATTATAAGATATTATAAAAGGGTGGCTTGTGGTTAGGACTCATTGTCAAAAAATAGAGGATCACTACCAATAAAAATTATAGTAACAAAATAACTTATAGCCAAAGAATGAATTGATGTAAGTACACCTCAGAGTGTAGGTTCAGTTCCTTTGAAGCTCATAAAATTTGCATGCCAGTAGATCAGTGTTCACTCTTTTCGCATCCACACTTAATCCACCAACATTCACATACATTGTTCCAAGGTGTTTCCCTTGGTCTCCTCAGCATGGGAGAGCATGAAACTTTAGATTTGTGAGATGGTTTAACCACCCCCTATGGATCTTGGATCTCGTATAAATCTAGCAACTGTATCACACATTAACAGGTTGATCTTTTGGTGCAACGGTAGCCGTCTTTGTAGTAATTGGTATAAGATCCAAGGTCATAGGTTCAAACCCCTCACTTGTGTTAGGGGGGATTGTTGCAAGGTGTTACCCTTGGTATCCTCTGTGTGGGCCAACATGTCACTCAAGCTTTGTGACATGGTTTAACCACCTCCTATGGATATTGTATCTTGTATAAATACAATAGAACTTTGTATCAAGCTTTAGTAGGTCAATCTTTTGGTATGAAGTCAATCATCTTTGCAACATACACAATTCATTATTCATCTATCTCAAAAGACACCCAATATATATTTTATTTTCCCATTAGTAAAAATCAGGTCAGCTCCAAGTAAACACAAAAAATTATCAAAATAAATTCAAACATGTGGCATGCAACTACATGTCAACATGGATTGCACAAACAATATTTAATCCATTGCACCTTCTAATGCTTATTAGGTTAGCTAGAGATAGACCTAAAAATAAAATGTAAATAACAAAAATTATGCCAAAAACAAAAAAGAGAATATGTATACATGAGATCATGTCCATGCATGCTTTCATCAACCAAAAACCATTTCCCAAAATTTGGAGTAACAACTATCAGTAGAGGGTAAATCCAAAGCAAAATACCAGAGGATAAATCTGCATTACCAATTCAGAATACCATATCAACATGACTTTGAATCTTACAATTGAAACTCATATATCATGGTGAAATCATTGACAATAAAAAATATATCAAGAGGTGTGTTCTTCTTCATTCTTCCAACAATCTGCCACTTTTTCATTGATGGCAACATGTGCCAAAAGAATTTACAGACTTTCTATGTATAGAGTACACTCTATTTCTCTTTCCTCTCTCCCCCTTTGACATTAAGGAAAAAGGATGACCAAAAAGGTATGAACATAAATATGTACACAGGGTATGAAATTTACAACACATATAATCAAACTATTGAACTCCTCCTGAGGAGTTTAACCCAAACAATGTAAAAAATAGAAACTCTTTTACCCGAAGGAGGGAGCACTTTGAAGTTTGTGAAGAATGCCTTGCCAGGCTTCTTTTCCATTCTCCCAACTTTGTTTAGCAGATATCAACATTTTTTTCAAATATTTTAATGCAATAAAACTTTCTTCAACCTCATTCAAAGTATCTAGGGTCAGATTAATCTTATCCAAATTCTTTGAATTAGCCAAATCATTGGCTACCGGAGTGTACTCCATTCTTACATTATCACCAAGCAGACCCAATTTTTTGATTATCCCTTCCTTCTACTTCTATAACATGATTTTTTTTCTTTGTGTAGATATGGCATTCCAAGTTGATCTATCTCTATCCATGGATACATTGTAAGTACTAAAAAACAACTGTCAACTATGGCTCAATGGAGTCCATGAGATCTTTTATACTTTGTGTGGCATCAAACCACCTTAAGCAATAGGAAACAATAGAATTTTCTTCTGATTCACAGGCCTTTACAAATTCAAGGATCTTCTCTACGTTGATATGTGCCAAAGCACACTCATCATGGAGGATAAATATCCTTTTATCAGTAAGTTTCTCTTCAATTTCCTATTTTATTTTCTCACCAAGTCCGGTAGCATAGTCCTTGAAGGAGTCCAATATAAGTTTTAGGTTTTCAACTGGAGTGAGATGTGTCTACTAATGTATTAGGTGTGACATCTGACAAAGCCTTAATAGTATCTTCAATAAGCTTAGTTCCCTTATGATGCATTTCCAAGATTTATATTTTTTGGATGCATGAAATACATCATTTAACACCATTTTATGTATAGGAGAAATCTTATCCATATCCACATGACCTTGATTCATAGGAAGTTGCAAGAGTTCTAAAAGGATTAATTATTGTAAACTAATCTAATTAGATAGCAAACCCTTCAAGATATCATCACTGGAGGTGGATTCATTGATGGAATTTTGTGATTCCATAACCTGCTGAGATACTTCTTCATTCTTTCCATCAAGTTCACCTGATTCCTTATTTCCCTCTTCCTCCTCAACTTTCTCTTCCTCTGCTCTCTTTTATTCCATCTCCTTTCATTTTGAATTTTCCTCTTCTATCATTTCTTCTTCTTTTTCTTCTTCCTTTTTATCTTCTCTCCTCTCTTCTTCTGCTTTATCTCTTTCCTCTTCAAAGTGTACTAAAGGGGTGACATCATGAGTCTTTGCTTCAACATTTCATTCAACCCATATTTCACTTTCTAGAGCCTCGTTAGCAACATTAATTTATAGTAGAACATATAGACTACCTATTTCCGAAAGGATATCAAAGTCATTCATTTCCAGAGGTAAATTTTTATTACCAATACTAAAAGGAGGATCTTCCTTAACTTCTGTAAAAGTTTATTTTCTTGATTCAGGTATTGCTCCATATGCAACAAGCATACCATATTTTTCCATTATACTTCATGGTTAGATTAGTGATAGGATTTTTTGTGAGATCCCTCATATCATATGTTGCACCTATGAGATCCATCACCACTTCATTTTTCACTGCTTTCAACACTAGTATTGATCCAATGCCGTAGATTTCGGTGATAGCTTTGATCACTTACCTAGTTATCAAATTTAGCTCATTTTTCCACAAGAACTGATCATGCATTATGCTAAGGACTAGTTTAACATACCGATCATCCATAGTGGAATGAAAATTAGGAAAATTGTTCCAACAATCCAATTTCTTTGTCACAATATTTGAGTACTTAGGTTTCACCTTGAAATTATCTCTAGAGAGTTCATTCAGTCATATATTAATCAATTTTATGTGATTGAATTCATTGGTCTTAACCCTAATGTACATTATGGTATCCTCTATAGGCATGACACCATTAGTAATTGAAGAGAAAGAACCCATAGGGTCATCTTAAGAAACCTTAATTGAGTATTTCCTATAGGAAGGTCTAGGTCTTTCTATTGTATTTACAACTATAGGGGTTTCCATTTTCTATATACCGAGCTCTTAACAGATTTAGAAAGAGAATTTTCACAAGCTCACAATGACACAAAATAAAAAAAATGCTGCTTTGTTTCACAAATAACTGAGGATAGGGTTTTCCCAAGTCACACTTCAATTCGCTCCAAATCACTCTGAATCACCTCTTCGCCTCCTTCGAATGCACAAGTTATTGAAATTACTTTATGATTTCTCTTTATAGATCAATGTGATGGCCTAATTTGCATTAAATGTGATGAAATTCAAAAAGCTGGCAAAAAATGTTCAACTGCATTGCAAAACCCTAATATGCTCGGCAAGCGAGCATTCGTACACTTTTTCTTCTAATTTATTTTTCAAAACCTCTTCCTATTTATTTCTTACAACATCTCCTCATGCCAAAGAGTGACATGCCCAAAATCAAGGGGTTCAAAATATTTTATGCTAAAGCTCCCCTAAGACCTTGCTAGGTATAGTTCAAGGTGGAATTTTCTGCACCAGCTGAGGGTACAAATACATTACAAGATTCTGAATCTTCTTTATTTTTCCACAAATTTCTCATTTCTTGCTTAACTTCCTCTTTGTCAACTTTCTTCACAGGTTCATTCTTCTTTATTGGAGCAGATTGTTTTCTCTTTTTACTTATGCATATGTTTGAAATATTTCCTAGTTTGTTTCAATTATAACAAACACCATTTATTTTATTTATTTGACTTCTATTAATCCTTGATTTGCACTGATTCACTTTATTCCCAAACTTTTTTCAAGTATAGTAGTAACCAACAAAGGATTGAATTATTCTTCTTGAGTCATTAAACTAGTTCATCACCTAAGTTCTATATTCACTAGCTCTATGCCCAATCTTATTACAAGCATAACATTGTTTGAAGAAGGAACTAGAGGACTGATTCATCCTACTTTTTCATTCAGTTTCCTTATGACCAAACTTGTTGCATGAAAAAAAGTGCCATTGAAAGATGGATAACATTGAGTCTTTGGTCTACTGATAGGTGGTTCTCCTTATCTATTTTCCCTTGTTTTGAGTCTTTTGGTCATTTATATAATTTGAGCTTTCACCTACTTCTAAAACCAATCCACCTTTGTATTTAGATTCTTTATGTCTTGCAATCAGTTCATCAAGCCTGGTAGAGCTTGTCTTGAAACTATCTTCACATAATTTTTCTTTTTCCAGTTCTGCACTTAGGTTCACCACTTCTTGTTCAAGCTTGGAACATTCATCAGACTTGCTCTGCACTTCTGCATTCAAACACTCTTCAATTCTCTTTTTTTATTCAACTTTCACCTTTAGTCTAGTAATATCTTCATCTACTTGTTTCAATTGTTCACTAAATTCTCTATGTCTCTCTTTGAATTTATTTAATTTCTCTTTCAACTTCCAAACACATTCATTTGCTTCATCAATATTTTATTTCAGATCTCTATTTTCATTTACAACTTTGTCAAGGTCATCAAGGGAAGTCCATAGTTCTACATTATCATCCATTTGTTCAATCTTCAAGATCTCCCTTAATTTGTTAGGCTTCTCCAGAGGAACCAAGTTCTAATACTAGTTGTTAAATATCCAAGATACTGAGAGGGGGTGAATCAATATCTTCTTAAAATTATTGAACAAATTCCATCCAATTAACCTAATGCATATGATAATTAAGATGAGAAAAATTAATTGAACATGAAGCACATAGCACAAGAACATAGAGATTTTTATGTGGAAAACCCAGAATAGGAAAAACCATAGTGAGGATTAACTCAAAATATAGTATAACTAGCTATAAGATATTACAAGAGGGTGGCTCACTTCCAAGACTCACTATCCAAAAATGGATGCTCACTGCCTACAAAAATTATAGTAACAAAATGGCTTGCAACCAAAGAATGAACTAATGTAAGTGCAACTCAAAGTGCAGGTTTAGTTCCTTTGAAGCTCACAAAATGTGCATGCTAGCATATCATTGTTCACTCTTTTCGCATCCACATTTAATCCACCAACATTCGCATAAAAAAATCATTATTAATCTCTCTTAAGACATCCTATATATATATTTGATTTTCCCATAAGTAAAAATTAGGTCGGCTCCAATTAATTAACACAAAAAATTCTCAAAAAAAATTCAAATGTGTGGCATGGAACTACATGTCGGCATGGATTTCACAAAAAATATTTAATCCATTATACCTTCAACTACTTATTAGGTCAGCTAGAGATAGACCTAAAACCAAAATGCAAATAAAAAAAATTATGTTGGTGAAAAACAAGAGTATTTGTACGCATGGGATCCTATCTATTCATGCTTTCATCAGCCAAAAACCATTTCCCAAAATTTGAAGTAACAAATATCATCAGAGGGGAAATCCAGAGCAAAATACTAGAGGATGAATTTGCATTACAAATTTAGAATACTGGATCAACACGACTTTAAATCTTGTAGTTGCAACTCATATATCATGGTGACATCAATGACAACAAAAAATATATCAAGAGATATGTGATTTATTTTTCAACTAGGAGTGTTGACTTCTCTTAATATATAGGGAGATTGAATACTCCATCCTCAGACACCTCAGAGAGGTTTTCACCTTGATATTTATCCTTTGTTTTCTTATTTTTACGATCTAATAGAGCCACATTGTGGTTTTCTCTAGGGAATCTCATTTTTATTTTTACATTATCCTTTTCTATTTTATGATTGGAGGACACAAACTCTGCAACAAGATACACCTCATGTGAAAGCATGAATCAACAACAGATCAGAAACACAGATAACACCAATATTTCTGCATGGAAACCCTATTAGGGGAAAATCCATGGTGGAGGTTAATCCACAAATTATACCCTATTAAAAGTATAAGAAAAATATATGAGGAATTCACATGCATTCAGGTACACTACCTAGAGCTCACTGATCAAAGGAAGACTCACTATTTTATAGAAAACATTCAGATTAAATCCATCTAAAGAATTTAAACTGAGAAAGTAGCATTTTCTAATGCTTTAGTACAGTTCTAGTTAAGCACATGAAAAATTCTTCACTTTTTTCTCCAAGTAATTAACAAAAAAACTACTCAAAAGGAATTGAAATGTGTGGCACACAACTACATGTCATAATGGATTGGAAAAGAAAGATTTAATCCATTGTACCTTCAACCACTTATTAGGTTCGCTAGAGATAGACCTAAAAACAAAATCTAAATAACAAAAATGATTTTGGTGACAAAAAAGAGCATCTATACACATGGGATCCTATCCATGCATGATTTCATCAACCGAAAACCATTTCCCAAAATTTGAAGTAACAACTATCACCGGAGGGGAAATTCAAAGAAAAATATCTGAGGATGAATGTGCATTACCGGTTCAAAATATCAGATCAACATGAATTTAAATCTTGTAGTTAAAACTCATATATCAAGAGATGTTTTATTTCTTGTGTGACTAGGAGTGTTGAATTCTCTTAATATAAAAATATATGGAGACTAAATCCTCCATCCTCAAATGCCTTAGAGAGGTTTTCACCTTGAGATTTATCCTTTTTTTCCTTCTTTTTACGATCTGATAGAGCCACATTGTGGTTTTCTCTAGGGAATCTCATTTTTATTTTTACATTATCCTTTTCAATTTTACAATTGGAGCATACAATATCCCCACCAAAATACTCTTCATGTTCGAGTTCCATGACGAAACCTACTTTATGATCTCCGACTAGTATATCAAACTTCACCACTTCATCAGTTCATTAGAAAACTTCATGCACAAACCATCATCTCCTCAAAAAATGATATCATCATAAATCTTAAAATATAGATTAGTATCAGCAGCACCTTTGTTAAATTCAAGCTTCAAAAAATACTTATCCAATCTCTTGTTGTAGCACTGATAGGCCTTACTCTTAGTAGAATAACCAAGAAAGATTCCTTCATCACTTCTAGCATCAATATTTCCTATATCTTCATATCTCCTAATATAGAATTTGCTCCCAAATATTTTGAAATATCTAACAGTAGTCTTATGACCAAACCATAGCTCAAAAGGATTCTTACCAGTATTACCTTTGATTTGTACTCGGTTAAGGATACAAACAACAGTACTCACATCTTCTCTCCAATGGATATGAGGGACATTTCCTTCCAACATCATAGTTCTAGAAGCATCTTGAACTATCCTATTTTTCCTTTCCACAGCTCCATTCTATTGAGGGGTCTGTGATGTAGATAATTGTCTCTTTATACCATGTTCTTCACAAAAATAATTTAACTCACCAAAAGTAAATTCACCACTTCCATCTAATCTCAGACACTTAATCTTTATACCTATCTCTATCTCAACCATAGCCTTAAAGATCTTGAAATTTTCTAGAGCTTTCGATTTATCCCTTAAGAAAGTAACCCACATCATCCTAGAGTAATCATCAATAAGAAACCTAAAGTACTTGTAACCTTGTAGAAATTTGATTCTAATAGGACCAAACAAGTCGGTATGCACAAGCTCCAACAATTCATTTGAACAATGTTGTTTGCTCCAAAATGAAATTCTAGTTTGTTTTCCTAACTGGCATTCCTTGCATATGGTATTAGTAGGCTTCACCAACTTAGGAAGATCTCTCATAGCCTATGAGGAACTTATCTTGATAATATTGTCATATTTTACATGACACATTCTTCTATGTCACAGCCAACTTTCATCAACTTGAGCAATCAATTTATTTTTTATAGTAGCATTTAGATGAAAGATGTTACCTTTTATTTTAGTACTTGAAGTAATCACATTTCCAGAACTTCCCAGTATGTTACATTTTCCATCTTTGAAATTAAGATTGTATCCCTTATCAACTATCTGTCCAACACTCAGAAGATTATGCTTCAAAAATTTAACATAAATAACATCATCAATATTATTCTTACCATAAAAATGAAGACATCTTCTAACATAGATTATACCACCATTGTTATCACCAAATATTACAACACCACCATCATACTTCTCCAAGATTAAAATTTTACTTTTATCACCTGTCATGTGTGTATCCATGGATTATTTTGTAGGTATGTTAGCGGATTAGATTAAATAAAAACCCAAAGAAGCTATGAAATACAAAGAAAGAAAATAATAAATGATTATACCAGATATCCGTCAAAGCTTCCATAGCACCTCCTAGCTTGCAGTGTATGATTGTTGCCCTCAGATTTGTGTGTGTGAGAAATTTGACTATGACATTGTCCTATGCAAGTTTTGAAGGATTTGAATGAAAAAGACTATGCCTATGCAAAGTAAATTCTAAACATAAAATGTCTATATTAATGAAGTGGTCCTATAATCATGAAGTGGTTTTAAGAATGAAATGGTCCTTAAATTGTGAGCGAACTGGTTTTTATATAAAATATGCAATTTTGGATGAATGAACAAGATTAAAAATTGACAAAGCCTAAAATCAGTGGATGAGAGTTCATGTGACAATCCCTAATTAGGGTTAGGGCGAGATTATTAAATGAGCACATTCAAGATGTTATTTGATAAAATCAAATTGGCGGTCAAGAATAAATGTGATAATTAGTCAAAAAGATAAAGATTTTCAAAAATCAAGAAGATAAGAGTTGAACTGAAAAGCATTTTTTTGGAAAATCAAGAATTTGCTCATTTTTGGAAGAAGATTACCATTTTTAATTAAATTAATTCAAAATAATGATTTTATGTGACAAAAAATAATCTTTTCTCAGATTATTTACTAAAATGAAGAGACAATCAATACAACAAAATAAAACGAAATTATTTTAAATAATTTCATTTATTAAAAATGAGAGAAATGTTAAATTAGGTAATTAAATAATTAACATAATTATTTAATTTAGAGGATTATGACCGATAATTAAATAAATTAATAAATTTAATTTAATTGTAAGAAGACAATAGACAATTATTGATGTATTGAATAAATAAATATAATTTATTTATTTAATAATCATGAAGAATACACTAGACATGAAATAATTGAATAATAATGAATTAGTTAATTAATAGTCGAATGTGGATCAAAGACATAATTAAATGTCATAATTATGCTAGGAAAAAAGTGGTAAAATAGAGCTTGTAGACTTAGGTCATTTTTATGTGTCTACATTTGCCCCTTTTTGTCATAATGCAACCTGTCGCATTGTGGAAAATAAAATAAGTCAAAAATATGCCCTAGTGCAAATATATGATGAGGAAGAATGATGAGGAGGGTTGCGGTATGCCCCCTCGAGAGGATAGTTGGGTTCCAAGGATACGAGTGTGCTCTTGAAAATGGACGAGAAGACTACAAGATGATAGGACAAGAAAGTGTTACTGCAAAATCTATGGATGATGATATGGATGCAATGACTATATGAAATGAGTGAGAGAAGATGGAAAGACATAAAGGAGATGCATGTTAGTTCCTAGACCAAATCCTTCAACACATTACCTTAGGACTTTAATACTTATTGCTCTTAATCATCATTGGGCAGATTAATGTAATGGCCAACAAACACCATGATATGAGATAAATCAAGGTGTGAAAGTTTGTACCATAACATAAGACAAGCAGTCGCAGACAAGGATGATCATGATTCATAATAAGAGTGCAATTGTCCTAGTCTTTTTGTGATAACCAACTGCAAGCAGAAAAAAACAAGAAGGACAAGCCATGAAACATTGTTTGCTTCTCTAAATCTTGTTTCCAAGACATCCTCGAGAAAATAGCAACATGATTACCTAAAGAAAAAAATAAATCCATTAGCATGATACATCATTGTTTGTCTAAATCCCATAGTTAGGAATTGCTAAGAAACTAGTAACATGAGTGTCCAAAGACAAGACAAACGTCATGAGACATCGCTATTTCTCTAAATCCTGTTGTCGGGATCTCACTGAAAAACTAGTAACATGAGTGTCAAAAGACAAGACAAAGGTCATGAGACATCGATGTTTCTCTAAATCCTGTTGTTAGGATCTCGCTGAAAAACTAGTAACATGAGTGTCAAAAGACAAGACAAATGTCATGAGACATCGTTGTTTCTCTAAATCCTCTTGTCGGGATCTCACTGAAAAACTAGTAACATGAGTGTCAAAAGACAAGAAAAACATCATGAGACGTCAATGTTTCTCTAAATCCTCTTGTCAGGATCTCGTTGAAAAACTAGTAACATGAGTGTCAAAAGACAAGATAAATATCATGAGACATCGTTGCTCCTCTAAATCCTATTGTTGGGATCTTACTGAAAAACTAGTAACATGATGAAAAACCAAAAGACAAGTGCCAAGTGTTTATCAAGTGTGTTTAAATTTCAAGTGTTTTAATATCAAGGTTACCAAATGTCGAGCAATATCAAATTCAGGAAGGAAACATCCTGAATGACATTGATGTCTAGGAGATTAATTCTTAGAGTTAGGAGAATTCATCAACATACGAGATGATGAGGATAATTCTTAGGAAGGACACATCCAAAAGTATAAAGAAATTATGAGAGGTTCTCTTCAAAAGGACACATCTTGAAGGAGAACCCAAAATTTTGCTAGGGTAAATTGGCTTGATAGAATTTGATTACACGTCACTGTTGAATTCACCAAAATTGATAATGAAACAAACTGTTAATAGATTGCTTGCTTGAGATTGATGGAAGATGTGCTTGATTTGAAGAAATTTTGACGTGTGTGAAAACGTTGTGCCATAAACCCTAATGGACTAACCTAGTGCAGCCTTGGGGCCTCATCAATTGTTGGCCTTGCCTACATCGTGCACTCAAAGACCTCGTAGTTCAACACGACCAATGACATTGTCCAAAGGATTCATCTTTGAATCATGATTTTATTTTGAAAAACCTAGGAAGACTAACCTAATGTCTCAGGGATTCAAACATGAATCTTGACTACGTAGAAAATGCATAAAGACAACGTAGTTTGGACATGAACAAAATATTGATTGATGTGACCGATTGGATTGACAAGACAGACATTGAATTCGACTCTCTTTTTGGGATTTTGACATTGATTTGGATATTTTTGTGTTTTCTGAGGACATTTTCAATTGTTTAGGTCATTTTTCAGGACTTTTTCAGATTTTTATGACTTTTTTCAGTACTTTTTCAAATTTTTATGACTTTTTTCAGGACTTTTGCAGATTTTATGACTTTTTTCAAGACTTTTTATGAATGCAGGATCATGTGTGACACCCACTATAGTTACATGAGAAAGGTCTTTCCCCCAGACAGGTTGAGTAATATGGACATAGGCAGACGTGGGACAAAAGGCAAGGATATGCAAGGGGTGATGTCAACCAGATGCTAACCATGGCCAAAATTGACAGGACTTAGGATGAATGTCATGAATGTGTCAGGCTGTTGTGATTATGGAAAGTGGATAAGGGTCGATTAGAGTAATAGTAGATGGCGAAGCAATGATCAACTACGCATGATGCCTATTTTCTAGGTTTTCACCATGGTACTTATCCAAAGTGCCTACTTTCTAGGTTTTCACTATTGGACGAATTTATTTATTTTTACCATTTTTGTCATTTTTTTATTTTATTTGGTGTCACCAAGACGCATGTTTGCCAGGTTTTCATCAAGGGATGATTTTTTTGATTTTTGATTTTTTTTGTATTTTTAGGTTTTAAGCCAAGCCCTCTAATGCTATGTGAATTTTTTTTGCAAAAGTAAGTTGTTGATGGGTTTTGTCAACTGTTCTCCATTAGGTGTGGCCAAATAATAAGCTCCAAAAAAAAATGTTGCAGTAATAATATAAGGACTAAGCCAATTAGCCTCGAACTTTCCAGGCTTGTCACGGTCCACTTGATTTCATGGATTTTCCGTGAGGACCAAGTCACTGATTTCAAATTTTCTCACCAATACTCTTTTGTTATAGCTCTGATAGAGATGATTTTGATATGCCTACAAGTGATTCAAGGTATTTTTTTGTCTTTCTTGTAACATTTCTAACTCATGTAGGTGAGAGTGTCTATACTCTTCATCATCAATCATTCCTTTCAAAGAGACTCAAAGAGAAGGAATTTCAAACTCAATGGGTAATATGGCCTCAAATCCGTAGAATAGGGAAAATGGATGGCTCCATTGGGTGTACAAATGCTAGTATGGTAGGCCCATAAGACAAGATTGAGTTGTAAATGCCAATCTCGGCCAATGTCATTGACGATCTTCTTAAGAATGCGAAGAATTGTTTTATTTGATGCCTCAACTTGACTGTTACCTTGTGGATAATATGGGGTGGAGAAGTGATGTTGGACATGGAATCGCTTACAGAGTTCATGAATGTCCTAATTTTTCAATGGACTCCCATTATATGTGATGATGGACTATGAAACACCAAACCGAAAGATTATGTAATTTAGGATAAACATTGATATTTTCTTACCGGTGATGTAAGTGAGAGGGATGACTTCAATCCACTTAGTGGTGGTGATTATGAATTTATGGGCATTAGATGAGGATGGATGGATCTTGCCCACGAGGTTGAGTCCCCATTGTGCAAAGGGCCATGGAGAAGTGATCGGTCTCAGCTCCTGTGCAGGTGTGTGGATTAGGTCACTGTGCACTTGGAATTTTTGACATGTTCTGACAAACTAAAGAGAATCTTTTTTTAGTTTCGGCCAATAGTATCTAAGTCTAGTGAATTTCCTAGCTAAAGTTGGACCACTCAAATAGGATCCACATATGCCCTCATGTACTTCACGTAAATTGTTTTGGGCTTCATTAGTGTCGAGAGAGTGAAGAATGGTGTTATCAAAGCCACAACGGTATAGGGTGCCACTAATGATGGTGTCTCAAGTGGCTTTTTGGATAAAGGACTTTCTTTGGTTATTGGAAAGATTGGGTGGTAGGGTTTGGGACTTAAGATAATCATAGATGTCCTGGTCCAATGTGAACTGGGGCCAACAATTTTGCAAACCATTTATGAATCTGGGATGTCATATGCAAGCATCAATAATTGTTGCACTAAGAGCTCAAATTGTGACACATTTTTGGGGATGTCTAAGAGAGATCCAATAGTAGCCATTGCATCAACTGCCTTATTTTGTGTCCTTGGGATTTGCTCGAAAGCAATAATTTTAAAATATTTCATGAAGCTATCCACCATTGGCTTGTAAGGGAGATTTTTTTTTATCTTTCATGTCATAATCATCATTCACTTGGTTGATAACTAACTGAGAATCACCAAATACTAGCAATGTCTGAATTTTCCATTTAATTGCAATTTTGAGTCCTATGACCAATGCTTCATGTTCTGAAATGTTATTAGTACAAGGGAAGGTGATCCAGAATTCCTTAGGAATGGAATCCACTTTTGGTGTGAAGAACAAGATACCAACCCCTAAGCCGTGACTAGTATGAGACCCGTCAAAATACAGTTTCCATGGTGACGTAGGCTTTGCATGAAAGATAGACTCAATAGGAAAATCAATTATCAGTGGATGAGTGCCTTGGATAGGTGCATCTACAAGTTGGTCAGCTATCACCTATCCTTTTATTGCCTTGCGATCAACATATTGTATGTCATATTCACTTAAAATCATGACCCACTTTGCTAACCAGCCTGTTAATGTTGCCCGACTCAAAAGATACTTTAATGGATCAATCTTAGCTACCAAGTGTGTTTGGTGATTTAGCATGTATTGTCCTAGTTTCTTTGTTGCAAATACAACTTATAGGCATGTGCATTCAATGGTTTTATAGTTAATTTCATATCCTATCAGTGTACGACTAATATAGTAGATGACTTTTTATTTTTCCTCATAGTCATTTTGTGCTAATAATTCCCCTAGTGCATTTGTAGTTGCAGATACATACATGATCAATGGCTTTCCTTCAATGGGAGGAATCAAGACTAGTGGTGTCGATGGATATTCTTTAATTTGTTCAAAGGTTGTGTGGAATTTTTCTATCCATGGAAAGGGAATACTTTTGCGTATCAGATATTGAAATGGTTGACACTTGTTTGGCAACTGTGCGATGAAGAGTCGGATGGACTGCATTCTGCCCTAGAGTGTTCTCAACTCACTGATTCCTTTGGTTGTTGGCATGTATAGAATTTCTTTCATTTTAGTAGGATCAAATTCTATACCTATTCATGAAACTATGTAGCCCAACAATTTTCTCGAAGCGACCCCAAAGACACATTTTTTTGTGTTCAAACAAACCTTGTAATTTTATAGTCATCTAAAAAAATATTTGAGGACCCTAAGATGGTATTTCCATGTCAATGATTTGGAAAAAATTTCATCCACATAATCCTCCATTAGGATATGAATCATTTCATGAAATATTGTTGTCATAGCTCTCTGGCATGTGGTGCCTACATTCTTTAAGCCAAAAGGCATGGTATTCCAACAGTATGTTCCCCATGGGCATGTTAATGTTGTTTTGTGTTGATCTTCAGTTGCAATGCAGATTTTTTTATAGCCTAAGAAACCATCCATGAGAGACAACATCTCGTACCCTATGGTGAGATCAACAATCATGTTGATATTCGGCAACAAGAAATCATCTTTTGGACAAGCCTTATTTAAATCTCTAAAACCTGTATAGATACAAATTTGTCCATTTGGCTTTGTGAAGGGGACAATGTTGGATATCTAGTCAGCATAGTCTATTGATCTTATGAATCCGGTATCTAGTAACTTCTTCAACTCATCCTTGACAAGTAGTGCAATCTATGAATGCATTTTCTGAATTTTTTTCTTGACTAGCTTGATTCTCGGGATTAGAGGAAGATGATGCAATACCAATTATGGATCAAGGCCCAACATGACAACATATGACCATGCGAGGTTAATTTTCTTGTCTGTGATTTTTTTGAAATTCAGGTTTTTCTTCCTCTGACAATGATGTGGCCAAGAGAACCATTTTAGGATTCTCTGGCATAGCTATGTTAACTTCCATTGTAACTTTGATAAGCATAGCTTATTTTTCCTATGTGACGGGAAGAAATTCCAATCCTCCATCCTTAGGTACCTCAGAGAGGTTTTCTCCTTCGAATATGTCCTTTGTTTTTACTAGTTTGTTGTCAGAAGGTGCCTTTCAGTTTTCACCTAAAGACATTTCTTTTTTTATTTTATTCTTTTTACTTTTGTGACTGGAGGATTGCATAGTCTCCCCAAAATAATCTACACAATCTAGGTCAATAGAGAATCTAGCTTTGTGATCACCCCATGGTATACCTTCCTAAAGCCCCATCAATTCTACTATTGCCTCATCATTCTATAGGATATCCATCACTGGTGGTTCTTGTTGGTCCCAGTCAATCAGTTGCAGGTAAACAAGGGAAATCCCATCATCATTGTTGGTAAAAGATGGGGAAGATACAAAAATTGTGCAAGTTGAAGCCTCAAGTGTGGAGGAAAAGTTCTCAATTTCAACTTCCGTGTCAAATGTAATGGATGGACCATATTAAAATTCATATGAGTTGAATTCATAGTCATAATAGGGGATAAAATTATCAACATTATGACTAGTGGTTGGAATTCTAGAGGCATGCACAGTAGGTTTAGACATGTTAGGTTCTTGGGTTGGCTCGGGAATGGGGTGGGATGATTCAGATGTTGCCAACGATAATTTATGTTCTTTTGGATCTCAAGGAATGCTTACCCATTCCTTATCTTTAGAATGATGGTCAATAGGATGAATGTTGTATTCTTGTTAGAATCATTCTTCAAAGGGGGCTTGTCCAGGTGCCAAGAATAGTCTATCAATATCATATTTGCTAATAGTTTTCTTAGATCCCCATTCCCATTCATTAGATTCAATTTCGGTAAGGGAGTCTTCGTGTGTCTCGACACTTTTTGTAGCCGTTACATCCTCACTTGAAAGTTCATAGGTACATCAATCACTAGTTCCGAGCTAGTCACACCCTAGCCCCTTGTACCTTGGTCGTGCAGAAATAATAATAGGTTCTCACTTTCCATTGTTGTCTTTTCCAAGGCCACTTGTGTCGTCAAAACCTAGTGCCTTGCATATTTCATAGCCTTTTCTATAGAGATTTACTAGTAGTGGATGTAATCCTTTTGGGTTTGTGTAGATCTAATTAGCTAATATGTCGATAATGACTTCATTACCCAAATCTCCCCATAGGGTCAATACTGTTTTTTGTGGAACATTGAAAGTTGTTTTAGGATCAACTACAAAAAATGGAATACCATAGACTTTAGGCGGCTTAGGTATTGTGGTGATACAATAAGTTGTATTCAGTTTGAATTCTCCACAACCAATGTCCTGGATCTTTAGATCATTACTTGGTATTGAGGCTGAGGAGGACCGTGTGGTGGAATTCGATGGAATGGATATGGATGATTTGGTAAGTACAGACGGGTGAATATATTTGGAAGAGGTGGAAGTTGAGGCCTCCCAATTATTGGGTACTTGGTGCTTAGTAGTGGCTCCTAGATTGGTATAGTATTGGAATAGATCAAGATCTCCTAGGATAGTAATTTCAATACCATCAAAAGGGAACTTCAGGCATTAGTGGTATGTGGAAGGAATGGCCTTCAATTTATGAATCCATGGGCGACCAAGTAAGATAGTGTAATGTATGTCATCATCCAAGACCTGGCATGTTGTATCGATAATAACTAGTCCCACACGAATCATAATTGTAATGACGCCTTTAGAATTATGTTCCTCATCATCATATGCCTTGATGACAATGCTCTTGGTAGAATCCACACATGTATCAAAGAAGCCAAGAGCTTTAACTAATTTTAAAGAGAAGATGTTCAATCCTGCTCTGCCATTTACTAAGATTCATCTAACCTTATGTTTATGGACAAAAACCTTGATATGAAGGGAATCATTATGGGATGGTTTAGGTGAGGAATAGTCAGTGTCCAAAAATGAAATGTGATGAGGCAAAGTCAAATAGCCGACTTGGTTTCAAAATTATTGACATCAATGTTCTTTGGGATGGATGACTCTTGTAGGACTTTATCCAAGATGGCCTTATGTGCGGGTGAGATGTGGAGCAATTCAAGAATGGATATTTGAGCGGGTGTTTTATTTAATTTCTCAATAAGGTTGAACTTTGGTTTAGGGTTTGATGGCTTGGCAGACAAACTAGGTATGGTAATTTTAGGCTGATGAGTAGAGGGACATGGGATAGTGATCTTGCCTTTACACATGGTGAAATTGCGTTTCGGGGCCTTTTTAATCGTAATAGTATTGATACACTTATCTTCATTAGCAACTCGAAGATGGTTAATCATGGTGCCACCAAAATAATTGTAGGTAGGAAAAATGTGATTATCTTGGTTATTGTTATTATCTGTGCCAAATAAGGAGGGATTACCAGAACCATGATCCTGTAGTGGATTCTTGTGGATCATATGATCTGAATTAGATGCAAACAATTTACCTCCTATCTCAATGGTGCAGTTTTCAATAAGGTCTTGCATAAGATTTCGTAACTGATGGCAAGAAGGATTTTTGTGCCCTTTAACACAGTGGTAATCACAAAATGCATTATCATCCCACCATGATGGATTGAACTAACAAGGGTCATATTATTTGGGGTCTTCCAAAGTTATGACACCATTTTGGATAAGTTTCTTTAATACAATTTTGATAGGCTCACCCAAGGGACTGTATGTACATTTTTGAAATTGTCATGGTTGAAGTTGTTACCTTTCATTAAATTGAGAAAGAATTTTGAATAGCACTGGCATTTGGTGTGGGTGTGGTCATAGGTGTATTGTGATTTTGAACTCCTTTGATGGTGAGTACATGACCTATTGCATTAACAGTTTTGGCATCGACCACACCGTCATTGGTGATGTGTTTGTTCTTGACCCAATACTTATTTTTGTCAATGGGAGGATTTGCATTTATGTTTTTAGGACCTTATTTCAGCTCTCCCTTTGCAATAAGGGATTTCTCAATCTAGACACCATTTTCAACTAGGTCTGTGAAATTTGTGCAACAATGCACCTACATTGCATATTTTAATGGACCTAGAAGTGTTTGTACGAACATGTCAACCTTTTCCTTTTCTGGTATGTGGGATGAGCATTTCACCAACGTCCTCTTGCATGAGAATGCATAGGCTAGTAATAGAGGTGTCCATGTCAATTTTATATGCGTAATTTTTTATGAATTTGTGTTTAAGTTCATCTGGTGTTTGGATATCCTTTTGAGTGGAGAACCATTCAAGGGCAGGACCTGCAAGGCTTTTAGAAAAGAGTCTCATCAAGTATGTTTGTTCATAGGAAACTTCCATACAGTTGGTCACAAATTCTCAGACATGTTTGATAGGGTTTGTCTTTCCTCTATATTTGGTGAAATTAGGCAACACATATCCTGAAGGAAATGGTGGCATGTATAATTTAATGTCAAAGGGATATACAGATAAATCATATGACACCTCTGATTTCTTTCCGGATATTTGTATTTTTTCTATAGTCTTCTCTAGACCCATTAGCCTAGCTTGCAAGGCATCGATTGTAGGGTCATTTGTTGCTCCATACATAGGATTGATTGGTACACCCTGGGTACCCATTTTTTGTGAGTGGATGTTGGTTTGTTGTTGAGGGATATGTTGTTGTGACATGTATGATGTGTTTTGGTTTGTGTGTTGGTATTGAAAATATGAATTGGGGATGTGTTGATGGGTATGAATATGGGATGAATATGTCAGAATGTGTCCCCCAACCATTTGGGTTGATATTTGGGGAATATGGTGACCATGAATATTTTGGTGTTCGATAGATGCCATAGGTTGTGTGGTTTGATTGTCTTTTCAGGGTTGTTGGAACTATCTCAGAGGGATATTCATGTTTTGTCCTTGGGAGGGGTTGGTATTAAAATGTGTTGATGTGTTAACATTTTGTTGTGGTCCTTGAATAACGAGATGTCGTTTACCTCTACTCAAAGGATTTAGTGAGGTACCAATGAGAGGATATGATGAGCATGCACTCATGGTACTAGATGTAGTCATCAATGGATGATGTTGTGGATAGTGTAGGCAATGTAATTGATTGTGTTCCTCCAATGGATGTAGTGTTGATTGAATTGGAATTATTTGGAATGTTGGAGGTAGCACTCATGGTCATTGTGACAATTTGTGAGGTAGCATCAAAAAAGGTATTGTTTGTGTTGTTTGGAGGTTGACCACTATTGGAAATATTATTCATATTGGTGACATTAGGATCAAGAGATGGCAGACTCAAAGTATTAATGTCGAACCCATGAGGCAATTTATCTCCTTGACTTAAAAGTATGGCTAAATATTTGTCCTATGAAGTAGGCCACCTTCGGATCTTGTGTTGCTTCCTCGAGGTTTTCCTCAAGTAGTTTTCCATATTCATCCTTACGTAAGAATGATTCAAAAGCATTGTTTGATGAGGATGGTATGATCATAAGTGATTGAGTAGTTGTGGTGCTAAATGGGTCATCAAAAGTCCAATTTGGGTCAAAAGTTTGATTGGTGACATTGGAATGAGAATCTTGTCCAAAGTTTTCCATTTGTCTTTTCTTTCTTTGGAGTCTAGTTTCCACCATAAAAGGTAATTGCTCAAATGAGAGTGATGAAAATGACAACTAAATGCAAGGATGACACTAGCCTGTGTTTTTGTATTTTTTGGATAAAGGATGAAAATGCAAGACTACGTTTTTTAGATTTTCGATAAAGGATGCTAATGCAAGAATTATGTTTTTGGATTTTTGATAAAGGATGTGAATGCAAGACTTATGATGATGTTTGTCTAAGGAAAATATTGATGCAAGATGACAAGGTTGTCAGAGCCAAAGTAATCAAATGAGGACTAAGATGATAATGTTGATGAAGGACTAAGATGATTAATGCAAAGTCTAGGTTCAAAATGAGGACTAGAGGTGGACAATGCAAAGTCTAAGTTTAAACTGATGACTAAGTTTGGACAATATTTGGATAAAGGTTTGCCTTACCAATCTAATCTTGAATTATGTCTCAATTTTTGTTATCAAAAGGGGCTTACTAAAGGGACTAAATGAAAAGGTCGAAATGACGATTGAGCCTACCTAACTAGACTATTGAGTTGGAGGTTCTAACAAAAAGGACAATGACTGAAAAGAGGAATAATGACCAAGTCCCAAGATAACATAGTGTTGAAAACAATAGTTTCTGCAAAGTGTGAAGATTTGGCCTAATCCAAAGTTTTCCAAGATGAAACGTAAGGACAAATTTATGCTAAAAATGGTGATTATGACGCCTAGGGAATGCAAATAAAATCTAGAGATTTTAAACCTATGGTTAAAATGCAAGCTAATTAATGTAAATGATGGATGTTTAGAGAAATTTCAATTTTGGTTTATGATAGAGACTTTTTGGAAAAAGACATTTGACAGTAGGCTAAGATGTCTAGACTTGAATTTTGGTTTGAGACAATGTTTGGTTTTTTATCAGGTGATTGCATCGCTATAGGGAGAAAATGTGTTGTGGCTCTAGAAATGTCAAATGTGGTGCAGTCTTGCAAATGCGGCTTTTCAGATGTCAAATGCGGTTTAGTATATGTGATGAGACTTTACAGAGGGAAAATTCATTTCAATATTTCAGATGCGGCTTTATAGAAGGAAAATGTGTTTCAGTATTTCAGATGCGGGTTTACAAAAGGAAAATGTGTTTCAGTATTTCAGATGTGACTTTATAGAAGGAAAATGTGTTTCAAAATAGGCGAATGCGGTTTTCGGACAAATGCGATTTAATTTATCGCAGATGCGACTTAAGTTGTCAGTTGCAATTCTCTAATGAAGATCTTATGATTGAATCAATTTTATGATCAAGTTGTTTGACGAATACAACAAAAAAAAGCACAACATACAATGTGTTTTCCATTTGTAGTGATGGATCTGTTGAAATCAGAGAATAATTACAACCTAGGTTGTGTTAGACAATATTTACCGAGTTCTGACTTGGATAAATCTAGCTACGCATATTCAAGGCATATGACTAGTAGCTTGACCCCACTAGTTCCCCTCCATGACACTCACTTATATGGGGTAGCCAAGCTATTGTACCCATGAAAATCCCATGGCATACATCTCATCTCCACATATGAATAGTGAATATGTAAGATGGCTTCATAGGTCTAAACCTACTGCACCAGCAAATAGAAAGGATTTTGGAAAAAATACAACGTGGATTTTAGTAAGGGCATTCCATTCATGGGGCACCATCCAGTCAAGCGAGAGACCATTTCTCCCCTTCTCGTCAAAACAATGAGTGTGATTTTTGGGATTGCCCCCAAAAATCCACTTTTATATACCAGTTGGAAGTTGCTTGGCTTTAGCATGTTACCAGTCTAAGTCGTCTTGGGGTAAGTACTTTTTCCCACCAAGATAGGCTCAAGTTCTAGAGTTAGCAACCATTTCTCTTACACCCAGGATCACATGAATGCGCAAGGGGAGAGGACACTTTGATATACCAAATTGTGGGGCTCTAAACTAACATGAACAAACACGAAAAACACTAGATAATTTTTAAACCCAAATGAAAAATTTTTAACAACCAAACAAAAATATTTTTAAAATAAACTAAGAAAATCAATGTCTTCATAAGGTCTTGCATGTAAATGATTACTTGTTTCCTTTGTGTCTTCGAATTTCATCCTGCAAAAAAGAAGTTTGTTTTTGGTTTTCTCTTTGCTCTTCTACGCTTTGTCTTGCAAAAACTAAGTTATCCCCCTAAACACAGTTGCAAACAAAACATTAGTGAAAACAAAACAAGACAAAAATTACAAATCAAAATGCAAAAGTACGGAAGTTAATGAAAAAAATTGAAAATTGTATTACTAGGTAGATGCAACTTTTGAACCCATAGATGCATCGCGAGTTTGACAGGAGGATGCGGTGCACAATGTAGCAGATGTGGTTTGTTTTGTCAGATGCATCGCAGGATGTATCAGATGTGGTTCACTAGAACAAATGTGTCGTTTCTTCAATCAATTATGGTTTTTCGTACCTGTACCTGCAAAAAAAAAGAAAAGAAAACCATATGAAAACTACAAAAAAAAAATGTGTCGAGTTTACCAATGTATCAATGGTTTATTTATTAGGTATGTTAGCAGATTAGATTAAATAAAAACCCAAAGAAGCTTTGGAATACAAAGAAAGCAAATAATAAATGATTATACCAGATACCAATCAAAGCTTCCATGATTCACTTCCATAGCACCTCCTAGATTGCAGCGTATGATTGTTGCCCTTAGATTTGTGTGTGTGAGCAATTTGACTATGACATTGTCCTATGCAAGTTTTGAAGGATTTGAATGACAAAAGACTATGAAAAATGACTATGCCTATGCAAACTAAATTCTAAACATAAATGTCTATATTAATGAAGTGGTCCTATAATCATGAAGTGGTTTTAATAATGAAATGGTCTATAATAATGAAGTGGTCTATAATAATGAAGTGGTTCTTAAATTGTGAGCAAAATTGACATTGTATTAAAAATGCAATTTTGGATGAACGAGCAAGATTAAAAGCTGACAAAGCCTAAAATCACTGGACAATATTTCATGTGACAACCCCTAATTAAGGTTAGGGAAATATTTTTAAATGAGTGGTCAAGATGTCATTTGATAAAATCAAATTGGCGGTTGAGAATAAATGTGATAATTAGTCAAAAAGATAAAGATTTTCAAAAATCAAGAAGATAAAGATTGCTTGATTTGTAAGATTCAAAAAATCAATAAGATAAGAGTTGAACTAAAAAGAATATTTTTAGAAAATCAAGAACTTGCTCAATTACTTTATTTTTGGAAGAAGATTACCATTTTGAATTAAATTAATTCAAAATAATGATTTTATGTGACGATAAATAATATTTTCTCAGATTATTTACTAAAATAAAGAGACAGTTAATAAAACAAAATAAAACAAAATCAATTTAAATAATTTCATTTATTAAAAATGAGAGAAATGTTGAACTAGGTAATTAAATAAGTAACAAAATTATTTAATTTAGAGGATTATGACCGATAATTAAATAAATTAATAAATTCATTTAATTATGAGAATTAGTGACATTAAATAAACAAATGAAAATCATTTATTTAATAATGAGGAAGAATAAATGAATAAAGCTAATTAAATAAATTAATTTAATTGTAAGAGGACAATAGACAATTATTGACATATTGAATAAATAAACATAATTTATTTATTTAACAATCATGAAGAATTCACTAGACATGAATTAATTGAATAATAATGAATTACTTAATTAATAGTCAAATGTGGATCAAAGACATAATTAAATGTCATAATTATGCTAGGATGAAAGTGGTAAAATAGAGCATGTAGGCCTAGGTCATTTTTATGTGTCTACAATGTGATGTGAACATCCACTATCAATTACCCATTCATCTTTCCATTCAACTCGAGCAGCTAGAGCTTTCTCCACATTTGTAAAACTAGCAGATTTAGTAGACAAAGGATTATTTTCCTTTATAGAAATAAATATAAACTCATCTTCACTTGCATTCCCTTTGTCAGATTCATCATCTATCATACCTTCATCAATAGCATAGTAACACTTCTTTTGAAATTTAGGCTTGTAAAGTCCTGGCTTAGGAACTCTTTTTGGACATCTTGATGCAAAATGACCTATCTTATTGCAAGAAAAACATTTAATAGGAAACTCTCCTTTATACTTACCTTCTCCTCTAGCTTCCCTTTTGACAATAAGTGCTTCAAGATCATTCATTTCTCTTTCTTCTTCTTCAATCTATCTTATTTCTTCATCATATCTAAATACCTCTCTAGAAGAACTTTCACTTGGATCATATTTGTGCTTGTCTCTCCTCTAAGTAGTAGCTTTAAATGAAGATTATATCTTTGGAGGGGCATCATCGAATTCACTCAACTCAAAAGCTATAAGTTTACCAACCAACATATCTCTAGTTATATTTGTCATAGTTCAAAGCTCCTCAATGGCTACAACTTTGATTTTGTAGGAATCAAGAAAGGATCTAAGCACTTTAGCAATGATATTTGATTCATCTACCTATCCACTAGCACATCTGATACCACACAAGTTCATTCACTCTTTGCATGAAAATAACAATATTCTCATCATTACCCAGTTTTAGCAGTTCATATTTTCTTTTCAGACTCTATAGCTTAGCCATCTTCACATTAGCATCACCTTCATATAAAGTTTACAACTATTTCCAGATCTCATAAGTAGTCCTCAGATCCATAACATTCATCATCTTAGAATCATTCAAAGCACTCAACAATGATTCCTTAGCCTTGATGTTATGTTCAACATCCCTAATCTCAGCAATAGTAGTAGGACCATTATGAGTAATAACATACCTATTGCATGTAATTTTCCAGTAGGATTCACCAATGCATATCAAACGACACTCCATTTGAGTCTTCCATAGAGAATAATTTGTTCCATCAAATCTCAAACTATCCTTCTTGTATGTCACCATCCTGGATCACCTCAAGCTATTAAACTTCTTCCAAGGAACCTACTCTAATACCAATTTTTGGCAACACAAGGGCAAACATCTGAGAGGTAGGGTGAATCAATTGTCATATAATTTAAAACTTATTAAACTTATTAACCTTTATTATAAGATCTAATTAATAACAGTGAAATGATGAATCAACAACACATTAGAAACACACATAACACCAATATTTTTCTATGGAAACCCTATAATGGGAAAAACCACGATGGAGGTTAATCCACAAGTTATACCCTATTAGAATTATAAGAAAAATATATGAGGAATACACATGCATTCAGGCACACTTCCTAGAGCTCATTGTTCAAAGGAAGACTCGCTATCTTACAAAAAACATTCAAATTAAATCCATCTAAAGAATTTGAACTAAGAAAGTATCATCTACTAATGTTTGAGTATAGTTTCAGTTAAGCATATGGACACTTCTTCACTTTCATTAACTCTTCTTCACACTCTTCTCTGCCTTCAAATGATCTGATCCTTTTTCACACATATCATTTACACACTTTGCATTGCACATGCCTTTCAAATGAAGAAACAATCACTTATATATATCTACAAGAAGAAATTACATTGGTTCATGTCAGCTTCAACAAAATAATAGAATGAATGCAAAATTTAAGCCCAAAACAATAAAGATTAACACTATGCATCAACCAAGGTCACCCATAACATAGTAGAGACCAAAAATAATATTCTCAAACATAAAAAACCTTCAAATATTCTTTCTTGAAGATCCACAACATGCTTCAAACACCTTGTCGACCATGAACATGAAAAAAATGAACATGCAAGAGAAAATCTCATATCCCGAGCACAGTGATCAATGCAGATGCACAAAATAGATAGAACATGATCTAGAAACATACATGAACGCCATAGTAACATACACAACAACTTAGATTATCAGATACACGTTATCTCCTTCCATGAACACCATTTGTAGTAACATAATAACTATGAGAACATAGAAACTTATAACTTTCTCAAATCTTCAAGAAAAACTTTGAAACTTTTAGAGTAGAAACTAGATAGGCTTGAAAACAAACCCTTTAATCTACAACATCTCACTGTCAACATACTAAAATCTCTACCATTATGATCTTCACTACTTTACAAACAACCTGTAACATATTTTATTACAATTTTCTAAATATCCTTGACATATACATGCTTAAAGAGATCAATTGTAATAGTGTTGACATCAATGACAACCACATATCAACAACTCGACCACAAAATCCAATAGTAGGCTAATATTTTTGTGTACGAAGCTTACATAAGTTATTGAGATTTTTAATATGGATTTGTCATCATTTTCCCATTGGTTGTCTGGGTCATCATCGCTGGTGGTGACAAAGGAAGGAGAATCCCATTCATACTCATTATATTTTGTTTCAAAATATTAATAGTCATTAGGAATTGTTTTGGTAAGTTTCGTAGAGACTATACCTATTTCGAAGTTGTGAAATAGGTCTTCAATTGGTAAATCCAAGTTTCTATGATGGTAGATATCGAATGTATTAACACCAATAGAAGGAACTCCTTTCTTAAAAGATGTATGTCCAATTTTTGGAATAATCATGTCTATAGAACCATAACCTAGTCCCATGTTCTTTTTTCTCTGTTCCACTATATCGAGCTACCTTCTTCCTTGTTTGTGTAGTGAGCCACCTATTCTAGTGTATCCCATTTATTTTTCTAGTCGATAGCCTTTTCTACTAGGGTAAATTATAAGGGGTTTTCTTTGTTATGGTTCCTCTTATTCCTCCTTGTAGATCATGGATGATAAAAATTATTTGAATATCTCCTCATCCTTCACGTCTCCCCACTTGGTAAAAATTGTGGGTTTAACTACGATTATCACTGCTTGGACATGTTTGATCTCCTTAGGTGTTGGTGGAAGCATTCCAATGGGAAATGCTTGATTGAAGTGATAATTCTTGTTACCTCTGTCAAGTACTTGAATCTTGAACTCAAACTATGGTTTCTCATTGGATGATGGTTGATCTAATTTTGATTGTAGTGCTGATGGGTTGACATATTAGAAGGAGTGAAAATAGATATCATTAATAGGTATACACTATATTTTTTTATATTTATCCTCCAACTTTCCCAATAATGGAAGGGTTTAGGATCAAAATATAATGTAACCTCTTCTCCTTAATGAGGAAACTTTAGACATTGGGGAAATGTTGAAGGAACTACTTGTAATGCATGAATCCAAGGGCATCCTAGAAGAAGTTTATATAGTAGCTCAAGGTCAAGTACCTAACATGTTGTTAATGTGGTTGTTGGTCCTATTTGCATAGGAAGCCTGATGGTTCCTTCTAAATTCCTTTCAAGGTCATCATAGGACCTTATCATAATCATTTTTACCTTATCTATTACATTGTGAAAATACTCTAGTTGTTTAAAAAATTTTAAGGTACAAATGTTTAGACTTGCATCATTATCTATCAATACCCTTTTGACCATGTGTATTTGGACACCAACCTCTATGTAGGGGGCTTGGTTGTGGAATGAATTTTGTGAAGGTCTTTCTAAAAAAATACTAAATGTTGATTGGTTGTGATTTTACCAACCATTGTTTGAAATTGATTAGGGTTGAGATCAGTAGGGACACATGATTCTAATGATTTCTTTAGTATCTACATATGTGTGGGCTATAATTTTAGTAGTTATAGGATTGAGATCAAACCAAGAGTCTTCTTTAGTTGTTCAACAATACTATAGTCATTTGATGACTTAGTTATGGGTTTTGGTGGGGCTCGTTGTATTGTGTTTTTTCCTCAATGGGTAGCTATGTTAAATTTAGTGTACCTACCTTGTATAGTCAATACATTTACCTTAATGTCATTTTATTGAGAGAGGGTACCTAGAACTATTTCACCATAAGTGTAGTTATCACTATCATAGTCTTCTTCATTTCCTTTTTCATTCTTCTTGGCATGGTTTAGAATCGGATTTATGTATATCTAGAGATATTTGTTTGTAGTATGATGTTCTATATCCACTTATCCCTTGTAAATCAAATATTTTATTATGTACTTGAATCTCATGTAATTATTTGTTGTATGTCCTTTGATTTTTTTGAACTCACATAAGTCCTTCTCATTGTACCAAGATGTTTTGAAGCTTGGATCCTCATAGTTTAGGTGATCATTGACCTTGATCTGATTTTTTTATGTTAGTTTGTGCATTATTGTCTCAAGAGGTTCTCCAAATGCAATGAAATTTCTCCTTGGTTGATCATATTACCTTTGTTTCCCTCCGTGATTTGTCTATTGGTTAATTTCTTGATTGTTTTGGGGATAGGTGAGTTGATTTTTTTGTGTTTTTAGAAGCATAGCTCATTTGTGCAACTTGAGGTTTGTTTTGAGGTGCATTGGGATTTTGTATGTTCCATATTGCTCTATCATTAATGACTACATCATTTGTACCATTTTTTCTCTTGGACCAAATCTTTGATTTCTTGTTTGAATTATAAGAATTATCTCTTGGGTTGTTTAGCTTAATCACTTCTCTTTCTATGAGGGCCCTTTCTATGTGCAGTCCCTTCTTAATGGCATCTTCAAATTTAGCAGGGTGCAACATGGTGAGTTGGTAGTTGATTTATGTTTGGACATTGGAAACAAACACATCTACCAACTCCTTATCGGGAATATGCCACTTGCACCTTCTAGATTTGCGTCTCCATCTTTGTAGGTAGGAGGTAAAGGATTCTCCTTGAATTTTTTTAATCTTGTATAGATCCATGATGGTGACATCCTATTTTATATTGAATGAGAAGTGGTTTACAAATTTGGTACTCAATTCATCAAAAAATTTAATTCCTAGTGGTAGATAGGTGAACCATTCCATAGCATAATCAGTAAGACTATGGAAAGAGCCTCATTAGATAGCAGTGGAAATTTTTTTCTTATGAAAAAGTGTTTTCTAGACAATACAATTCTACATATTGAAGATATGTAACCATTAGGGGTTTTGTGTATGACAAAGTGTAGTGGATAGTGACTTTGTCAGCTAGCTATTTCTAAATAATGCTTGTGAAACCTGAAAAATGAAAGACATGAGCTACATTATTTCTAGTGGAGACCACCATATTCATGAAGGTGACATGGGCTACAAAGAAAGAGAAAGCCATGAAGTGTTTCTAGTAACCACAAACAGGCAAAGTTAAATACAAGATTGTAGAAATGTGAAATTGACTTAACACCTATCACACACCCCAAACAAAATCAAACAACAAAAAACATCAAACATCAAACAACATCAAAAAACATCGAACAACATTGAAAAAACATCGAATAGCATCAAAAAACCTTGAACAACATCAAACAATATTAAACATCATCTCGAAGCATCTCATAACATCACATAATGTCTCAAATCATCTTAGAATGACTCAAAATTGTTCTGTAACATCTCAAAATGACTCAAAATTGTCTTGTACCATCTCGAAATGACTCAGAATTGTCTTGTAACATCTCAAAATGACTTGAAATTGTCCCGTAACATCTTGGAAATACTCATAATTGTCCCATAACATCTCAGAATGAATCAGAGTTGTCCCATAACATCTCAGAATGAATCAGAGTTGTCTCGTAACATCTCAGAATGACTCAAAATTGTCTTGTAACATCTTGGAATTGTTAGAGTAAAGGTCTTAACTTAATTATGTTGATTAAGTTACCTTTATTCCCTTCTTAAGATTTCACGTTAGTTTGCATATAGTGACATTTAATAATTATATTAATTATTAAATATTTTCCTATTAGGGCTTCTATTAGGGTTTTTCCTATTAGGGTTTTATTAGGGTTTGCATGATCTCCTTTTTATAAGGATTGATCCCATTATATTTCATATCAATTGATTCTCTCATTCTCTCTAATATATACATATTTAGTTTTCAGAGAACCCTTGCTTGTTTGTCTCTATCTCTTCTTTTGTGACATGTTATTTGCATGTAGGTGATCTTCGGGGTTTGTGAAGTTGTATTTTTTCAAAAATTTAACCCAGTCATTTTGTTGCGATGGCCATATGACCGTCAAATTTAACCCAACGTTGGTTTTTTCCCTCTTTGGAGCTAATTTATTCCGAAGGCCGTAACTTGGGCATACGATATCATTTTTTGGCAAACAAGATATTGTCGGAAAGCTAGTTTTCTCATCTTTCTAGTGGTATGGGTCTCATCACTTCTTTTTTCAGTTGGTGCATTCTACATCCAGTTGAAGACAAAGGGGCTATTTTTAGTCTCAAGCTCATAATTTTTTATCAGTTTCTCTATTTTTTGCAATCTTAGCGGCATTGGAACCGTATTTCAGGGCTCTTTAGTTTCATCCATGCCATTTTTCCAGATTTCACTCCAAGTATATTTATTTAGTTATTTGTGTTTTCACACTCTGGTGGATTACCTAAACATATTTGCTCTTGGAAATGTTTTGTTCGCATGGGATGCTTTGTTTTTGGCAGTTCTTCATGTATTTCTAGCATCTTGTCCTTTGAGGACATTTTGAGCATCATTTGTATGCTATCTTTTATGTAAATGCACTGAGATAAAGTGCCACACTATTGTACATGTATTTTTGGGGATTTTGCACATAAAGTTGTGCCATATTTTGTACTCGCACTAATATTATAAAGTGCCATGAGGGGTTGTGTAGCTTGCCTTTGTTTTTTCATCACATCTTTGTCCGGTGAGTATCCCTCCATGACGACATTGAATCCATACCATGGGGGGTTGTGTAGTTTGCCTTTGTTTGCCATCACACCTTTGTCCAATGAGTGTCCCTCCACAACGACCATGGATCCATATGATTCTAGCCTCATGCATGTGTGCTTTGTTTTGAACACCACTTTTTCAATTGCAGGTGCTATCTTGTGCACTTTCAGATGTTTCTTCTCCTTCATGCACTATAGGGTGTTTCACATCATTTCAGTGGGTCTATCAGGCTCTCCCAGTTCAACATTATGAGGGGTTATTATATTGTTCATGCTAATTCTTCCTTGGTTTTGCCCTAGAAGGGATCTTCCATCTTTAGCGGAGGTTCTTCAACACCATAGCAGTCATCTTTTGATAGTTTTTTGCAGCTTCTTTTGCTTTAGTGATGTTCTTCTTCTTGGCTTTCTGCATCTCTTTTTGGAGTAGAGCTTTTTCCCATGAGGTTTTCTCTATTTCTCCATTTTATAGAGATTTGGTTATATTTGGGTACTTGATCTGGCCTAGTTGTCGGAACCCATGTTTACCTTCTTGCATTGTAGTTACCTTTGGTTTCTTGTATTTGTTTGTAGCTGCACTGTTGCTCATCTTAAGGGGGTGTGTTAGAGTAAAATTCTTAACTTAATTATGTTGATTAAGTTACTTTTATTCCCTTCTTAAGATTTCACGTTAGTTTGCATATAGTGACATTTAATAATTATATTAATTATTAAATATTTTCCTATTAGGGCTTGTATTAGGGTTTTATTAGGGTTTGCATGACCTCCTTTTTATAAGGATTGATCCCATTGTATTTCATATCAATTGATTCTCTCATTCTCTCTGATATATACATATTCAGTTTTCAGAGAACCCTTGCTTGTTTGTCTCCATCTCTTCTTTTGTGATAGGTTATTTGCATGCAAGTGATCTTCAGGGTTTGTGAAGTTGTATTTTTTTGAAAATTTAACCCAGTCATTTTTCTGCAATGGCCATATGACTGTCAAATTTAACCCAACGCTGGTTTTTTCCCTCTTTGGAGCTGATTTATTCCAAAGGCCGTAACTTGGGCATTCGATATCATTTTTTGGCAAACGAGATATTGGCGGAAAGCTGGTTTTCTCATCTTTCCAATGGTGTAAGTGTCATCACTTCTTTTTTCCATTAGTGCATTCTATAGCCAGTTGAAGACAAAAGAGCTATTTTTCAGTCTCAAGCTCATAACTTTTGATCAGTTTCTCTGTTTTTTGTAATCTTAGTGGCGTTGGAACCGTATTTCAGAGCTCTTTAGTTTAATCCATGCCATTTTTCCAGATTTCACTCCAGGTATATTTTATTTAGTTATTTGTGTTTTCACACTCTAGTAGATTACCTTGACATATTTGCTCTTGGAAATGTTTTGTTCACATGGGATGCTTTCTTTTTGGCTGTTCTTCATGTATTTCTAGCATCTTGTCCTTTAAGGACATTTTGAGCATCATTTGTATGCTATATTTTATGTAAACACACTAAGATAAAGTGCCACACTATTGTACATGTATTTTTGGGGATTTTGCACATAAGGTTGTGCCATATTTTGTACTCGCACTAATATTATAAAGTGCCATGAGGGGTTGTGTAGTTTGCCTTTGTTTTCCCATCACATCTTTGTCTGGTGAGTATCCCTCCACGACGACATTGAATCCATACCATAGGGGGTTGTGTAGTGTTCCTTTGTTTACCATCACACCTTTGTCCAATGAGTGTCCCTCCATGATGACCATGGATCCATATGATTCTAGCCTCATGCATGTGTGCTTTGTTTTGCACACCACTTTTTCAGTTGCAGGTGCTATCTTGTGCACTTTCAGATGTTTCTTCTCCTTCATGCACTATAGGGTGTTTCACATCATTTCAGTGGGTTTGTCAGGCTCTCCCAGTTTAGCATTATGGGGGGTTATTATACTGTTCATGCTAATTCTTCCTTGGTTTTGCCTTGGAAGGGATTTTCCATCTTCAGTGGAGGTTCTTCAGCACCATAGTAGTCATCTTTTGACAGTTGTTTGCAACTTCTTTTGCTTTAGTGATGTTCTTCTTCTTGGTTTTTTGCATCTCTTTTTGGAGTAGAGCTTTTTCCCATGAGGTTTTCTCTATTTCTCCATTTTATAGAGATTTGGTTGTATTTGGGTACCTGATCTGGCCTAGTTGTCGGGACCCATGTTTTCCTTCTTGCATTGTAGTTACCTTTGCTTTCTTGCATTTGTTTGTAGCTGCACTGTTGCTCATCTTAAGGGGTGGTGTTAGAGTAAAGGTCTTAACTTAATTATGTTGATTAAGTTACCTTTATTCCCTTCTTAAGATTTCACATTAGTTTGCATATAGTGACATTTAATAATTATGTTAATTATTAAATATTTTCCTATTAGGGCTTCTATTAGGGTTTTTCCTCTTAGGGTTTTATTAGGGTTTGCATGATCTCCTTTTTATAAGGATTGATCCCATTGTATTTCATATCAATTGATTCTCTCATTCTCTCTAATATATAGATTTTTAGTTTTCAGAGAACCCTTGTTTGTTTGTCTCCATCTCTTCTTTTGTGATAGGTTATTTGCATGCAGGTGATCTTTCGGGTTTGTGAAGTTGTATTTTCTCAACTCCTACATGAATGACTCAGAATTGTCCCATAAAAATATTGGAATGACTCAAAATTGTCTCATAACATCTTGGAATGACTAAAAATTATCCCATAACATCTCAAAATTGTCCTATAACATCTTAGAAGGACCTTAAATTATCCCAAAACATCTTGTAAAATCTTAGAACGTCCTAGAATCACCTTGAAACAAGTTGAAATCATACTGTAATGTCTCAGATCATCCCAGAACATCTTAGAATCATCCTGAAATAGCTCAAAATCATCCCATAATGTTTTGGAACATCTTAGAATCACCATGAAACAGACCAGAATTATCCCATAATTTATCAAATAATCTCAGACCATCTTGGAACCATCTTAAAATAGCTCAAAATCATTCTATAATGTCTTCGATTATCTCAAAATCATCCTATAATGCCCCACATAAAATCACATCAAAATGACAAAAAAAACCCTAATTCCTTTATTAATTGAATAATACAATATTTTTTAATTAATTCAAGTTTTCATCATTTTCGGATAATTAAATAAATTTCATTTATTTAGTGAAGTCTCAAAAACCCTAATTCTGCTATTGATTAAATAAAACTACATTATTTGATTAATTCACATTTCATCATTTCGACCAATTAAATAAATTAAATTTATTTAATGAAGTCCTAATCTCACTTTATTTCATCCCGATTGATTAAATAATGCCAATTGTTTAATTACGTCACTAAATCACCTTATTCCCATAAGTTGATTAAATTATTAAATAATGATTTAATTACAACACTTTCCGTCCAAAATTTGAATAATTAAATCAAACTATTCAAATCAATTCTCAAAAATCAAATCAAACTAATACAACTTTGTTTGTAAAAGTCAAACTTGATTTGCATGTTCAACTTCAAAAAGGAATTAATTAATTAAATCAATTAATTCATATTTCTAACCCACTTTCTGATTAAGTAAATTATGATTTCTAACTAAGAAATCTAATTTGTTAACTGATCAATCTAAATTTCTAACTAAGCAATCTAATATGTGAACTGATCAATCACATTCCTAACTAAGCCATCAAAATTGCTAATTGAGAATCTAATCTATTTACTGATCAATCACATCCTTGACTAGCCAGTCTATTTCTCAATCACCCAAATTGTGCAATCAAATTTGCACAATTTTCTCATGTCTAAATCCTCTCAACACACTCTAATCGTTGATCTAGATATTCTTAAACATGATCTTGGTCATTCATTTCAAATCTCACTTTCTATATAACACACATCTTTCCCCACAAATAAGGATCGAAGAATCAACATACATTGAGGAAAAAGTGTTGTAAAGAACACCATTGATAGAGCTTCACCATTTCTTCGATCAACCAGCCAAAATAGTCACTCATCAAGATTTTGCACATTAACTTTGGAGGCTTCATGGTGAATATGATCCACTATAGGATGGTAAGACTATGTTATTCTTGTACATTCATTTTTGTAATCATAGATTCATTTATGTATGTTAAAATAGCTTAATTTCATTTCATACGTGTAGGTCTAGATCTTAGATTAATATGTTTAATCTTAGCTTGGATTCTTAGGTTTAACATGTTTTGATCCCTCTTTTGATCTACTGTTCTCCCCCTCACATATTCTGGAACACCCAATGGGACCCTTTTCGTATCCTCCAATGTTTTATTGAATTGTTCTTGAAGCTATAGGTCCTGGAAACACATTTGACAGACTTTTCACATGCTACCCAAAAACCATATGCACTTGGTTGTTAAGAAAATGGTGCTTTTGCAACAAAAAATGCATTATTGACATGCAAATGGAAATTTTGCACCAATAACCATTATTTTTCTTCAAGACCCACATGCTTTATTTTGACAGTGTTGGAATCTCTATGGAGATTTGAGCATCTATTTTTGTAATTGATTAGTTGCATTTTTTCTACGCTTTTGTATTTTTTCTCAAAGCAATTTCTCTAATAGACAGGTGCATGGATTTTGCACTATTGTAATTGGATTTTCCACTAATTTTTTCCTTTTTTTTAGATGTGTAAATAGGTATTAACATATTTTATGCATGATTCAAGTAACATTAACATGTTTTATATAGGGAAGACAATTCATCCCAATTTTTTATATCTACAATCCATTTTTTAAATTTTATTAAATTAGGAATCTAAATTTGGTTCTCTAAAATGAACAAGCACAAAATCAAATTTGATTTAATGTTTAAAATTGAACCAATTTCATATTTTCTTAACTTAGGAATTCTCATTTTGGTGCTCATAAAAAAAATAGAAAACACTTCAATTTTGGGATCTAAAATTGAACATATTTCATGTTTTCATAGTTAGGAACTTTAATTTTGGTGCATAAAAAGAGTGCAAATTATTTCCATTTTGTTGACACACGCACAATTTACATTTTTGGACCAATTAAAGACTAGGACTATTTTCTTAGAAACACAAATTTTGAGCTTAAAATGAACAAGTTATCTCTTTTGTATTGCACCATTGTTATTTTTGGCTAATATCCTGAATACTTCCTATTGGTGCAAGTAAAAATAATAATTTTTTTATGTTATTCATATATTTTTGGCGATGACATTGCTTGAGGTGTTTAAAAAGAATCAATTTTCTATGGATTTTTCATTGTGCATTCATTGACTGATAAAGATGAAGTGTTTTATCTTCTCCCTTTACACCTTTTGGCAATCTTGGGGGAGTAGAAGAACATTTTTCAGCATTGCATTTTATTTTTCAAGTTCACCTTAAGGGGGTTTGCCTTGAGATACATCCAGTGTTGGAGAACTCATTGCAATGTCTCAAAGCATGTTTATTGGTAGGCTATATTAAAGTTTGTGAAACTGTAAGAAAGTAGCTTCAAGCCATGTTGATAACAAACTGCACCTGATTCCACACCTTAAGTGGAACCAGAATAGTTAAATATCCTTAAGTGGAAAACAGGTGAGTGTCAGATTTTTGCATTCATAATTATCACTAAGGAACAAATTATTTTAGAGGCCACCTTATTATAAAAAAATATTCTTTGAAAGTGGTGCTTCATAATTTACTTCTAAGAAGTTACTTTCCATGCCTAACTATAGGCTTGCACCATAAGTTGCATCTAAAATCATCTTTTTCGAGCATAAGGAAAGTCTACCTAAGAGAATTGTTTATATCCCCTAGGGTTGTAATTGTTGGTTTATGTTAAACTTACCCATTACATTAAAAAAAATTGACATCAAATTTTGTGATTGATTTAAAGAAAAATAACACATTCAAAACAAACATTGAACGATATGGTTGAACCAAAAACCCTTTGATTTAGTGCATACTTCTGAAAGAAGCCTTATGTTTGCACCCCTTGAAAGGATCTTTTCTTAAAGGTTTCCAAACATTTTGGCTTTGATTTCAATTTACATTAATCAACATAAACATTTGGGAACTATGGTTTGGGTGTTGTGATTTCAGAACCTAAGTTGTAGACATGAAGGTCACATAGGTCCATGCTTGTTGAGTCATTCTAAGTGTTATTTTATAACTTTCCATACTTCAAACATGGAGAAAACGTTGAGAGAAAGTTGTTTATACGATCATTGTTCGAACCAAAACAATTGGAAAGCTAGAAGGTCACATTGTCCCACATCCATTATTTCCATCATACCTATTTGAAATCAAAATCAAACAAACCATTAGGGTCATTCCTCCACTCATACGTCTATGATATCAATAGTTATTTGAGACTCATAGATAGTACAAATAAGCTATCCTACAACATATCCTCTGGATAAAGAAGTGGAATAAGGACCCTAGTTCTTCAACATTTTGATTTTTAAGAAGTAGTACAATTCCAATACAACACTCAAACCCTAGGGTCTTGAGCTTCAAAACACCCCACCATTTTCTCACTACATCAATTATCCTAGATGATCAGGAAGAGAAAGATGACATAGCAATATAAATACCCATATTACCACCACCCATCTGGCAATAAATATCCCCTTCATGATCTCACACAAGGTCAAGATCCCTAAGGTAAATTCCAAAGGTTGTCATTTTAGACTTAGGTATCTTAGTCTAAAATCTCTTAAGAAACACTTGTAGGCACTTCACAAAACTAGAACTAGGTTGGTATACAACTTTTACAAAAAAGCTTCTAGGAACAATCTGAACTTGTATTCCTTCTACTATTGTCAAGATCCAAGCTTGTTCAAATAGTTCCAATATCTCACATAATCCATAGGACAACATCAAATGCTTAGGATTTGAGTCACCTAGAGAGTACACTACTCTCCCATAGGGGACCCAGGTTGTTTATGACAACCACGAGATCATAGCATAGGAATAAAATGGAAGCAAGAAAGAACACCACCAATATCCCACCAAAAATTTACATGAATGGCGAGAGTAGCCCATGGGGCTATAGGCCAAGTGACCTTGAAATTCCCTAGAAGAGACCGATGTATAGACACTTTCACTGAGAAGGAAATGAACCACAAATATGAGGTAATAGAACAAAGCAACTAGAACCCAAATAGAGTGGTTGTAGAGGGGGTAGATAGTGAGGAAGAAATAAATGAGGAGGAACTATTTGAACATTCTAACAACCCCAAGGCCCTCAAACTAAAAAATAGGTTGTTAAGAAAGGACCCAAACTCCTATTTCATCTAGTTAGCACAAAGTGATTCTAAATTACCCATGGAATTCAACATATAGGCTCTCAAAGACCCCAATCTTATTCCTTTAGGGGATAACTAAATTGTGAGACAAATAACCCAACCTATAGAGAAGTTCTAGATATGCCACTTGTGTACTCACAAAATAGTGATCAACTAAAAGAGAACCCCTTATTCAGAAACCAACTAAGGTTGAACAAGAAATAGTGGCACAAATGTATCAAGGAGGGTCATCTCAATATGTACCTCAAAATAACAATCCACCTCCTAGGTAATATATACCTTAGAACACTTCAATCATAGACCCTTCCCAGAACAATAAATACCATCAATAGGGTGGAACACAAGATTCCCATCAGAACATTTAGTACCATCAACAAGGTGGAACATAGGGCTCCCCTCCAAAAAATCAATACCTTCAACAAGGTGGAACACAAGGTCCCCTTCCAAACTGAAAATTCTATCAACAAAGTATCCCACCAATGCATCACCAAGGTAAACTTAATTTTAGTCCTACTTGGCAAGCTATGCCATAGAGTGCCCTTATTAAATCATCCCATCAACAAGGTATCCCACCAATGCATCACTAGGGTAACCTTCATTTTGGTCCTACCCAGTAGGGTGTGCCATAGAGCACCCTTATTCAGTCATCCCAACAACAAGGTATCCTCCCAACACATCACCAAGGTAACCTTCATTTTATTCCTACCCAGTAGGGTGTGCCATAGAGAACCCTTATTCAATCATCCCATAAACATGGTATCTCACCAACACATCACTAGGGTAACCTTTAGTTTAGTCCTACCTAGCAAGGGGTGCCATAGAGAACCCTTCTTCAATCATCCCATCAACAAGGTATCCCACCAACACATCACTAGGGTAACCTTCAGTTTAGTCCTACCCAACAAGGTGTGCCATAGAGAACCCTTCTTCAGTCATCCCATCAACAAGGTCACCCACAAATGCATCATCAGGGAAGCCTTCTATATATTCCACCCCAACAACAAGGAGTTAAGCCTCCTTATGCACAACAAGAGATTAACCCTCCTTACATCCCATATGGCTATCAAGGTCTTGTACCTTCACAATACTCTATCTATGACAAAAACCTAGTAGGGAAATAAGGTTATTACATGTAGCATTTGCAAACACATGTACCAAAAACATAAATGGAACTAAATCTAGATGTTGTCACCCAAAAAATAAAAGATATGTAAATAGGAAAATGGAGGAATATGTACACTCTATAGGAGACTTGTCTATTCCCATTTCATCATTCCATCATGACACTACTCTTTCTGAAAAACTTTGAGTACCTAAGTTTGATAGAAAGTATAAAAGAGTAGGAGATCCGATAGAGCATGTACAAGACATATCAATATCATGTATGGAGGTATAGAAAAATGATTTATATCTCATGAGTCTCTTTCTACGTAGCCTTATAGGTCATGCTATGGAGTAATTCACCTGTCTACAGCTTGAAATCAGAACTTTTAATGAGCTGTTTAGAAAATTTATAACTAATTTCTCATTGAACATAGAAAAAGATATCACCATCACTAGTCTTTCCATGATAAAAAAAAAAACCAAGGAGAGTCCTTTACCTCCTACCTAAAAATATGGGGACATGAAGTGATTTGATATAAATGGTGCATTCTAGATAAGGAGTTGGTGGATATTTTCATCATAAATGTCCTACCCAAAATAAACTACCAGCTCACTATGTTATGTCCTATAGAATTTGAGGAAAAAATAAAAAACAGATTCCATATTGAGAGAGCCCTCATATCAAGAGGAACCTTAAAGATAAATAACTCAAAAGATAGTCCATCTAGCTCAAATGAGAAACCCAAAGTTTGGGCTAAAATCAAGAATGTCTAAAATGATGGAGTGGTAGATGCTAGAGTAGTATGAAATACACATAACACAAATCAAAATAGACCACATGTGGCACAAAAAAGCTATGGTCCCAAAAACACACAAAGCAACCAAATTACCCATCCCAAAAATAATTAGGTTGTAAACCAACATACAAATCAGGGAGGGCAATAGAGAAAATATGATAAGACACCATGGTACAATTAGAAATACTTATGTGATTTCCATATGATCAAAGGACATATGACAAACAATTGAATGCACCTCACACATATCATCCAAGACTTGATAGACAAAGGAGAAGTAGACATGGAACATCATGCCAAAAACAAGGACCTAAAAATATACTCAAACCCAATTCCAAACCACACTAATAGGAATGATAAAGGAAAGGGACAAGAGTACCACAATGCTAATTAAATGTATGGCGACATAGTTTTAGGAACCCTCTCACGGGTTGATGACAATAGGGAAACCATAGTAATGATAAGAGGATGAGACAACAAATACAATATAGCTACCCATCGATGAAGAGTTACAATACAAGGAGCACCTCTCAAACCCACAATCAAGTCACCAAGTGACTACAAAATTATAGAACAGTTAAAGAAGATACCTACCCTCATCTCCATCCTAGAATTGTTAAGACTATGACCCACACATAGGGAGATACTAGAAAAAGCATTGAAAACATTAGTTTCAATCTATTGTTGGAAAAATCACTACAAGTAATCATTTAGTATTTTTAGAGAAAGATCTACCAAAAAGAACATTCCACAATCAAGCTCTATACATAGAGGTTGGTGTTCACAAAACCATGGTCAAACGAGTTCTGATAGATAATGGTGCAGGTTTAAAAATATGTACCTTGAAATTAATCAAATAGTTGGGGTATCCTAAAGACATGATTAAAAAAGGAAAGAGTATCACCATAAGGGCCTATCATGACTTGGAAAGAATTTTGGGGGGAAAAATTAGGTTGTCGGTGCAAATAGGACCAACCATCACAAAAAATACTTGTCAAATATTAGATCTTGAGTTCTTGTACAACCTAGTCCTGGGACACCCTTGGATCAATTCCTAAAGTTTCCCCATGAAGAAAAATAAGTAACACTATATGCTGAAGAAGTGGCGCTCCCCTTGGGAACCTAGACAAGCCACCTTGTTGAAGCCATATGAGCTTCCCAAGCCTTAAATATTTCTCATCAATTGAACCTCAAAAATGTGTGGCTTGAAGGGGATTGTAGCTTGAAGGAACTAGAACAATATAATACAATGTATTTAAGGATCCCAAAAACCCTCATCGACCATTGAAAATTGAATTAATCTCTCTAAGGGGATTATTAGCTCCTTTGATAAATGCTTCATTTCCCATGCTTATAGAGAAATTAACATGATGGCGGATTTATTTGCCAATAACAGGGTTCAAGCTAAGGGCAAGATGACATGGCAGAGGAATGACAAGTTGGAGGCTGATGTTACCACCTTATTGATGTATGATAGAACTCACAGGAAGGTTAAATTTCTCCTATCAATTAATGATTATGGGTGTTGAGTGTCTTGTCATGCAGTCGCAGGACTGTCATCTAATTATGTTTCATTGAGGGCTGAAGTGCCATAATATTATTTTCCATTCCAATATCTTGTGTTTCACATGCTTTCTGGGCAATCTAGTTATCAGGTTATTTGGATTTTAGGACTCTTCAAAGTAGGTTTGCAATTCTATCTGTATACACCTAAAAATTGGTCTGGAGAATCTGATTAATTAAATACAAATTATTTGATTAATTATCCTATTTTCCTCTACTATTGAATAAATATAAATATTTATCTATATAGTTCACATTCAAGTCACATTTAAATTCTTCCAATTCTCCTATTATCTCATCTTAATTAAATAAAAAAAATTAAATACTTTTTTTGATTTAATTATCATTTCCCTATTTAATTTTATCACATCAATTTTAAATTAATTAAATAAATATTAAACACTTTATTGATTAATTGCCATATTCTTTTATTTATTTTAATAAACAACTTCTATAGTTTGTTTTATTAAATTATTTATCCCTCTTTTTCTAATTTAAATAAATCAAAAATATTTAAATTAAGGCATAAAGAATATTCCTCTATATTTACTCAAAATAAAATTAGATATCCTATGTCTAATTTATGTCAAGATCATGTCAAAATTAATTGATTGAAACTTCACGGGAAGATTTGGAGACAAATTGCAAATTTATCTCTCAATCCTCTTCCATCAATCTTTCCTCTTCTCTTTCCTGGTGTTTTCATGGGTAGAGACAATCTCCTAAATCTTCGTAATCTCCTCCATCTCTCACCATTCAATCCTTTAGATTAAATCCAAGCCTCTCTTTGCCATCCTTGTGCATTTTTATAGCCAAAAAATCTATAAATAAATCTTCATTCAACCAAGAAAAGGATCACAGGTTATCAAGTTTACTCTGCAAGAATTCAAGCATCAAGCATCCAACATCCAAGCATTCAACATTCTAGATTTCAAAATCATGGCTGCCTTTTGTAGCTTCATTCATCAGTTTTCATGTCAATTCATGCTATATTAGTTTCTTTTATCAATCTATCATTATCATATTAGCTTCATATCATTGCATCAACATCATTTCATTCTTTACATTGTCATTTTAACACTTATAGTGTTATTTAAATCTGAGAGGACAATAGCCTAATAAATCTTTGAAGATAAGAGACAATGAGATACTTTCATTTGATTATTAGCTCGATATTTGATACAATGTTTCATTAAAAAGTGTTTTATTACTTTCTACTTGTTCACACTTACAATTTGGCACCCACCGTGGGGCATAACCCCATATTTTTATCAATTTTTCTAAAAATTATTGTGTAGGTTCCCGACGTGTTTTGTTTCAGTGCTTCTATAAAAAACTATAGCACATCCATGGAAAAATATGAAGCTTTCATGCTTTGTTTCAGTGCTTCCGTGATACTATAGTGCATCCGTTAAAAAATTTAGCGCTTTCCACTTCAGCGCATCAGTAGCCCATCTCCAGAAAATCTGATTTAGCACTTCTATGAATAATTTTGGTGCTTTGGTGTTTTGTTTCTACACTTTCAATTTTAGGGCATCAAGTAAAAACTATGGCGCTTTCCTGAACCATTTCAATGCTTCTGTAATTTTGATCTAAATCCGATGTGACCACGACCAAAATTTCATTTTGATACAGTTAGACTAAAATTTATAAATCCCAGGGTAGCCATTTTTGGTTTAAAATTTATCAATCCTAGGGTAGCCATTTCTGGTTTGAAATTTATCAATCCTAGGGTAGCCAATTCTAATTTAAAATTTATCAACCCTAGGGTAGACATCACAATTTTTCAATACTAATTAAAAAGGACACCATGATTTTTGTGAAGCAAAATCTTCACATAGATTAGCAAAATTTGTCTTTTGGGCTTAAAACGAATCATTTATCTATTGTGCTTGTGTGTTGAATAGGCTTATGCTCACCCCTTAACTAGGTGATCAAAGTGCCAGACTCATCCTTATTTTCATGCAAATTTAGGCTTTTGTTAAAACCCTTAGAAGACCTATTGTAGTGGGAAAAAGTACTCACCGTATGAAAATGACCTAAGTGGGAATGCCTAAAGACAAGGATTCCAACCCACTCTAATTAAAATGCAAATTGTTGATGAAAGTCCAACTTGATGGTAGTGAGAAAGATAACCATCCGCAAAAGCTTTGTTCGAAATATTGGGAGGTATCCTGAGGGAGTTTATCAATTTTTGCACCACATGGAAGGCCTATCTATGAACCATAGTGTAGTATCCACCTGATTTAGTAACCAAACATTGTAATAATCACGGTGCAAGGGGAGGGAAGAATCTTCCCCCAAGAAACTCACCATATAATTTCCAAGGACCATTTTCTTAGAAGATGAGAAATCCAACTCTGAGTACGTGCCTGGAAACGAAAAAAACATGGGTGCCCTCTAGGGGGTGACACGGCTGTGTGCGTCAATGCAATCTTAAGATGTGGGTTGTTAAGTATAATGATAAACTATTTGACCTTAAGAGTGAGTCTATCTAAATTGTGTACATTTGTCAAAGAAAACCCATGAAAATCAATAAGGACCATTCGTGGTTCTTGAATATACACTATTTGTTCAAACTAAAACATTTATTCTATAATTGCTTGTTGTGTTTTCACAAAATCATTAAGAATCAGATAAAAGATCATCCGAAAAACAATAAATCAAATCAGGTCAATAAATTCATGATTCGAATGTGGAAATCAACCAAGTTTGTCAAGAGAACCATCAAAATCACCAAACCCAATAGACCACTTAGTTATTGGGATAATTTAAGAAGAAGGCGTTTCTTATATCAGAATCGAAAGATATTTTTACAACATAGAGCCTGAATTCATAGGTATCACGACTTTTCTAGAGGTCATACTCTTGATCATGCTGTAGAGCCACTTTACTCTCGAGATTTCTTCCAAAGGAGAGCCCTCACACAATATCACAACCATAGTCAATGCATATGTCAATCCTAATTCCCACAACCCATGATAGAATATGCCACAAGGCTAAGTAAAATTTTATAATAGGGAGTCTTTAAAATTCTATTTTTAGCACTCAGAAAATCTGTTTCAGTGCTTTAAGTCACTATTTTAGCGCATTCATAAAATAGCACTTCCAAGCACTATTTTAGTGATTTTGTTCATTGTTTTAGTGCTTTTGGTAACTATTTTAGCACTTTCATCAAATAAAGTTTTCATCATCTATTTCAACGCTTTTGGGCACTATTTTAGTGCATCTATTAAGATAGTGCTTCCATTATCTGTTTCAATGCTCTAGAAATCTATTTTAGTGCATCTGAAACTCTATTTTAGTGCTTTCAAAAAAATAGTTCCAAATCATATCATTCAATTTGTCTGTCATTTACACATGGATTTTTATCAAAACAAAAGTACCTTTTTATCAAAATCACTATCTACGAACTGAAATCAGATAGGTTCATACAAGTTTCCAATCCTTTCAAATTAAATGTAGATCTTGAAAATCATAAAGTTTCAAATCAAAACACAATCTCAATTATTACGCTAAGGTTTCATCATCAGGATATTATCATCATATCATCGCGAAATGAAGCATAGTAATCAGATTTTTAACCTAGTCTTATCAATAATATATATCATCTTGTTTGACTTTGTTAAAAATTCCCTTGACATTTTCCAACATAGAAGATCAAATCTTGGAAGAAAGAACAAAACACTTGTATTCCAATCTTCACTAGGTCACAAAAATAGAAGCTCTTAGAAAAGGAACTTGAAACATCAAATACAATGGCAAAAGAAAATCCCTGAAATAGTCTACATCAAAGTGACAAAAATGAAATAACTCTAGAAGACATACAAATAGCCCAACAGGATCCCAAATTCCATAAATTCATGGAAAAGATCTTAGAACAGGACATGGAGAAATACCTCTTAATGTTGGTTGAATCAGGTTATAAGCTTCCCAAAGACTTTGACATAAATCACCTAAGAGAAGCACCTAGAACAAGCGAAACCGAAATACCACAACCCACATAAGGTATAGATCCAATTTTTGCCTTAACATCCCAAATGAAAAGATTACAAAAAAAAAAAAAAAAGACATGACAAAGGGAACACCAAAAGGTATGCAACACATGACATTTTTCCTTATCCTTTCAACTCAACAGTTGATATGATACCTTTTCCTTGACACTGTGAATTCCCCAAGTATGACAAATACAATGGAAGATCAGATCAGATCGATCATATCCACAAATTCACAACCATGAGCCTAGAGTTTTCCAAAGAGGAAACTTACCTTATGAGATTATTGCCAAGAAGCTTGGGAGGTTCATGTATGGAATGGTTTTCAAAATTACAACTAGGAATAAGGAATTTTGAAGAACTTGTCAACAAGTTCATCTCTCAGTATTATCTTAACATCCAACACGATGTCACGATAAAGGATCTGTATAACCTAAAACAAAAAAAAAGGGGAGACATTCTTGTCCTTTCTAAAAATAAGGCGACAATTGTTCACTAGATATCCTCGATCCATTCCTGAGGAAGAGAAAATGGAGTTTTTTATCGACAACTTGACAGAGGAGATGAGTTATAGACTTGAACTGCAATATCCTCCTACATTTGAAAAAGTGATATAAAATGGCCTTAAGATTGAAGAAGCGCTAGTCAAAAGAGTGGTTATTAAACATTTCAATGACAAAAATAACACAAACTCCTCAAATCAGTAGCCCAATAGTGATAAACCAAAATTTTGGTAAAAGAACCGAAATACTACTACCAACAAAATGACAAGCTATTTACAAAATGCCAAACCAGTCTTCAACTTGACAACATCTACTTCAAAAAAAAATCAAAAAAATAATCAAAGTGTCAAGTCAAATTTCATTCAGAACAACAAGATCACAAAACCACAATCATACCAAATACCATCAAATAGGCGTAGGTTCACACCTTTAGGCCAAACATTTGAATCAATAATGAAAGAACTAGTCACTAGTGGTCTTATCACTACGTGGGAAGAAAGATTCTGGGATCCAAAGGTCAAACCACCATGGTGGAATGACTCAGATTACTACAACTTCCACAAAAATAATGGCCACAAAACTAATGATTGCATGGAGTTAAAACACATAGTTCAAGATTTGATTGACAATAACAAGGTGTATATAGAGGGACCCCAAAACAATAATGGCCATTTAGCCTTCAAGGATCCTTTACTAAACTATGAAAACAGAGCATCATATTCTATGAACAACAAAGGTAATAATATCAATCATATCTACAATAAAATGATCCTTTGTCTTATCGAAGTAGAGAGTGATCATACCATTGGTCATAACATGAACAAACATGAAACAAATGACACTACCACTTTGTATTTTCTCCCAAGCATACAAGTCCTTGAAAATCAAATAAATATTATAAAAAATAGAGAACGATAGGACTATCAAATAGAAAATGTAATGACAAGGGGGCAATGCAAGATAGTGTTAAAGGGAGTTGGATCTAAAAATGCATATCCACCTCCATCTCATTACAACATTGTTGATCAGCTTCAAAAAATTCTAGTGAAAATATCAATAGTAGAACTCCTCAAACTATCTCCATCACATAAGGAGGTTCTAGAACAAGCACTAGTTGCCACTATGATATGAAAAAATCTAAATTTTTTCCAATTCCAAGCTATGGTGGGGTATTTGACTACCCCACATTTTATATTATTCTTTGAATAGGATGATGTCTCACTAAACCATCCCCATAACACCGCACTCCATATCAAAGTTTTGATCCACAATCATCGTGTCAAAGGAGTCTTAATAGATGGGGGAGTTGATTTGAACATTTGCACTCTAAAGTCAATTCGTGCACTAGGGTATTCCAATAATGCTATTGATGCCCAAAGGAAAATGACCATAAAATCATATGATGAGGAAGAGAGATTTTCAAAGGGACTAATTGTGTTACAAAGTCAAGTAGGACAAATTGTGAAACACATAGAATGCCAAGTATTGGAAAAAGAGTTGACTTACAACATACTCTTAGGATGTCCCTGGATCCACGAAATACAGGAAGTACCTTCCACATATCACCAATGCTTAAAATTACCAATAAATGGATAGGAGTTGACTATATTTGTTGGTTATAATCATCCTAAGCATTGTGACATACTTAGAATCTCTCAAGATACTTGTGTGCCTCGCAATTGGGAAGCATCTAGTTCAAAGTCATCAAATGAAGAAAAACGTCCAAATATCATCACCAAATGGGTAGAGAAGAAGGATAAAGAAAAAGATACAAATATTTTTGACACTCAATTAACAGACAATTCAGATCCCTAAACTTCTTTATCACAGAAATCACAAGAGCAGGTCCAACTAACAAACAAGGGAATGGGGCAATATTCTATGGAGAAATCACTTAATCTTTCATAGTTAATGCCATCTCCAAAGACATATGGTCAATCATCCATGAAAAAACATCAAACATCACTACCTGTCATAGTTCTAGAAGAAAGATTTGTAAAAGCTAGTACCATAGAGGACAAATCAGACAACAAAGCAACCATTGATTGGTTATACAAAGATGAAGAAACATTGACATCAAATAGCAGTATCAAGAATGTCAATATCAATACAGACAAATATGGAAAAGGGAAAGCTATCCTAGAAAAAATGGGTTATGAGGGAAAAGGACCTTTTGGTTTAAGAATGGAAGGAATAATTGAGCCTATTCAACCCCCCACTCTCCAATCAAAAGAGAAGACAAAACTGGGCTACTCTATAGAACAAAAATAGGAGATGACAAGGCAAGTTGAAGAAAGAATCCTTCAGGTTAGAGATAGCTCTGAAATAGATTCAAATGAATATGAGTGGGATCTGTTTTCCAATTTATCTTACACTGATATTCAAATTGATGTAATACAACAATATGCACCTACACATGAGGAGAGACAAAGATCTGGGTCTAGACCATTCATGTCAAGATCACTAAATATCAATGACTCAACTGGGGACGAACAAACATCAAGTGAACTAAACGATCTTGAATAAGGTACCATCATTGATCTCAATATTCCAAATTAAAAAAATGATGAAATGGTTGTCCTAACCCTTACATCCATCAACCTAAATCAATCTGATGACCTCATGCCATTAATCCATCTAGAACTTATTGACAGGGAACTTGTCAAACCTTTGACTATACCCATATTTGCAAACAATGATGCCATCATAAATTTCCTATGTCATGTTGAACCTATTATGAGTTCTATCTTTAATACTCATAACAACGCGGCTTGGTAGGAGGGTGTCAAATATTTCAGTTGCAAAAGTAAAAACAAGGATAATAGATCTAATGGTGAAAACCATTCCATTGTAGCATTAGATCTAGAAAAAGATAAAATAAAGAATGCATCTAATGGTGAAAACCTCTCTAAGGCACCCAAAGATGGGATATTTGACACTCTTCTAGAACATTATCACGAGCACTCATCAATTTTGGTAGAAACAACACAGTTTGTAAAAATTGGCACTGAAGAAAAAGCAAAAATCCTACATCTAGCAAAATACATGATAGATCAAGAAAGACCAGAATTCATCAATTTTTGTAAGGAAAGAAGCATGAAATTTTCTTGGTCATATTCTGATATGCCAGGCTTGGATCCAAATATTCTCATGCATCATTTGTCTTTGCCTACAAGAATCAAGCCTGTGAAGAAAAAATTGAGAAAAATGTATCCTCATATCGCATTAATGGTAAAGATTGAGTTAAATAAATTGCTAGACATTGGATTCATAAGGTCTATTGACTACGCCGAGTGGATATCAAACATTGTACCTATCTCAAAGATGGAAAATAGCATCAGGATATGTACAGATTTCAGGGACCTAAATAAAGCATGCTCAAAGGATGATTTTCCATTACCAAATATAGACATCATTGTGGACTTGACGGTAGGGCATGCCATGTTGTCAATCATGGACAGTTTTTCTGGATATAATCAAATTAAAATAGCTCTAGAATATCACAAAAATATGGCATTTACATGTCCATGGGGAACCTTCTGATGGAATGTCATTCCATTTGGTCTGAAAATTGCAGGAGCCACCTATCAAGGAGCAATGAAAGCAATCTTTCATGATATGATGCACACCTTCATGGAGGATTACATAGATGATATTCTAGAAAAATCTTGTACAAGGGAAGGAAATCTACATAGCCTGAGAAAAATCTTCACATGGCTAGAGAAATTCAATGTTAAGCTAAACTCCAAGAACTGTGTCTTTGGGGTCACATCAGCAAAACTGTTAGGGTACATTGTCTCAGAAAAGGGCATTGAAGTGGATCTAGTGAAAGTCAAGGAAATAATGGAAATGTCACCTCCTAGAAATATCAATCAACTCAGATCACTACAGGCAAGGATCCAATCAATCATGAGATTTATTTCCCAGCTGGCAGACAAAATTCATCCATTCAATCACCTTTTGCATAAAATTGTTGTTTTTAAATGGGATAATGGGTGTGAGACAATGTTTGATCAAATAAAATAATATTTGATGTCACCACCTATTCTCATTCTGCTAATTGAAGGAAGACCTCTAATATTGTACATTGCAACAACAAATATATCTTTAGGAGCATTATTGGCACAAGAGGATTATGAAGGAAAGGAACATGCCATCTACTATATCAGTAGGACATTAAATGGCTATGAATTAAACTACACTTTCATAGAGAAATCATGCTTAGCGGTGGTGTTTTCTAATCAACAACTGAGACATTATATGTTGATGCATACAATCAGGCTAATAGAAAAGATTGACCCCTTAAAATATTTACTCAGTAAAGCCGCCTTAATAGGTAGACTAGAAAAGTGGGTCATGCTATTAAGTGAATTTGATATTCAATATGTGGATATAAAATCCATCAAGAGTCAAGCAATCATTGAACAATTGGTTGAGGCTCCTTTACCAGATGATTGACCTATGACACTAGATCTTCTAGATGTGGACATTCTAATAGTGATGCCACAACAATGGATATTATATTTTGATGGATCATACACATAACGAGGATCTAGAGAAAGGATTTTGTTCATCACTCCCCAGGGACACACCATCCCAAAATCATATAGACTAATGTTTCAATGTACAAATAATGTGGCAGAATATGAAGCATTGATCATTGGGGTCAAGATAGCAATTGAATAGAGGATAACAAACCTACAAGTATATGGGGAATCTCAAATAGTCATTTATCAAGTAAATGATGAGTATCAGACCAAGGATGAAAATTTGATGCCCTACAAACAACAAATAGATGGTCTAAAGAAATTTTTTTGTCAACATCAAATTTGATCAAATTCTAAGGGCAGAGAACAAAGTTGCGGATGCCATGGCCACAATCGCCTCACTCTTACAATTGCTAGAGAAATGAGGTTGTTATGAGTTTATGGTAGAACAAGTACCATGTCCTTCTTATGATAATTTAGAATCCAATATCATATGCCACTTAGAGACCATTGAAGCCTCCATCTATGAAAAAACCTACGCTTACCTGAAAGATAATATCCTCACTCCCGATCTTTCCAAGAACCTAAAACGCAGTTTCATCTGCCAATCCTCTCGACATACTTTAATCACTGACATCCTTTATCGTCCAGGTCTTGATGGTACCTTACTCTGATGTTTAGAATATGAGAATCTGAGATGAACTTATGTGAAGTTCATGAGGATATTTGTGGCACTCATTAGAGTTGAATAACTCTAGTGAAAAAACTCCTTTGTTTAGGATATTATTGGCCATGCATTGAGAAACAATCTTATTAGTTTGTAAAGAAATTTCAAAAGTGTCAAATTCATAGTAATCTAATTCATGCACCAACACAATAATTGCATCCCTTCACATCAACATGGCCCTTTTGTCAATGGGGCCTAGATCTGGTAGGAAAGATAAATCCCTCTCATCCAATAGACACAAGTTCATAATAACAACAACAAAATACTTCAAAAAATGGATAGAAGTAGTGCCTCTTACAATGATCATAGGGAAGAAAATCTCGTCATTCATCTTGAATTACATAATATGTCGATATGGCATCCATCAATCTATTATCATTGATAATGGATGAACTTTCAAAAACCAATATGTTCAATAATTGTGTGAAAATTTCCATATCCAACATCGTTTCTCAACACCATACTATCCTCAAGGAAATGGCCAAGTAGAGGCCTCTAACAAAAAAATTCTAAAAATCCTCAAGAAGATGGTAAAGGATGTTGGACATAATTGGCATGTTCAACTCAATCCTACACTATGGGCCTACATAACCAGTATCGGAACACCAATAGGAGCTACACCATACACCTTGGTATATGGATCAGAGGCCATAATACCTATTGAAGCAAATATTCCATCACTTCATGTATCACTCAGAGGAATCATTTCAGATGAGGACTATAGGGTATCTAGACTGCAAGTACTAGAATTGTTGAATGAGAATTATCAACTAGCTGTTAATCATCTCACAACATATCAGTTTCGAATATCAAGGAGTTACAATCATAGGGTAAAACCTAGGATTTTTCAAGTTAGCAATTTGATTCTAAAAGAAAACCCAAAAAATCAACAAGACAGGGAAAAGAAAGGGAAATTTGAGCCTAACTGGCTAGGTCCTTTTGTCATCATATATGTATATGGATCAGGGGATTATCAATTGTCAACGTCAGAAGGGGATTTTTTTGATGAACCTATCAACAATATCCATCTCAAAAAGTTCTATACCTGAATTCCTAGTGCATGGGTCATACTTCTGAAAAAGGGTTTCCTTGACGAAAACCTGGCAAACAGGCATCTTGGCAACAAAAAATACAAAAAAATATAGAAAAAAAAAGAGAAAAATAAAAATATACAAAAAAAAGGGTGTAATCAAAACATATGGTGAAAACCTAGAAACTGGCATCATATGTGATTCTAAACCAGCTTTCCCATCTATTTTTGATACATATCAGGATCGTTAGTCTAGCAGTCATTACCATTTCATATCATATCATTAGTCTTGCCATCATTGCATCCATTATCAAATCATGTCACATGGTCATGTCTCACTGTATCTTGGGAGCAACATCCGGATAACACCGGGGGCAACAAAAACATCGGTATTGCCAAATGGGAAAATAACAATAGAACAAGAAAACAAAAACAATGATCAAAGTGCAACATCAATCACCTTCAGAAAGGCATCAAACATCTGTATCATATCAGAAAATCAAAAAAAACAAGTCAAAAAGTCAGTCTAGAAAAGCAAAAGAAAAATCGTGAGTTTGTGTTAGTCGAACTATGTGGTCTTTGTGTGTGTAACTTAGGCAAGGCTAATCTTTGATCAACCCATAACTAGGATAAGTTAGTAAGGTAGGGCTTTGGTCACAATCTCATAAATTCACAAAAAACATCACAAAATCAGGATGGATGATCTACTTTGAATAATGATTGAAACACTTTCAGTAAAAGGTGGATACATTGCTTTTTTGGTTGATATTATCATTTCTTTGGAGTAACTCAATGATTCAAATGAACTAGAGAAATAAGGGAGAAGAATGATATTTTTATTGTCTGCTATCTATAAGTTAATCATATAAATGTATGAATTTTTGAGGGATGTGCTATGCAAATATATCACAGATGGCATTCATAATTCACACATTGAAATTATTAGTCACTGCCTGTTTATGCAATGAATGCTCATGTCATCTTAGTTCAATTATACCTAGATTCTTGTCTTCACTTGCAATATCAAAAAATCATGAAAGTAGTACTCAGGTTGTCATTGGTCTAACATATGCCATTTACGATTGTACTCACTTTCAACATCCTAAAAGGCTCTATTATGATACCAAACACAAAAGTACTCTTAAAATGACAATGGTATACATAGTTGCATGATAAAATTAGATCGCATTCATAATAAATTCTACATCTACAAAGTGATTGTTGCATAAGGGATTCAAATTAGTGATTATCTTTTCTACAAATATTATTGAGTATACTTGACATTAAACCAAAAATCATCCAAAATCATATAGGAGCATCATCTCATCATTCATGCATTTAACATTAAATAAATACATTATGTTCATCATTCATTACATTATCATCCATCAACATCATATCATTTAAATAAATACATCATTTTCATTACATCATTATCATATGCATATCATCAATATTTAACCCAGACATCATTTGTCATCCATAAATTGTATCACAAAATTTCATCATCCATCCATTATCATTCATCAAAAGAGCATCATTTTATTATCATTATCACATTTAAAATAAAAAACATTTTCCATCCATACATTTCATCATATAATTAATGAATTCATCATAGGTCATCATTTAACATCACATATCCATACATCCATTATCATACATCATAGATCATCATTTAGAACATCATACATTATTGTTTATAACATCCATACATCATATATTTTGCATATGAATTTCATCTAGAATCATCACATGAAATAAAAGCATTCATCACATGATACATCATCACATAAAATAAAAAAATCCATCATAAATAGAAATAACTACATATCATATATATCATCAATGTCAAGTATACAATGAAGTCTGAAATAAGAAAAAACACATCGTCAAAAATAAGCTAACTCAAAGTGTACATCATATCACAAAAAGAATGTCTCAGAATCACAATATAGCATCTATGATCTGTTACTACTAGAATGAGCAAGCCCAATGGACCAGTACCACCACCACCCCCAAAAGAACTAGGATCTCTGGGATCTCTCCATGGAGGCTGTGTCACACCCTCACTAACTATCTGGGTATGAGTCAGAGATAATCTCCATGGGGCATAGCTGACTCTATGATAAATAGGCACTGCATCAAGATACCTACCTCTGTAGAACTCCGCCTCTTGGCCAACCCACAAGACCTCCCTCATATAGTCTACAACCGAAGTACCATCGACTACTCTATATAGTGTCTCGGTCATCTCCTGTGCCCTCTTGATAATTTTTCTAGCACTGTTTCACTCAACTGTCAAGGTATAAACCTGAGTCTGAAGAGTGGCCAACTATCCCTATACCTATACTAATCCATGTGCATGAGTCTGTGCATGGGCCTGCATCTGAGTCTACATCTATACCAGCAAACCCTGTTCCTATACCAACTGCCCCTACAGAGTCTGTACCTATGTCTGTAGACTGGCAATCTTCCTCTGATGATGAACCAAGAGCACTGCCACTACTCACCTCTTGTGAGGCTTGATCGAAGATGGTCTGACGCTGACTGGACTAGCCCCTCTGCCATCTCCACCACCACCATCACTATCATCACTGTTGTTTTCATCACTGGAACTCTTAGTACTATTGTCTAATTGAGTATCATCCCCAATATCCTCAAAACCCTTGGCAACATCATCCTCCATGGGTAACGGTGTTGGCTCATTAGGAATAGTAATACGAGGATGTGGAGATAATGCCAAAAATGTTGCGTACTCCTCTATCACGGGTGCCTTTGCAATATCTCTGCACATATCCTAGGTAGATGGTTGTAGAGTCTTATACCCCTCTACTCGTGTGTCATATGACAAGAATGGACCCCAATTAGCTACATCACTCCATCGTCGAGCATAATGGTCTATCCCTAAGGCATGCATTGTAAAATTTCATACTATCTGTACACCTTCCGCAAAAAAAATCTCTCCAACACAAATGGGATCCTACCAATCAAGCACATGGAATCACATAAATACCCAAGCATTGCATCATCCTCATCCCACTACTCGCAGTCTAGATAAGGCCACCAGACAACACTCTCTGTGTCATCTAAAACTCATCTCCAATGGTCTAACTTACCCATCTAAGCGTGGGTAAGTCTACCTCTATACTTGAAAACATAAGGTCTACCTACAAGTCTATCAAGAACTGGAAATGGTCGAGCAATGGAAAAATGCTCCCATGCCCACACTTGTAACAGGGTCATCCCTATTGATAAGTTGTGTGATCCCAATTATACCACTGAACGTAAATCATGGTAGAGATGTGTTAGCATACACATCCCCCATGCATATCTCATCCCATGCACAACCATGCTCTCCAAAATCTGGCCCCAACCCACAAAGAATCCCTTTGACCTACGATTAGGACAAAGGAAACCTCCAATGAATCCAACTAATACTAATAGTAGTGAAGCATATACATTAGCTATCATCCACCATCAGATACTCGGTCCGGTAATGTGTTGAGCTTGAAATACCCTATAGAGAGCATCTCTCCCACCAGCCTCATGTGAATCATATACAACAATCTCTCCCATAAATGAAATCCATAGTATCTGCCACACATCCTCAGGTGTGACTATCATCTCACCGGTGGGTAGATGGAAAGTGTTATGGTTACTGTGCCACCGCTCAGCCAAAGTAGTAAGGAGACCTCGATTAATCCCAATCTGGGACATATCAAGTAGAATAGTACAGCCACATCGACCTATGATCTGAATCTCATCCGGAGTCAGATGGGGAATCAAATCGATGGTTCAAGGAAACTTCTCTCACATCTGGAGAGTACCCAGATCCTCCTATCATCATATATTTTTTAAAATGAGTGCACTATGTCAAGAATCAAAAGTCATTCTATGTCCAATCAAAATTTGGTATGAATTTTTGATTAAAATTCATGAACAAACATCAACAAACCTCACCTATCATGAGGTTCATCACAAACATTATCTAATCTCACCTATCATGAGGTTTATCAGAAATGAATCATTCCTCACCTATCATGAGGATTATCACAAATAGGATTGTTTCTCACCTATCATGAGAGTAAGTCTTATTAAATCATCAAAATCAGTCATTAGAGAATTTGGATAATCAAATCATGCCAAACCGAAGAATGGACATGGTCGAAATTGGAAAAAATCAAAGTTAACTATGTCACAATTTGAAAATTTGACATGGATGCGTTAAAATAAGCATCCAAAGCACTAAAAATCAAAAGTGCCACTTTATCACATGGATGCGTTAAAACAAGCATCCAAAGTGCTAAAAAAAAAAACACCACTTTATCATTCAGATGCACTAAAACACTCCATCAAAGTACTACTTTATCATAACCACTATTTCAACACATGGATGCGCTAAAAAAGGCAACCAAAGCACTACTTTGTTAGAAGCACTATTTCAGCACTTCAATGCGCTAAAACAGGAAACTAAAGCACTACTTTACCCAAAGAATTTTTTTAATGCATTGATGCACTAAAATAGTCCATCAAAGGGTTGCTTTACTAGAAGCGCTATAACAAACCATTGATGCACCAATTTATCACATCAAAGCGCTAGAATATTCTAGATGCTAAGACTCGGTGTTAAAGCACTAAATTGGACAACCTAAGCGCTAAATCATGAAAGTACTAAACTCTCCTATGAAAGTGCTAGAGAAAATAATGCAAGTGCTAAATCTCAAAGCGCTAAAATAGTTTATAGATGCACTATAATGCGACCTTGATGCGCTAAACTAAGGAAAAAATGTGAAAGCATGAAAAATACATGAAAATTGAGAAAATTCAAAATGCGAGGTGGAATATGGGTACATACCAGAGGTCTATAAGTGGTCGGTCACTGGTGACATCGCACACACTCGAAAAAATGAGTGTGGTAGGGGATTGGCATGTTGTTCTAGCTAGCTGAAATGTCTCTCACTAGAAATTTGAAAGTCAAAAGATAGAAATGAATATGAAAATGACCTTTTGGAATTTATATAGATTTTTGAAAAGGGGATTTTGGTGGGTTTTCTTTTATTTTAAGTAATTTTATTCATGGAATTAATTGAAATTCATCCACGAGCTATATTTTCTTCATCAATGTCGGGAGGTAAATTATTTTTTCATCAAATCATCATCAAATCTTTGAATCATCAGGAAATTTCAAAAATTCTAACAAATCATTAAACCATTAATTTATCTCTCGAGGGGGCATATTATCGAAAATCATCTTAAAATCAATTTATGGGGCATGTCTAGGGCACACTGAATTTTTTTCATTGATACTAGTAGTAGCAGCAAAATTTTCTTTGAAGCAATGCATAAACACATCACTTCAAAGAGGGGAAAAATGTATACACCTAAAAATTAATTTGGAGAATCTGATTAATTAAATACAAATTATTTGATTAATTATCCTATTTTCCTCTACTATTGAATAAATATAAATATTTATTTATATAGTTCACATTCACGTCACATTTAAATTCTTCCAATTCTCCTATTATCTCATCCTAATTAAATAAAAAAAATTGAATACTCTGTTTGATTTAATTATCATTTCCATATTTTATTCTATCACATCAATTTTAAATTAATTAAATAAAAGTTAAATACTTTATTGATTAATTTCCATATTCATCTATTTAATTTAATAAACAAATTCTATAGTTTGCTTTATTAAATTATTTATCCCTCTTTTGCTAATTTAAATAAATCAAAAATATTTAAATTAAGGCATAAGGGATATTCCTCTATATTTCCTCAAAATCAAATTAGATATCCTATGTCTAATTTATGTCAAAATCATGTCAAAATTAATTGAAATTTCACGGGAAGATTTGGAGACAAATTGCAAATTTATCTCTCAATCCTCTTCTGTCAATCCTTCCTCTTCTCTTTCTTGGTTTTTCATGGGTAGAGACAATCTCCCAAATCTTATCAATCTCCTCCATCTCTCACCATTCAATCCTCCAAATTGAATCCAAGCCTCTTTTTTCCATCCCTATGCATTTCTACAACCAGGAAATTTATAAATGAATCTTCATTCAAAAAAGAAAAGGATCCTAGGTTAGCAAGTTTACTCTATAGGAATTAAAGCATCAAGTATTCAAGCATCAAGCATCCAACATCCAAGTATCCAACATTCTAGCTTTCACAATTATGGCTGCCTTCTATAGCTTCATTTATCATTTTTCATGTCAATTCATGCTATACTAGTTTCTTTTATCATTCTAGGATTATAATATTAGCTTCATATCATTGCATCAACATCATTCCATTCTTTAGATTGTCATTTCAACATTTATAGTGTTATTTTAATCTAAGAGCACAATAGCTTAATGAATATTTGAAGATAGGAGATAATGGGATGCTTTCAAATGATTATTAGCTTGTTCTTTGATACAATGTTTCATTAAGAAGTGTTTTATTCCTTTCTACTTATTCACACTTACACTATCAACATGGATGGTGAGGGTCACCATGTTGAACTGAAATATTGTGAGGAGCTGAGGAGAAACACTAAGGTTTGGGAATTGTTGGAGAAGGGTAGGATAGCTAATTACATCAATAAACTCCATGGTTGGGACCAAAAGATTACCAGTTTTTCTGCAAAGGAATGGAGTAATGGTAAGGTTAATTTGTTTGGGAGAAAGGTCACCATTGATGAGAAGTTAATAGCATAGGTCTTCCTTTGAATGGTCTCAAGTTCTATAGGGACAAGAAACTTTCTGACCAGGCTGTGAGAAAATTTCCAAAGACTGATAAGGAAAAAGAGGACCTGCGCAGAGTTACCAAAAGAAGTTATGACTCCATGAAGATAAAATTGCTCTAGAGGGAGGTGTTGAAGGTTATCATGGAATAAATTACACTAGATGGTAGGTACATCAGGGGTTTTGGTTATCATTTTGTGCTCCAGAATCACTTCCGACATCAAGTTAGGGTTTCCTTCCTTGTCTATATTTCCACCTCTTTGAATGTTAGCCTTTAGGACCATAGATCAAACCCGGTTAGACACCCTATTCTTCATGAGGTTTTTATTGGCTTAATCTTTGAAAATTTTAGAGCTATGTTGACTCTGTCCCACTAGACCCCTTCTCCCCACTTTGTCTCTCCTAAGGATGAATTGGGTGCTAGTTACATGGACAAGGATGAATGTAAGACTGATTTGGAGGATGAGGAAGGGTAGTAACAAAGGTAAGTCCAAGACCCATGCCATTCCTAAACCTAGTACAATGATCTCTAAAGGAAGAGTTAAAGTCATTTTCTTGGGTTCTGATGAAACAAAACTGAAGGTGAAAGGAAAATCAAGTGTTACCCCCCAGGGTAAGGGAAAGAGGAAGGTTGTGGTGGACCCCTCCTATGAAACCAATCGGGATAATCCTCAGTCAACCCCTTTGTTGGAGTATTCCAACCACCCTAAAATTGGTAGAGAGGGCAGACCTAGGTATCCTAGTGATCTTAAGGAGGATGACCATTATTTTAAAGTTGAATGAGAGTTTCATGCTAATATCCTTGCTATTGCTCATAATGGTTTTGTTGAATTTTTTAGGTTGATTAGGTGGGATTTTTTTTAAATAAAGGAGATTAAGTTGAATCAAAGGGACATCAACAACAACCTGGAAAAGACTGATATGATGGATAACACTAATGAAGACAAAGAACAAGCCACCGACTTATGGACTGAGGAAGAAAAAAGATACATGGTGGACAACCTAAAGAAAATTGTTGAGGATTTGTAGCAATTTAAGAGAGATCATGATGGGAAGCTATCTGATATGGAGGAAAATATTAATAATGTTAAATATTCTATCCAAGAAGTGTTGGAAATGAGCCACAAGATCTTAAAATCCATCGTGAACACTATGCATATGATGGTTGAAAATCTAGAAAATGCTTATCAGGTAAGGACTACTATGGATCAGGAAGATGAGAAAGAACAAAGCCAGGTGGAGGGTGTAAGGCTGAGCAAAAGAACTAGAGCCAACCTGAAGAGGAAGGCTGATAAGATCCCTATTAATATCCAAGAAATAAAAAAGGAAGCTTTAAATATGAACAATCTAGAGTAGGAGGTGGTAGATATCTTGAGGAATCTGGCCTAGTGGTTGGACATTCATTGGGTTTTTGTTTTTCTACCTTTGGGCTTTATTTTTCTTCATATTTGTTGGAAGATTTTATTTTTTTATTTGAACTATTTCATTCTTTATCTTTCTACTCTTTTTTTGTTAAAGAGTTTCAGGACCCCTTCAAAACCTATTTTTTCCTTAATAAAAAATAATATATGCCAATTACGAACCTTTCCATTTTTGTACCAAATTGGAGGAGAAATACAAAAAAATCCAACATGTGTCTAGCAATGATATAGGCTTCCATTCATTTTCTTATGTCGACTCTTCCATGCTTCCATCAACCTCCACCAAAAACTCATCAAGTGAATAGCCAAAAATGGAAGCCAAGTTTGAAGTACTTGACAAGGGTAATGTGAACTACCAATTTAACCAAGAATTTTGCATCAACATGCTTCCCCCAACACCCAAAGTATATGGAGGTCCAAAAGAGATCAACATAATACAAATGATAGCCAAACCCACTATCTTTACTATATGGGGAGACATGAAAATGAAGAAATATTTGAGGGGGACCTTTCATCTATTATCTATAAGGAGGACAAAAAAGAACAACAAAAGCCTCAACCCATTTTAATTAATCCTAACACTAGAGGCTATCAATTAGTCAAAAAAATGTGATACAATGGAACAAGTGGCATTGGGATACATAAAAAAGGCTGATTAGAGCCTATCATAGTTGAACAAAGGTACAAAAATATGGGCCTAGGGTATAAACCAAAAGATGTGGTAATTCCAACAACCAAACAAACCTCTTGGAAGAAATGAGAAACTTATGCTAGCATTAAGGCACTAGATATATATCATGTCATGGACAATAAGTTACCTACCAAAGACTCATTCAACAACTTTAGAATTGATAGGTTCCCCCTCCAGTACATGGAAACTATTCCCAACATTTATTACCATTCCAAAATGGACTAATGAATTGGAATGGGATTCTCATTCCTTCGTCACTAGATATGATTCTCCCGCTTCTAGTAATGATGACCTAGATACCCAATGGGAAAAATAAAGTAGAGCCATACTGACCCTTTCACATACTTCTATAATTTTTGCAAACATAGATGATAGTCTCACACTCTATTACCCACAACTCATATATTGGGATTAACAAAAACATACATTTGTTCTAGATCAATTCTAGAATGACAAGGAAACCATAGATTTCATGGGACTTCAAACAAACATACCAGTAGGAGATCACAAAGCATGGTTCATCATGGAGCTAGAACAAGAGGCATACTTTGGTGGATAGATTGAATCTTCCAATCACAAAAATGTAAGAAAAAGCATAAAAATATGACCCTCATAGGGAGAACCATGTTGTGGTTCTATCAGATCCAGAAAAGATAAAAATAAAGGATGTATCTAAGGGTGAAAACCTTCTAGAAGCACCTGAGGATGGAGGATTAAATCTCCCCATATCAAAATATCAAGAAAGATCAGCACTTCTTGTAGAAGAAGTAGAATCCATAAATTTTTTCACAATAAAGGACCTAAAGACAACATACCATGCAACATCACTTGATTCTGAGGAGAAAGAAAATTTCATGGTGTTCATCAATGAGAGAAAGATAAAACTTTCCTAGACCTATGCTGACATGCCTAGAATAGATCCAAAATTAGTGGTGCATCATCTAGTTGTCATCTCTAGAGCAAAGCCTATCAAGTAGAAACTAAGAAAAATGGATCCCCATATAGCATTACTATTAAAGGTAGAACTAAAGAAGCTACTAGATGTGGGTTTCATCAGACCCATTGACTATCCATAAAGGATATCAAATCTACTACCAGTGTCCAAACCTATTGGGGGAATAAGGATATGTGTAGACTTTAGAGACTTGAGGGTATGTGCAGGATCATCATGAAAAAAATAGGCCCTTAAGTGGCAAAAAAGTCAGAAAAAATCAGAGTTAGGGAACTTGATGTAAAAATATTAATAAGTTATATATATTATTTCAAAAATATGTAATAATAGAATCTGTAGAAAATTGAATTTAGTTTCTAAACTACTAGGTTTATTTTAAACAATCAAAAATGTATTTGGTGAAAATTTGAAATTTCATTGCAATAGTACTTAAATTTTAGGGAAAAAATAAGTAGGTGTCATTCTGACCACCCTAACCATGATAAAATGATAATATTGTTTTATAATATTTTAGTAATAAATAGAGGACTCATTTCCCAATGTGGTGCATATTTTTTTATAAATTTTTTCCAAGTAAATAATTCATTATGATTTTTTTATTACAAATTTTATAAATATTAAAAACTCGTATGTCTAGCCACCTTAACTTGGTCAAAACTTCACGAATTTAAATTTTAATTTTTTTAATCTGATAGTATGCAAAGTATAGAATGTGACACATGTATTGGATTCAAAAAATGTGGTACCATTTGAAAGTTATAGATTTTTTTCAATTAGTCTATCAATCAAGACTTTATTTATAATTCAAATAGAAAATGAATAATAACTATTTATTAAATCCATAGTAAAGAATAATTTATTTTATTGGGAATTCGATAATGTCCTTTAAAAACCCTTTTCATTTAATCAATTTTGGGTAAAAAAAAAGTCATTAGCCACATACCCATCATATCGCCACTTTTTGGCCCATCATGATCCTGCACATACCCTTGAACAAAGATTGTCCAAAAGATGAATTTTTGTTTCCAATCATTACCATGGTTATAGATCTAATAGTTGGGCATGAGATTCTTTCCTTAATGGATGGTTTCTCAGGATACAACCAAATAAATATATCTCCAAATGACCAACACAAAATAGCATTCACTTGTGCTTGGGGGACTTTATGTTGGAATGTAATGCCTTTTAGTCTAAAGAATGTAGGAGCAACCTATCAAATAGCGATGACAACCATATTCCATGACATGCTACACACAATCATGGAGGACTACGTGGATGAAATTCTAGAAAATTCAATCAAAAGGGAAGATCACTTGACAAACCTAGCAAGGGTATTTGATCATTTGGAATAGTACAATCTTAGACTCAATCCTAAAAAGTGTATATTTGAAGTAACATTTGGAAATTTTTAGGGGTACATAGTGTCAAGAAAAGGGATAGAAGTGGATCCTTTAAACGTAAAATCTATAATAGATATGCCTCCTCCAAAGAAACTCAAATATTTAAGGAGCCTACAAGGGAAGCGACAATCCATTAGGTGATTTATAGCACAACTAGTAGACAAGTGCAACCCTTTCACTCATCTTCTACACAAATACATCACCTTCAAATGGGATGGGAATTGCGACCAAGAATTCCATTAAGTCAAGGAGTATTCTAGAAACGGAGGTGACACTTTATGTGTCTACCACACAAGCAACATTGGGAGCTAGATGATAACAATAAAGGGCAGTCTACTATATCAACAAAACATTGGTGGGCTATGAACTGAACTACTCACCCATTGAAAGAGCATGTCTCTTAGTCATGTTTTCAACACAAAAATCTAAGACATTACATTTTAAATAGAAAGGTGAAACTGATTTCAAAGGTGGACCCACTCAAATATTTACTAGAAAAAGTAGCCTTAATAGGTCGAATTGCTAAATGGGTGATGATCCTAAGTGAATTTTATTTAGATTACATGGAAAAGGGAGCTATAAAGGGACAAGTCATAGCAGACCAATTGGCCATCGCACCCATAGATGATCATAAAACTCTCACAATGGATTTCTAGATGAGAGTGTATTGATGACAAAACAAATAGACCAATGGACTCTATACTATGATGGGTCCCATACTCAACATGGTTCTAGAGCATGTATTTTATTTATCACACCATAGGGAGATATTATACCCAAGGCCTATAGGATTGCATTCCCATGCACAAATAACATCTTAGAATATGAAGCTCTTATCACAAGGCTCAAAATGGTGATTGGGTGTTGAATAAAATAACTACATGTCTTTGGAGACTTTCAGCTAGTAATCAGACATGTGAACAATGAATACCAAACAAAAGATGAAAAATTGATACCATATAAAAGAATGGTGGATAGCTTCAAGGAGCACATCATCAAAATAACCTTTGAACAGGTTCCTAGGATCAATAATAGAGCTACTAATACAATGGAAATGATATTCTTCCTACTTGATATTCCCCAGAATGTGCCTAAATATGAATTCCTCGTGAAACAATTACTTGTGCCTACATTCGACATCTTAGAATCAGAAAAGGTATGTGTTGTTGTTGGCCCTAACTCCCCATGGTACCAAGATAATTTTCACTCTAAACATGTAAAGAAACAAAAAATGACATGAGCATGCTAACAAACAACATTTAGGATGAAAAACAAAAATAGGCTAGGGTTTAGAACAAATGCTAAAAGAAAACAAAAAAAAAAGTAAAATTATAGGTTGTAGAGAAAATGCTCAGCAAACACCAAAAAAGGGTGTTGTTTACAGGAAATTGTATAGGTTTAGGTCAACGAATGAAATAGGGGCATTATTTTCAAGGAACTACACAATTTTATGTCAATGGTGTAGAAACAAGGGTGCAAGTTTAGGTGAACTACACAGTTTTAGGTCAATAACATAGTTTTCAAACAAATGCATAGTTTTAGGTCAAAAAAATAAAACAATAGCAAAAATTTTAGGCTAGTGCACAGTTTTCAAGAAAGTGCACAGTTTTGATAGGGAAAAAGTGTAAAAATTGATATAGTTATGTAGGAATCTCAAAAATAGCACTTTTGACTAACAAAACTTTGTACATGCATAGTGAGAATGAAACATGATGAAAAAAAAAAAGAGAAGGTACATACTAGGCCATTGATGCCTGAAGGCCATCCAAAATCCTAAACAAGCCCATAATGATGTGGGGCAACCTCGAATCTTGGCAATGTTCCTCAACAACTGATAGAATGTGAAATCTAGAGACAAGATTTAGCAAGAGGATCAAAGCTCAAATGAGCCAATTTGAAGACAAATTGCCTATATAATACCTCAGGAAAACCCTAATTTCACTTAGGGAATCTTCCTACATTCAAATTAGAAGCTATGGAAAACATAAGAATGAGAAATGATGCACCTATTGATATAATATTTCATCTAAATACATTGAAATGACAATATAATGGTGTCTAGAGCCTATCCTCAAAGCTTGAAATTTTTTATCAACCTCTTGAGGGGGAATCATAGAGTCCTACCATCATTCCACTAAATGTTGGGGCATAGTGGGGCATGAATTTATTTTCAAAATATTGATCTTAAAAATAGAATCTTTGAAACAAAGCGACTAATACTTTGTATCAAATAGGGGAAAAATGTGGACATGTGAAATTGAATTAATACCTATCAAACACCCTGAACAACATCAAACAAAATAAAACAACATTGAACAAACATAAAACAACATTGAACAACCTCAAACAACATCAAGCAATATTAAACATCATCTCAAAACATCTTGTAACATCTTAGAATGTCCTAGATCATCTCAAAATGACTTAGAATTGTCCCATAATATCTCATAATGACTTGAAATGACTCAAAATTATTTGTAACATCTTGGAATAACTCAGAATTGTCCCGTAACATCTCAAAATGACTTACAAGTGTCTCGTAATATCTCAAAATGACTTGGAATTATAGCATAACATCTTAGAATGACTTGGAATTGTCCTACAACATCTTGAAATGACTTGGAATTGTCTTGTAACATCCTGAAATGACTCAAAATTTTCTCATAACATCTTGGAATGACTCAAAAAATTTTGATAACATCTTGAAATGACTCTGGATTATCCTGAAACATCATGTAACATCTCGAAACATCTCAGAATCAACCTGAAATAGATTGGAATCATATCATTATGTCTCAAAACATATTAGAACATATCAAAATCATCCTAAAATAGTTCAAAATCATCTTGTAATGTCTCAAAACATCTTGGAATCACCCCGAAACAACTCAAAATTATCTTGTAATATCTTAGATCATCTTAGAACCATCTCAAAATAGCTTGAAATCATCCTATAATGTATCGAATCATCTTAAAATCATCTCGCAATGCCCCACATCAAAACGATATCAAAAAACCCAATTCCTCTATTAATTGAATAATACAACATTATTTAATTAATTAACTTTTTCATCATTTTGGAAAAATTAAATAAATTTCACTTATTTAATAAAGTCCTAAAAACTTTAATTCTACTATTTATAAAATAAAAAACATTATTTTATTAATTCACGTTTCATCATTTCAACCAATTAAATAAATTACATTTATCTAATGAAGTCCTTATATCACTTTATTTCATCATGATTGATTAAATAATGCCAATGATTTAATTACATCACTAAATCACCTTATCCCCCTAAGCCGATTGAATTATTAAATAATAATTTAATTACCACATTTTCCCTCCAAAATTTGAATAATTAAATCAAACTATTTATATCAATTATCAAAAAACAAATCAAACTAATGCAACTTTGTTTGGAAAATTCAAACTTGATTTGCACATTCAACTCCAAAAAGGAATTAATAAATTAAATCAATTAAATCATATTCCTCACCCACTTTCTAATTGAGTAAATTAAAATTGCTGACTAATCAGTCTAATTTGTTGATCAATCATTCTAAATTGCAAACTGGGCAATCTGATTTGTTAGCTGATCAATCACATTCCTAATTAAGCCATCAAAATTTCTAACTGAGAAATCTAATCTATTAATTGATCAATCACATCCTTGACTAGCCAATCTATTTCTCAATCACCCAAATTTTGCAATCAAATTTGCACAATTTTATCATGTCTAAATCCTCCCAACACACTAAAACCATTGATCTGGATATTCTTCAACATGATCCTGATTGTTCATTTGAAATCTCACTTTCTATATAAAAACTCCTTTCCTCACAAATAAGGATCGAAGAATCAACATACATTGTGCAAAAAAGTCTTGTCAAGAACACCATTGATAGAGCTTCACCATTTCTTTGATCAACCAACCAAAATAGTCACTCATCAAGATTTTGCACATGAAATTTGGAGGCTTCATGGTGATAAGAACAACCCAACATCAGGTGAATACACTCCACTATGGGATGGTAAGACTATGTTATTCTTGTACATTCATTTATTAATCATAGATTCATTTATGTATGTTAAAATAGCTTAGTTTAATTTTGTATGTGTAGGTTTATATCTTAGATTAATATGTTTAATCTTAGGTTAGATTCCTAGATTTAACATGTTTTGATCCCTCTTCTGGTCTAACATTATCCCCCTCACACAAAGATGAAAAGAAATAAAACCTTGTATCACAAGCCATGAGCAAAATTATGAAGGAAACAAAAGAAAATAAAAACATTCTCATCAATCTCTGCATAAAATGAGCTTGAGACCAAATGTTCAATCATAGGTAATGATTAAAAATGACATTGTTTTCACATAAAAAGCTTATCATACTCATCCTTGATATGATTTAGCAAGAGTTCTGCATATAAAGCTTTAGAAAAACCCTTCAGTTTAGAAACCATGGCAACAAGAAGTGAAGAAAATAAGATGTGAAATGTGTGACCCGTGGGTTTTCTCTTTAGGGTTTTATTTACTCTAATATTGGTTGATAGGAAAAAGTAATTTTTTCCTTTCTTTTAAAGTTTCACAATGAAATTTTATTTTCCTTTGTGTTCATGCCTAGTGTCTAGGACTTATGCTTTATTTTGCATTGATTTGAAATGTAAAAAGATTTTTTTATGTGATGTTATTATAAATCACCTTATTTAAATGAGCTTTCTTTCAAGTTACGATCAAAGGGGTTAGTTGAAGGTTTATAATTTATTCCAAGCATATAGGGAAGTTGGAAGGGGTTATCCAACAAGTGCCAATAATATAGGGGGTGGTTTTGATTGAGTTTAAAGGCTTTGGAGAGCATCTAGGAGTAGTTTTGGATGCCTTTATGATAGGTGATGTCAAGGCTTGAAATTTTCTTCACTTTTGAGCCTTTTTGGAGGGATTTTGGTGAATATTTTTTAGGATTTATTGGTTTGTACGACCTTGGGAGTTGGAGGATTCCTATCCTTGTGCAAGTTTCTAAAATAATAAAGCAACTTCAAACATTAGTTTGGAGTTAGTTCTCTTTTTCCAATAGACATTGTAACTCATTATGGATTTTTTCTTTCAACAAGAGAAAATATTGTAACTCTTCTATAGGCATGTATAGCAGTGTTTCACCTTTGTAGATCAATAAGTTAAGGAAATTTTCCTTCACAATTTCTATTTCATTGAGTGTGTTTGGATGATTGATGTAATTACTTATGAATTATATTATTCCTTGTTGTTGTGTCTCATTAGTAGCACCTTTAGGTAGAATAAATATGTATGTTGCAACTTATAAGTTATGTTGGTGTTACAAACAAATTTAAAGTTGTGAAGAGAGTATGTCATCCTTCTAGGACTATGAGTATCATAGCTTTCTTATGAAATTTTTATGCAACAACATACAAATATTGAGTTGTGCATGTCAACTTTGTTATTAGTTGAAACTATGTGTGTTAGGTAGTTGTACAAGCTTAGATAACCATTTGGTGCATCACTTTACTTTAGGATTTTAGTTTTTTTTTAATTTATGGAATCTTTCTTACCCTTTTCCTAGAAAGAGGTAGTTTTAGTTGAGTACCATAAGAGCCATCTTTCTCTATAGATTATTTTCTTCTTTAGGTGACCTATAGCCTTAGAAAATTTCCCATGTTTCTCCAATATGCTAGCTTTTTCAACTTATAAGGGGTACAATATTAGGATAAAACACCTCCATGGATAGCCAATATAGCAACAATAAAAGAAATCTGATAAAAAAGATATTGAAGTGAAAGTACTAAAAGCTATCCTAAACAACAATATGATACATAAAAAATATGATAATGCTAAATGAATGGAAGATGAAATAATATCACCTTCAACCATATGCACTCAAGGAAAATGGGAGGAGTGAGCTCACAAGCTTGAAAAGATCAATGTTGTTGCAACAACAAAGAGAGTAAGTCCCAAAAAAACCAACGTACAACTTGAATGGAGGTGATAATGTTGTGAAGAGAGTGAAGAAAGAGTTTTCAAATGTCTAAGTGGTCAAGAAGTGTGAAAAAAATGAAGGAGATAGGAATTTGAAGATGAAATTAGAGGAAAATGAGCCATTCAAGGTCGGTCAAGGGAGAAGAGATGTTACTCTTCATCACCAATGGAGAGTTGTAATGCCTTTGTGGATTCTAGAGGTAGTAATCCTATCAAGTTGGTAATAATCCACGTAGATATTCATAGGTCATGCTAGTGTCCCTGAAAGAATATCCTCCACCAACACTAAAAATAACTACCAAGTGGATGGGAAGCGAATGAAGGGCATGGAATTAAATTATCAAATTCAATTTTTCTAAGGTAGGAGGTACATAAATGTGGAATATGAAAGGGGTACAAATTCATGCCATTATAGTTATTTCTAAAATAATTTGAGTCAGTAAGGAAAAGAGACCCCAGTCTTAAATTTTTCTCAAGTATCAAGTGTCATCTATCGAATGTGTTATCAAAATAAAATGGTGCTCTCATGAGGATTTAAAATCACTCATGAGGTACGTAGATCTACTAGCTAAAAAGATACATTATGCTAGGTTTCCATGCAATATGATAGGTTTCACAAGGCTAGAAAGCTACATTATTCTAAGTATCTCATGAAACACATGGCTCCACTAGAAATAAAATTTTGTTATGCTAGGTGGCCATATTAACAATGATATAAACTCATAGACAAGAAAACTCCATTATGATAGGACTATCAAAATTATGCTTTAGGGAGTACACAAAATATTACCTCAAGGGGTACACAAAGTTTAACATCACAGGGGATGAATTGATAACCACGTCTCATGGGGTGTTATAAGAACACCAAAACTAAAGGGATATACCAATAAGTCAAATCTTAATATATGTTTATGAAATGGATAGGGTTAATATATTGTGACCCCTTAAAATGTCAATATACTTGCTATGTTGGTATTTTAAGGAAGAAAAAAGTGAAGTGGGGATCCTTGAAAAGAATACACATCTCCAAAACTTGATCCCCTTTCCCCTAAGTCTAGAGACAATAAAAGCCTTGTAATAGAATATCATGGTGTTTCAATGGGAAATATGGTTTCACTTAAGATTGTGAAACCATGAATGGAAACAAGAAAACACGATGAAGATATAAATTCCAGATAGGGAGGAGAAACACCATGAAATAAAGATCATTATTGTTTAGAGTGATTAGGTGCATAAACACGTGGAAGAATATCACCATCCCTAAATTTTTGTATGCATAAAATGAGTTATTATTATAAAATTTCTTTCATATCATTAGAGGAAGAGTAATCAAGTTGAATTTAAGAAGCATCAACAAAATATACTTTTGTTTGGTAGTAGGAGACATTCTTTTCTATTGTGAAGAAAATATTGCTCTTTTACCACAAGATTTCATAAATACAATAGATGATAAAGCACTATATGAAGATGGGGATGAAGGTTGGAAATCTAGACACTATTTAGAAAAGTATGGTATAGCCTTCCCTTGATCCTTATCATTTTATTTCATGTTTGTATTTATCCATTTTTAGAAATAATTTTGTATCCAAACCCATAACACCCTTCCACCTTAGATGAAGAAATTTTATCTACATTCTCATGAGAATAATTGGATCTTTCACAAGCATGTAAATCCTTTTCAAGTATTTTAATGTTAGGCATCTTCCAAACATGCGAGATAAAATATCATAGGGTAATGTTTTTGAATTTGTTGATTGAGAAAATGAAAAACAAGACTCCTTAAGTTTAGACCATGAGATTTTGTACTATCCCATAAAGGAGGATGTAAAATCTAATGAAAACCAATCATCATCTAAGATATTTTTATCAATGAGATACCATCATGGTTATCTTAAACATTAATAGGTTCTAACTTTAAAGTTGAGATCAACGTATTAAGAGATTTAGAAGTGTTATGATAATCTTGGAATTATGAATTATATCTTTTTTCATATTGTTTAACTGGATATATTTTTTATTATGTTCATACTTCATCTCATGATGAAGAGTAGACATGAATCCCTTCATAGTGGTAATCCAACATATACCTAGGAGAAGATTGTATCAAAGAGGTCATGGCATGATATAGACAAGGATAGATAAAACCATAGGTTCGACCTTAATGGGTAGCATGATGATCCCCAATGGTTTCTTACTAACATTATCAAAGCCACAAATAGAAAGATCATTAGTTTCTATAATATTCTTATCTATACAAAAAATATATAGAAGATCAATTCTACAAACATTTTAGACCTCATCCATTATCTATGAGGGTATGCATAAATCCAATTTTATTAATGACCACAATTATCATTAAGGCTTAATATTTGTTTTGGATACAAGCAGGGATAATTCATGTTGGGGGAATTAAATACCCAAAATTTTCACTTGCATACAATCAAACAAGGTGCCTACATCATTTGGTTTAATAGAAGTTGAGATATTAATCAATTACAAAGCCTCTTGGAGAAACCCATGGTATGTTGGTGATGTTTGAATCAATTCCCAAAAGGAAATATTAGTTGGAGTGTTACGAAGTTTCTCAATAAGATCATATTCCTTACCACTATGTTGAGGAGTATTAGGTGGGGCTAGAAGATATGATTGAGGTAATGGAATGGATTTTGGTGGTTGTCTCAGTTCTTTATTATTTCTAGTGTTATATTTGTGAGAAATTGCATGATAACTTTGATTTTGCAACACATCTTGTTGTACATGATCACTAGTGAGTTATTTTATAAAGTTTAAGATATGGTCATGAGGTTTTAGAGGTTCTATATTGAGAGGTGATTTAGGAGGTCTAGTAATTAGAGGAATTTTAGGAGGTCCAATAATTAAAGAATTTTTAGGAGGTCTAATAATTAAAGGATATATAATAGCCAACTTTGCATTCATAACCTCAACTAAGTTCATCACTTGTTGAAGATTTTCTACGATGGGGGATCTAATGTCACCTTGGCATATTTATCTATGCTAACCATATTACTATCTTTTGAAATAAATGTATAGATTATTTCATCCTCTTTTTCCACATCATCTTCCCAAGTATAAGAATTATTTGGAGAGAAAAAAACTAGATTCTCATAATGCTCAATGATTGGATCGACTTACACCAAGATATTCTCAAATGTGGTTGAGATGTTGGGAGATGAATTAAGTAAAGTGATATTAATAAATATTTCAATATTTTAATTCTCTTGTGTTAGAATACTTTCCCAAGTAGGAGAGGTATTGGGAGGGAACCAAATATGATTCTCGTGATTCTCAATGATTAGATCCTCTTGTGCCAAGATACTCTCACAAGTAGGAGAGATATTAGGAGAATAACTAGCATGATTTTCATGATTGTCAATTTGGTTCCTTAGATTTTTATCATAGGAAGAAAAATTATGGTTATAAAATCTATACATTAACATATCAAAACCACATATCTTAGAAAAGGAAACATGTTATTTTCCCTATGGATCAATTGAGTGATGCACAACAACATGAGATAATGTTTGAAAATAGAATTCCAAAATAGGAACAAGATCTGGATAGAGGAAACATAGGGATTTTCATAAAAAAAATTAGTCCAAATTATCTAAACAAGGGCACACAAGGCACCTTAGATGAGGTAGGTGTTTTTATAAAATTCAAAAATTAGAAACCATCTGCAATGTCTAAGGGTCCTATGTCTTAGATGTTTAGGTCTAAAAGTCAACAATTTTTTGGAAATGTGCCAAAATATATTTTTTCTATATGAATCACATACATGCATACAATTTTGAATATTTTTAGGCCAACTAAATATGTTGAAATAATAATTTCCAAAATTTAAATGAATGAATTGATTAATTTTCCCAAGAAATATAGAAAATTAATTCTTTTTGATCTTTTGGAATGAAAATACTATGCAATTTTTCAACTTTTCCAATCTTTTCACCAAAATATTTATGCATAAATGGTAAAATAATTTTGAAATTAATTTTATTAATGAAAATAAATAGGATATAAACCCTAGACAAGGAAAAACAAATCTAAAAAAATTGCAATTTTCTTTTCAGATTTTTATGATAAACTAATGAAAATGGTTTTTTTCAAATGCAAATTATCACCAAGATTTTCAAATAACCTAGGTTTTAAATTAGATTTTCAAATTTTATGCAATGAAAAATGAGAAAAATTGCAAGTGTAAGATACATCAATTTCACCAAAATCTTTAAAAGTAAAAGTGAACCTAGATTTTAACTAGCATTAGCTACTTTTTACTTACAAAAAATTAGAGTTGAGATTGGCAAGGGCATGAGATTAACTTGCAACAAAAAAGGTGAGTCAATCAACCTTGGATATAAATTATTTTGGGGGGTGAGAAATTGAAGAGGGTGCTAACCCGAGACATAAAATGTTGAAGAAAAATACTAGAGAATATTATTGTATTCATAATAATAAAAATCTTACATGTAGAGGATCCCAAATCCTCGAGTTCTGCAACACATGCCCTTACAAAAAATTACAGAAGCTCCCTTTTCTCAGTATGCACTCTTTCCGCCAAAAAGATACCCCAAAAATCAGAAACTAGCCCATAAATAACTCCATTTTGTTTTGGAGCCAAAAACAACATTTGAATTATGAGTTTTAGTGGTTTGGCACCAAAAATTACAATTTGAAATTCAAATTTTAAAACCACATTAAAAAATTAACACATATTTGAAAATGCACCAACTTTCGGGAGCTATAACTTTTGATCTGAGACTTTTTTTGATGAACCATTTGAACCGTTGGAAAGGTCTCAGAGTGAAGAATGCGCTAAGAACCCACTCCATCGATTTTGAAAATTTATGGGCATGTACAAGACCATTTAGTGACTCAAATTGGACTCAAAAGATTTTTAAAGAAAAATGTAAAAACTGAAACTTGAATAACTTTCAAATTGGGAATGAACTTGACTTGATTCTTTTGCCAAAGTGCTTATTTTTTTGTCTTGAAGCTTTCCTTAAATTTTTGCTTCCTCATGCCTTCAAATTCACACATGCTAAAAATAGTAGTTGAGTAGGAAAAGTAGAAAAGTATTTTTGAAAGTTGGAAATTCTTATTCAATGAAAAGGGTATCCAAAAATGCTAAAACATCTAGAGAAAGCTAAAATAAAGAAAAGATATTTTTGGGTGATGCAGGATTGCCCTTACACCATTAGATGCTCCTGCATCAGACACCCAGGTTAATTTGAGAAGTGACCCCATCACATCTTAGATGGTTGAGGAAAACCCAAATGGTCAAACTTTTCCTTAAACAACTAGGATGAATCTTCCACAGGCCTTCCTCTCCACTTCACCAAATATTATTTATACTACCTATTTTTGGTACTCCTTCCCACACGGCTATCCAAGACTGCTTCAACCTCCTCCTTCTTTGAATTAGGTGTTGGAATTACACACTATTCCATTCCTTGTACTTCCTTTGTGCCACCTTCATAATACTCTATTAAATTTGAAATGTTAAACACAAGGGAAATGTTGACTCCATCTGACAACTCTACCTCATATGAATTCCCTAAATCATGCCTCTTCAAAATCTTATAGGGATCAAACTTCTTCATCTTCATTTTTTTATAGGTTCCCACTTGAAACCTTTGTTTCCTCAACTGGACCATCACTTCATCACCAATTTGAAACTCCTTATTCCTCCTCTTCTGATCTGCCTTAGCCTTATACTACATATTCATCTTCTTACTATGTTATCTTACCTTCTCATGTATATGCTTGATGTGGTCCACAAATTATTTAGCTTTGGCACTTGTCTTCTTCTCTTGGTCCTTCTTTCTCTATTTTGGAGTGGTCCTAGGACTGCCTCCAAACACAATCTAGAATGGTGATCTACCAGTGCTTCTTTCGACATAATTGTTGTAAGAAAATTCTGCTTTGGGTAAGATCAAGTCCCATCCCTAACTACCAAGCATCTTAGTAGGTTACCCAAAATCCTATTCAAAACCTCAATCTTCCCATCAGTTTGTGGATGGTGTGCAAAACTGAACTTCAAATCCATTCTCAACTTCTTCCACAAGTTTCTCCAAAAGTATCCAACAAATTTGGTCTCATGATCTGAGACTATACTCTTTGGCAAACCATGTAGCCTCACCATCTCTCTGAAGAACAAGTCAACAATGTGGACTACATCATGGGTCTTCTAGCATGGGATGAATTATGACATCTTCAAAAACATTTCAACTACCACAAATATTGAATCATTTCCTCTCCATTTCCTTGGAAAACAAAAATAAAAGTCCACACTTATATCCTCCCGCAACCTCTCTGGTATAGGTAAGGGTTGATACAACCCTATATTTTGGCTCACTCCTTTAGCCATCTGACATACCCTATGACTTTGCACAAACTTCTTCACATCTTGTGATAATCAAGGGCAATAATAATGCTCACTGATAATGGAAATGGTCTTATCATGACCAAAATTTATTTCCATTCCTCCACTGTGCTTCTCCTTTATCAGGTTCTCCCTCATGGAACTCCTCAAAATACACAATTGAATTCCCTTAAACAACATGCCATCATGGATTATGAAATCTAGCCACTTTGTCCTATCAACTATAATAGGCTCCTTGCAAACTTTCCAAGCCTTTGCAAAATTAGGATCTTCTGGATCCAATGTCTTGAGTTCATTGAACCCAACCACCTCAATCTGCATTTTTGTCAACAATTTTTTTCTCCTACTTAAGGCATCTGCAACCCTATTTGACCTCTTACTCTTATGCTTTAAAACAAAGGTATAACTCTATAAAAATTTCATCCATTTCATATGCCTCTAATTTAATCTTCCCTGACTATTTAGGTACTATAATTCTTGATGATTAGTATACAGAAAAAATCCTTCTACAATAGATAATTCCTCCATTTCTTTAATGATTGAACTATTGTATAAAATTCCCAATCATATATAGAGTATTTTCTCTTTGCATTTAAATTTTCACTAAAATAGGCAATGGGATTACCTTCTTATCTTAACACTACTGAAATGGCACAACGACTAGCACAAAAATCCACTTGCAACACCTCATTGAAATCTAAGAGGGCTAAAAAATTCTATTATGTCACCTTCTGCCTCAACAGGTCAAAACTCTTCGCTGCTCTAGTGCTCCATTTGAACTCTTTTCTATCCTCTCTCATTGTTTCAATCAGGGGTGCACAAATACTACTAGAGTTTCTAATGAACTTCTTATAAAAGTTGTCCAAACCATGGAAATATCTCACCTCAGTAGCAGTTCTTGGGGTAGGCCATTCCAAAATATCCTTCACCTTCTCTAGGTCCATTTTCAGACCCTCTACTGAAACAACAAACCCCAAGTACACTAACTCCTTTATAAAAAAACTACACTTTTAAAATTTATCAATAGTTTGTTCTCTCTCAAATTTTCAAAAAACCTATGAATATGCATTAAATCATCATCCAAGGTCTTATTGAAAATAAAAATATCATCTAAATACACAATAAAAAAACTTCCCAGAAACTCTTTCAGTACCTCGTACATGAGTTGCATGAATGTGCTTGGTGCATTGGTTAGCCCAAAATGAATGAATAGCCACTTATACAAGACTTATTTGGTATTGAAGGCAGTATTCCATTCATCTCCCTCTTGAATCCAGATTTGGTGATATCCACTCTTTAGACCCATCTTTGTGAAGTACTGAGCTCCACTTAAATAGTCCATCAAGTCATCCATCCTTGGTAGGGGAAATTTGTACTTGATTGTTATCTTATTTATGGCCCCAGAGTTTGAACACATCGTCCACTCCCCATCCTTCTTTGGTGCTAGTACTGAAAGTACTGCACATGGACTCATACTCTCTCCAATCAAACCCTTTATCAAAAACTCCTAAAATTATATGTTCAACTCCTCATTTTTCGCAAGAGTCATTCAGTGAGCTTCTTTATTTGGTAAATTAGCTCCAGGGATCAAGTCAATCTAATGACTGATCTTCCTCATTTATGGTAAACCCTCAATTAAATTATCTTAAAAAATATCTTGAAACTCATTCAATAATCCAAAAAATTCTACTGGCACCTTCTCACTATCTTCCTTATCCATTCTAGGAATCAATGCATAACATATACACTCATGCTTCATGGTATCTAAAAATTTCCTTCCATCAACAAGATAAATTCTAGCACTATTGCATACCTTTTCTTCAGCCTCCTTCAGTGGTTTCAAATTATGATGGACTCCATCCTTCGTTAGTGAATAAGTGTTTACATGGCCATCATGTATAGCTCGCCTATCAAACTACCATGACCTCCCCAACAACATGTGACATGCATCCATGGGGATGATATCATAGAGTACCTCATCATGATAGCTTTCGATCTTGAAATTCACTAGGCACTTCTCATTGACCAGAACTTTGTGGTCTTTCTACAACTAGACCATTCGATATGGATGTGGATGCCTTTCCCTCTTTAGCTTCAACTTCATAACCATCTCTTATGAAACCAGATTATCGGTGCTCCCACTATCAATAATGACATCACTAAATTTTTATTCACATTTGAACCTTATGTAGAACAAATTATTCCTTTTTTCTAGCTCCTTTTCTTTAGTCACCAGGGCTCTTCTAACCACTAGTACTTCTCTCATTTCAACATCATTTGAATGCTTAGATTGAGCCTCCTCATCTGAATGCACAACCCTTGTGGGACCTTCCTACCTTTTTTTGGTCCTTCCTTGGTTTTATGGACATTGATAGGCTCGATGCCCTTATTCACCACATTGGAAACAAGTCCCTCTAAAACCACCTCTTCCGAGTTCTTTTCTAGATCTTCCTTGTCCTCTACCTCTTTGATTACCATTTTTTTGATCACGAGGGTGGTAGAATTTATCATTCTTCTCACTTCATATAGTACCCACATCTTCATTTTTCTTCTCATCCTCATTTTGGCTTCCAAAAGATCTTCCACTACCACTTCTACTCTAACCTCCTCATCCTTTTTTCTTGTTGTCAAATCTTTTCTTCAAATTCTCTTCAAATCTTAGAGAAAATTGGTACACATCCTCAATGGTGGTCATCCTGACTAGGTTGAGCTCCTCTTGAATGCTCGAACATAACCCATTAAGATAACGAGCTACCTTCTCCTTGTTGGCCTCTGCATCTTGTGAAAATATTTTTTGTATTCTTTCACAGATTTGTTTCATTGCTTCAAACCTTGCAATTTCTTCAGTAGATCTAACTTGTAGTCAACTAGTATGAACTACTTCTTCAATTTATCCACCATGCGATCCCATTTGACAATCTTCCCTTTTCCTCTTTGATTTCTCTCCAACTGGACCTCTTTCCACCAAATATTTGCATGGCCCTTCAGCTTCATTTTTTTCAAACATAACCTAATTTGGGTCCATTATTTCATCATACTCAAAATACTCTTCTAGCTCATTGATCTAGTTGATCAACTCTTTTGGGTTTAGACTTCCAGAAAAAACTAGGAACTTATACTCTAGGTATTTTTTCAATCTTCGAAATGGCCCTTATCAGTCGTAGTTGATCTTAATCAATCACTTCTTCTTCCTCTTCTTCATCCTCCCTTTCTTCTCTTCTTCTTGGGTTTAACCCTCTTCTCATCTCTTCCTACAACATATCAATTTGTCTCTAGAGGGCTTTGAAACCCTCGGCCACAAATGAATATCTTCCACCAGGATTCCTGGCACCTCTAGCACCACCACGCCTACCACACATCAGTCTTGGAAGCATCTTGATTATCTCAAACCCACAACCACGGTCCTAGTGTGAACTACCTCATAATCGACGATCTATCCACACACTCAAGAAAAGCCGCTCTGATACCACCTAAAGAGGGTGCTAACCCAAGACACAAAATATTGCACACAAAAACTAGAGAATATTATTGTATTCAGAATAATGAAATTCTTACATGTAGAGGATCCCAAATCCTCGAGTTCTACAATGAATGGCCTTACAAAAGTTCCCTTTTCTTAGTATGCACTCTTTCCACCAAAAAGCTACCCCAAAAAGTAGAAACTAGCCCATAAATAAATCCTTTTCTTTTTGGAGCAAACAAAAAAATTGATTTATGAGTTTTAGCAGTTTGCTGCTGAAAATTATAATTTGAAATTCAAATTTTAAAACCACATTAAAAAACTAGCACATTTTTAAAAATGCATCAACTTATAGGAGTTATAACTTTTGATCTGAGACTTCATTTGACAAACTGTTTGAACCATTGGAAAGGTATCAGAGTGAAGAATGTGCTAAGAACCTGCTATGCCAATTCTAACAAGAATTTGGGTCTGTATATGATAGTTTAGTGCCTCAAACTAGACTCAAAATATTTTTTAGGGAAAAAAGAAGAAACTGAAACCTGAATAACTTTCAAACCACGGATGATCTTCAATTGATTCTATTTCCAAAGTGTTTTCTTTTCCCTGAAGTTTCCATTAAATTTTTGCCTCCTCACACCTACTAAAAATAGCAGTTGAGTAGAAAAAGTAGAAAGTAGTTTTGAAAGTTGGGATTTCTTATTCAACAAAAAGGGTATCAAGAAATACAAAAACATCTACAAAAATCTAAAAGAAAGTAAATATATTTTTGGGTGATTTAGGATTTCCATTACACCATTGGATGCTCCTACATCAAAAATGGATTTTTAATGAAATGCAGTGATGTAACTAGTTAACTATAAAAATGTAGTGTTATGTCTTGAATTATGGTCAACTTGAATCTGACAAAAAAAATTTGGCTCCATAACAAAAAAAAAAATTACATAGAGGCACAATCCTTGTGAATTTGAGGCATATTTTTATAGACAAGGGTTCCTAAAGTTTCCTAGATTAGAGATCTAAAACTAAAATTTTCTTTCATAGAACTTCTTAGGTCCCTAGTTAGTGACTTCTCCCTTTCAGGTCTTGTGGTCATATCTTTGTCTATTGCTAAGATAATTGAGTTTTTATATCTTGTTAAGTTATAGGGCTTGAATTAATCTATGATTAAATAGTCTTCAATCTTCTTCCAATATTCTTCAGATCTATAACCTACACATTCAATGAGAGATGAAGGGTTGTGCCACATATGTGCTTTGCTTGGTCAAAACCTATCTTGGTATATCTACCTCCATAATGAAAAAAATGATGATAAAGAGAGCTTATAATTTTTAGGGATAAAAGCTAAATGATAATGGATTAATCAATCAAAAAATTGCTACAACTCACCACTCAGATGTGATTTCTTTGAAAAACTAAAGTCATGCACATCACCTAAAGGATTCATTTTTACTTGACTTGATTTGATTTGATGACCTACAAATGTTAGTACACATAAACAAAATGCATGTAAACATGAACATAAAGTCACATAACATATAACATGATTCTTAAATGATAGAGTATTACAATAATATTGATAATTATCTTTCTCTTGACTTCCCTTGATTGATTTTAGGATCTTTAATTTCTTCAATAATTTCTCCTTCTTGTTTCCCTAGGATTTCAAATGGTTAAATGACTAGGTATTTGTAGGAAATTAATCTAATTTACCAAAAATCAAATCTTGATAGTTGAAATTTATGATTTGAATTTAAAATAATAAATTACCAACTCTAACATATTTAAATTCTAGGCCAAATTAAGAGGACAAGGATGCCTAGGGTGCCCTTTTCTAGACCCACTTTTCCGAGATCTAGAGTGTTGAGGAAAAATATTTAATACATACTTTGGTCTTGTACATTGGGTTTTTTAATTTTTTTTAATTAAAATGGGCCATTGAATGCATAATTAGGTCTAGACACATAGGAGGGAGAAAAATATAGTGCGAAATTGTCAAGGATGACAATTTATGATGCTACAAATGCAATAAAGTAATAAGATAGCCATATGAAAAATAAAATATTCCAAGATTAAATGTCATACATATATAGTACCATGAAAGCATATGATTAGATATAACCATGAAGTAACACAAATTTTTCCCCACTAGAGGTAGATCATATAGTGAGTAGCCCTAAAGGAACAATGCAAGTGGTATAGGGAACTCATGGTGTCCTTAGTGTGGCTCTTAGTTTATGATAAGTAATTAAATCACACATAACTTGATAGGGAAAGGTTGATTCCCCATAATGTGATAAGATAAATCTAAGAACATAATGACGCATACCTCTAGAAACATAATCAAGCATGTGAGTTTAACATCATATGTAATAGGATGACATGAAAATGAAATAAGAATGTGGTACTAAGAGATGTAAGTATTAAGAATGCTAAAATAACAAAAATATAACCATGAGATAATAATATGAATTAGCTCATGAAAATATAGCATAAGCCTTATAGAAATGTAATTAGATTATTCTAAATATCATGGGCATATCATGGTACTAATCATAAGGTATGGAACATAGGAGTATAAGAATGTGAAAATGAAAATGCTGAGAAAAATATTATAATGGGAAGTGGCAAGTATAACAATGCATAAAATAATATGAAGAAACAAGGAAGATTGTGAAATTAGAGTGGTAGGTATATGAAAACATAAGAGCATAGTAAGAAGAAAATAAGGTGAAAAAAGAATAATAGAAAACATATCAAGTTAAAAAGAAGGAAAATTTCCCCAAGTAGGAAAAGGAAATCATAAGATAAATTAAAAAATATGAATTGAGTGTGGAAAATATAATTAATAAGGTGTAATAAAAATACTAAAGAAGCATGCAAAAGAAAATAAAGAAATCAAGGAATATAGGTGTATAATATTTCCATATATCATCAATAAAAATTTGGAGGATCTTCATAATATTATAAAAAATAATAATCATCACAAAATATATTGTTTGTTGTGTAGAAAAATTTCACCCTTAACAATTTCACCTTTTTTTTGTCCCCATAATTTATTGTGCTTAATTAAGCTCCCGATTTCCTAAATTATGCATCTCAAGGCCTATTTTTACTAATTTGAAAGGATTGCAAGAATTGAACAAATGTATTCATCTAATAATTTTCCCTCAACACCTTAAATTATGAAAAATAGGGATGGGTCTCATTCACCTAAATTGGACTCATTCACCCAATGGGAGCACTATCCCACTACTCCATTTCCCTCCAAATTTGGGCATTTCGATGGTGGCATTGTAACTTTTGAATTTCCACTTGCAAAGGATGGCTATTGGGATTTAATTTTGGGGAAATTAAATAAATGCATATTAATACCTAGTCTTTTCACCATTTGAAACTAGAACACAATTTGGAAGATAATTTATGATCAAGCAAAATTATTGTCAAGAGTAGCATTTCAGATTTTTATTGCAGAAATTAAAGATCCAAGTAGCATGTCAAAGTGTATGTGAGTTCATGTTATAATTTTATCATTGTTTTGTGAAGGCTAAACCATTTTGTAGGTCTCCAAAGAATTCAAGTAAATCAAGTAAGCAAGATCCAAATACTTGAGGAGATGTGTATGACTTCAATCCTTCAAGGAATCAATTAAAGGATGGTGAGCTGCAACACTTTGTGATTTCATCATTCCTTTCCTATCCATTATCATTTTATCATTGGCATTGCCATTGTGGAAACAGAAACACTTATGTGGTTTTTAACTGAGGCAAGCCCCTAAAATGTCCCAACATTTCATCTCTTTTTGAACATGTAGATCTTAGGTTGAAGAGGATTGAAAAAGGATTCAAGATAATTTTCCATTGTTTCATTTATTTTTATAATGTATATTGTTAATGCATGGAAACTCAATTACAAAATTATTTCACAGTGTTCTCGAAACTTTGCAAGTGGAAACATAAGTCTCAGATCTACCACCAAATGACCCCAAAAGTTGAGCAAGAAACCACTACAAGGACATATATTCCCATTGGAGACTATGTCCTTCTATAATGGTCAAAATAAGCCTTTCTAGGTTGGTACCTATCACTCTTCACTTCCCAGATCCACCTGTAAATTGTTGTTTCTATTTTTCAATTGTCAAAATATTACATTTTTCATATTAGGGAACATAGTATAATTAGGTTAATCATTAAAAATTATTTTCAATCTATTCCAACCCTCAATAAAATGTAGATCCAGGTTAGATTGGCTCACCTTCATGGTTGATAAATAATCTATTTACCTTGTTGTTCGACATCTTAATATAACCTGGAAAAAGGCCACCTTGCATCCTAGGTTCCTAGAATTTAGGACCTAGGATAACCTTTTTCTATATAGATTGTTGTGAACCTAACATTTGAAATCATAAACTTTCTGATTTTGTAGTATTTCAAATCCTAGATCTAGGTTTTGCAATGCATTAGTTTGCATTGTTCATTGAGGGTTTCATTTTCGCATCATAAAAGCATAATTTTAAAACAAAAATTATAATCGTAGCTTTCATTAGATTTTGTTTCACCCATTTACATCAGATCTACATTCAAATTGTATTCATTAGGTTGTTAAAGTTTGAAATTGTTAATTTCATTTAAATTTCATCTCTCATTTAATCCAAAAAAAGTGAAAAAATGATTTGAATTATTTCAAATTTGCATCAAATCATTATTTTCAGAATTTGGCATCTTCAAATTAGTCAATTATTGCACATTAAATCTGAAAATTGCATTAAAAATTTTCCTCTATTCTTACATATTTACATTTGAATCACATTATCTTTAATTGAAAAACATTGCATTGTTGGATTTCAAAACTATATAAAACACATCATTTTCAGGTTGTGGCATCTTAGAATCAATCAATTATTTCATTTTAGATCTAGATGTAGGATTCAAAACATTTTCCCCTTTATTGTACACTTCCATTTTGAAGTACATTGTCCTAAATTTACCAAAATTTACAAAAATGATCATTGTTTATCTTGTTTGTAACCCAAGACAACAACATACATAGTAAAAATTTTAGTTTTCAAAACCCCTATCAAGGAATCAAAAACCCTTGGGCATCCCTATCCTACTTTAGGTGCCTCAAAGAATTTCTTCACATATTTTTGTCTAATTTGAAATTCTAAAAATATGTTATGGATATACAAGAAGGATGCCATTTTTTTATTTGTTATAAATGTGAAAAAATTATTGCATTTGAATGTTGGAAATCATCATATGTATAGGAAAATTTCTTACATTAACTGAAGCATTGTATAATTTGGGTAGATTTTTTTTTAATTTTTACACAAATTAAAAACCCTAGGGTGTTTCAACACATTACAAATCCATAAGGCAAGTAGCAACATGTTTCCTTTTCAAATATGTGGTTTTGATATAGCTAAGTAGGGATAGTATAATTATAAACTCCCTACTTATGATTATAATATAGGGAAATGAAATTAGGTCATTAACAAACATGATATCCATTCTCCCAATATTATTCCTAATTGTGAGATTTTTTTGGTGCAAGAGAATGAAATCATTGAAACATTTCTTAATATAAGTTCACCTATTATTCACCCATATCCTAACATCTCTCCTAATTATGAGAGTGCTTTGGTGCAAGAGGATACAATCATGGATAATAATGACAAAAATAATTATTCTTCTCTTGATACCTCTCCTACTTGTGATGAAGGTATCTTGGTGTTATAAGACTCAATCATTGAGTGTAATGAGAATATTGTGTGTTTATCTCCCAAGACTAGTGATAAATTTAAGAAACCCCTCTCAAAAAATAATTAAATCCTGGTGAATCTTTCATTTTTTAGGAATAAATATTAATTTCTATTGGAAAATATTTCCTTTTCTACAAAAAATAATAATTTTATTGGTGATTTTTTTATATCACTAAAATTTTGTAGAAAATTTTGGCAAATATTGAAAATAATAGGAAAATGTATTAATTATTATGGTGAACCTATCCAATCTAAAAATAATTCTCATGGAAAAGTAAGGGCCCAAGGGTGGAAATTATTGAAATGCACAAGACAATTGAGAGGGAGGGTGAATCATTTGTAGCAAATTACTTTAACTTCTATCCTAAAAAAATTCACCTTAACTTATTTTTTTATTAAGAGTAAACATGAAATGCAGATAACATAAAGAAAACACTAGAGACACCAGATTTACGTGGAAAACCAAATGAGGGAAAAAAAATGGTGAGGATTAACTCACAATATAGTAGTAATGTAGTACCAGATACAAAGGCTCACTACCTAGAAACAAAGCCTTACCGCCTACAATAGGACTCATTGTCTAGAGGGAGGCTCACTTTATACAAATAAAGAAAAGATAAATAAAGATCCACCATAATAGGCTCCACACATTTGCAGCTTGATGAAAATATTACAACCACCATTAGCTCATTTCTTTCAGGAATCTAACACATCAAAGTATTTCTACCTTGATTCGTTCTTACTTACTCTAATTTTTTCACTTGTTCACACACTTCACTTCCTTGCTTTTATACCATCTTCAACCCTAGAGGCTTTCTCCAAAGTCAGATATACATACTTCACTTTACAAATTCAAATTAGGGCGGCTATTCAACATTCCTACAATGGATAAGAATGAGAGAGGACCAATTAAAAATTTAATTAGGACCCAAACAAAATCTTGGATCAATTACATGCTTCCTTAATTCGATGAAAAATATTTTATGTAACATGTAAACACCAGGTCGACCAAACCTAATAAAAACACTAATGATCTTTGAAATAAACATATATATAGCAAGATTATCACACATGGGTCACTTAACACACTTCAATAGACACTTTAAAAACTCTAAGAAACATTTAGGAATATCCACAACAACTAAAACAATCTTCATGCATAGATCATTCTTCAATAGTCCAACTGGACCGAGCAACAACACACAATAAATCTTGAACAAGCTTTTCAAAGCACCAAGCCACAAGAAAGTTTGAAAGAACATATAAAAAATCAGTGTTAACATTCTTCTGAATCTCCAAGATCTAAAACAAACCACTAGAAGACTGTAGAGAAAACAAATTTCTCCCAATCCACAAACAAACAATTCTACCAAACCCGTTCACACACTGGTGAACATATCTTTCACTCTCCATCGATTCAAAAGCTAAAACTTAGGATATATTATTCATTTAGGATTATTAAAAAAAAAAAAAAGATCCACACATGTATAGTATCAACATAGAAGAAATACATAACAAATTACCATAGCACACTCAAAAAACACACACTTCATAGTCTTCATTATTTCTTAATTTTCTCAAAAGAGCTTGGCAACAACACAACTAAAACTTCATAAATATAGCTTCGTGTACTTTAAAAACTTCTACAATATCTCAACTATACAAGTACCACCTATAATCACTTTGAATTGTGTTAACATCAATGAAATTAATGACAACACCACCAAACAAATCCATACTTGCAACAATCTCCCCCTTTGTCATTGATGGCAACGCATGATGTGAAAAATCATCAAAGACAACATACACATTCTCCTACTTCTTCTTCCCTTTCTATTTTAGATTATATAGCCTACACAATATTTATTGTACTCCCTTCTATTAGAAACCAATATCAAACATGCAAACCAAAAGACCTTCCACATAAGAGAAAAACAATAAAAAGCAAGAGCTTTGCATGAAGATGTGCAAATTGTTATATTCAAAATTAAGAAATTACAAGAGATGATTTTCTTTATAAATAAAATGTATGCAAGCCTAATGTTGACCTAAAAGAAATCAACTAAATAAAGCTTAATTATTCATTAATTAAACTAATTATTACCTAAGTAAACCTAATAAAGTGTAATTAGATATTTAATTACACCAACACCCTCCCTTAAGTACAACTTAGGTCGAATAAAAAAGCATGCACCAAAAACTAAGATGAATGCAAGAAAGCATGAATGGGTCCTAGAAACAAGGCCTGATTAGGTACCCATTTACAAATGCAAGAATGAGGTAGAGAAGAAAAACCCAATGGGACAAAACCCCTATACAATGAGATGACTGTTGCAAAGAAGCACTAGAAGAACACTGGAACCACAATCTGAAAAAAAAAGGAAAGATAATTTTGTTTACAGGAAATCATATTAAAATCATGATAATGCAATAGAAGACACGATGCCATGGAACACTTGAAAACTCCAAATGGAAACAACCCTAGAATCTATGAAACAATAGTAGAGAAAATGAATGATTTATTACTAAAAACGAAGTGCAAAGATTCAAGGTGCACCCTCCCAACTACAAAAATATCCAAGTAATCTTCAAAACATCCCTCAGGCCAAATCTGGAATAATTATAAACCTGAGCTAGATACAGAAAAAAATTGCATGGACAAAAAAATAGAGCTCCTCAACACCTTTCTAATGCCGCAAATATAGCGAAAATAGAAGATCGTGGAAAAATGTTATGAGCTCAGAAGTGATAAATGAAAATTTGACTCCAAATATAAATAAATTTAGCTAAATAGAAAATATAGAAAAATAAACTGGACCATAGGAAATTTTTTACAACCCACTTTTCGACAATATCTCATTTTCCCAATTTCGATACCGTATGCCCAAGTTATGCCAAAAGGAAAAAAACTGCTCCTTTAAGGAAAATTGGGGTTAGGAGGGGACAAAGAGGGCAATACAGCTGATGATGTCATGCTAACGTTAGCACTTCATGCAAAACAAATTGATGGCTATTTGGTTGTCACCGCAAAAAATTTCTCCCCCTACAAAAAAAAAATTCAGTGGAGCCCCTAGTTGCCATATGACCATGCGGTGTGGGCTGTAGTCGGTCATGCCTTACGCGCATAGCACCCAATCCCTCATGTGACCGTGATAGGTGTTGGCTAAGCTCGTAAGGGTTGTTAGAGGAGGGTGGAGGGATTTGGCAGTGTCGTGCAGTGGTCGCCGCTCCTGGTGGTCACCGGGTGGAATGATGATGGCACCTGACTTGTAAATTGGAGGCGTCGGCGACAGTCCCAAAAAAGCACCTTTTTTTTTTTGATTGTCGTGAAATGTTTGTCTTGTGAAGCATGTCAAGGAGGCTGTACCGCCTCCCTGGCAAATTTGTTTTGCCTCAGAAACCAACTTCTCAAAAATCAATGAACAAAGGGTGATCTTAGGGTTTTTGACTGCTGCGAACACAATGGTAGTGTCCGTTTTGCTCCAAGATGCTCCAAAAAATAGGCTACCTCCAAAGCTTCGAAAAAAACACCAAACTTAAAACCCTCATAGATCTAGTAAGTGATGACCAGAATCTAGAAAATAAAAGTCAATCCTTACTTTTTCTAGCACTCTGAATCTAGTGATGAACCCCAATCTGATCCAAAACACCAAATAGATAGGCTCAAGGCATGAAATCTTCAAGGAACCTCAAACGAACTCTGCAATGCTTTTCTCCAAAATTTGAGAAGGGGCTGCATGTCAAGGCTCTAATACCATGTTAGAAACCAAGATAAAAAATTTAAACCAAAAGGCCTTCCACATAAGAGAAAAAAAATAAAAAGAAAGAGCTTTGCATGAAGATGTGCAAATTGATATATTCAGAATTAAGAAATTACAAGAGATGATTTGATTTATAGAAGCAATGTATGCAACCCTAATGTTGACCTAAACACATCTCAACTAAATAAATCTTACTTATTAATTAAGTAAACTAATTATTACCTAAGAAAAACCTAAGTAAACTTAATGAAGTGTAATTACTATTAATTACACCAACACCTTCTCTTTATAAGATTTTCTCGCCCTTTTCAAAATTTTCACATGAATTTCTCAACCCATTTGACATAAATGGAAAAGGAAAGTTTTTTATGAAAAATATGCCATATAAAGTGTAGACACCTAAAAATGACTTAGGCTTGCAAGCAATATTTTACCACGTTTTGTCCTAGCATAATTATAACATTTTAATTGTGTTTCTAACCCACATTCAACTATTAATTAAATAATTCATGATTATTTAATTAATTCATAAACTTTCATTCTTCATGATTATTAAATAAATAAATCTTATTTATTTAATTTAATATGTCACTAATTGTCAAAGTCTTCTAATAATTAAATAAAGTCATCAATTTATTTAATTAATCCTTATCATTAATATCCTCCTAATTATTAATGAATATATTTAAAATATGTTTATTTAATGTGTCACTAATTCCTAAATCCTCCCTTAATTAAATAAATTTATTTATTTAGTTAATTAATTAACTACTTCTTCTAAATTAAAAAATTATTTTAATTATTTAATTATGACATGTGACATTTCTATATTTTTAAATAAAAAAATCATTTAAAAATATCTCACATACTTAACTGATTCTTCATTTAGTAATTAATTTCAAAAATCAATTACTAATTACCTCACAAAATCTTCTATTTTGAATTAATTTAATTAAAAAGGGAAATATTCTTCAACAAATCAAGTAATTTGAAAAATTATTGATTTTCTAAAATCTCATCCTCCTGTCTTCTGATTTTTACTAATTTCATCTCCACTGCCACATTCAGTCTGGATTTAATTCATTTAATTAAATCTTATTTACACCTATGGGTATTTTCCCTAACCCTAATTGAGGTTGCCTTATTGAATCTTGACCTTTGATTCTAGGGCATTCCTCAATCTCTCATCTTGTCTGTCCATTCAAAATTGCATTTTCTATAAAATGACAATCTTGATCTCATTTTCGGATCCATGATCATTTGTTTACACTTTTACTATAGGCATTCTAGGCTTTTACTTATTTTACTATTTTGCATAATAGGAATAACATTCTATATTGCAATAGTTTAGATTTCAAATCCTTCAAAGGCTTTTGCTAAGGCTAGACATTATAGGATTACTCAAAAATCTGAGGGTTTCCATTTTCATAGCAAGCTAGAGAAGGTATAATGGAAGTGAAGAATGGAGAAGAAGAGACATGGGTGAGATCTATCTGATTCATCTTTTTTCTTGTTATTTCTCTATTGTATTCCATTATTTGATTAATATTAACTTGCAGGTACAACTAATAGTTTGTTGAATGTTTGTAGGAAGATTTTAGGTCATTACATTAGTGAACCCGACATCCTAACACTCATTTGTAGGTTTTGTAAGGCTTCAAAATTATTTTTTACAGGTACAGGTGCACGGAAAGCCGCTACCGTAGCCTAAAGCGACGCAATTGCTCTGTCGAGCTGCATTTGCGCTCACTAACACCACATTTGACACACTGAACCGCATCTGTGAGAACTAGAGCCACAACTGCCTACCGAGCTGCAACTGTCGAGCCGCATTTTCTGAGCCACATTTGACTAGTAAATCTTCATTTTTTGTTGAAAAATATGTAATCTGGATCCGACACATCCGTGGCCAAAAATTGATTAGTTTTTATGTTTTTTTTTTTTTTCTAGATTAAAAATAACCAACCCTAGGATAGACACATTAATTGGAAATCTATCAATCCTAGGATAGGCAACATTAATTGGAATTTATCAATCTAGGATAGTCACCACATCTATTTTTTGTTGGTTAAAAATGAACACCATGATTTTGTGAAGCAACATCTTTACCTAGAATAGACAATCTTCATTTGGGCTTAAAATTGAACACCTTCTTGTTGTGTTTGTGGGGTAATAGGTATATGCTCTCCCCTTTACTGGGTGATCAAAAAACCAAACTTATGCTTTTTCTTTATATATTTATTGCTTTATTACAACCTTTAGAAGGCCTGTCGTAGTGGGAAAAAGTACTCACCCTATGCGAACGACCTAAGTGGGAACACCTAAAGCCAAGGTTTCCAACCCACTATAATCAAAAGCAAGTTGTTGATGAAAATCCAACTTGACAGTAGTTGACAAGATAACCATCCCCAAAGCCTTTATTCTAAAGGTTGGGAGCTCTATCAAGGGAGTATATCCATTGTCACACTAAACGGAAAGACTTACTAAGAACCTAGTCTACTAGCTAGCCGTGTCAGTAGCCAAACATTGTCTCAATCATAGTGCAAGGGGGACGGGAAGAATCTCCCCCCAAGAAACTCACCATATAATCACCACAGATTGTTTGCTCAGAGGATTCGGTATCCACTTGCGTCACCCTGAGTACGCACTTGGAAAAGACAAAAACACGAGCACCCTCTAGGGGATGACATGGTTGTGTGAGTCGACGTGATTTTAAGATGTGGGTTGTGATTGTTACGATGACCCTTTGACCATTAAGAGTGAGTCTGCTTGAGCATACACTTAAGGTTTTAATATCTATGTGTTTGATAACTGTTTTAAAAAAGACTTGAAAAAATTGAAAATTCACAAATCTGGGTCAAAATAAAAATTTGTCAAAACTACAAGATAGTGTTCGGGTTTCTAAAAAATTGTCCATTGCAACGTTATCAATTTGACAAACCACAATTGCACAGTCCCGAGCCGCATTTGAGAAATCAAACCGCAACTATCTATCTCTGAGTCGCATTTGCCAGTATCAAACCACATTTGCTATATTGAGTCGCATTTGCAAGTCCTAAAACCGCAATCGGTTGTTTGTCACACATTGGCCTAGTGAAACGACACATTCGTCATACCACACCACATTTGCAATTTTAAACACTGCATTTTCCAATAAAAGAAGTAAAAAAAAAAACTCTGCAATGCATTTGCTTTAGTGCAACACATTTTCCTTGTAAAACGACGCATCTACCTGTCAATTGGGAAATTATTAAAGTCTGTCAAAAACCAGAGGCCAAAATTTTGCAATCAAATTTTACTGACATCCTTTTCTGCCAGTCTCTATCAAAAACCAGCAAGGCACTTGTCCACGTAATCCATCTTTGCATTTTAGTCTTCATCTAGCTTGCAATCTATCATCATCATCAACATAGGAAAAGTCTTAAGTCCTCCATTATACACCTTTGGGATAGGCAAAATTTCCTTCCTTTGTCAAACCATTTGTCTCAAAAACACATTCTCATTGGACCAAGTCAAAACAAATCAATCCTAAGCCATTGTCCTTTTGGTGAGCCATTTCCAACTCATAAGTCTAGTGTGGAAATATTACCTTGTCATTTTATCATGTTATCCTTCAAATCAGTCCTTTCACAATCCAAATCAAGACATTTGGCTAGACTTTGAGTGGATAGAAAACCTTTCCTAAAAATTATTTGACATAAGGCACCCTCTTTTATCACTTTGCATTATCCCTTTGCATAGTCTTAGTCTCATTTCATCCACCATCATGTCATCAAGTCATGATGACATGCTTGCTAGTCAAATCGAATGCCAATTCAATAATCAAGGTCACACACAACTTGCTAGGGACTTCAAAAACCTATACCTACAATTCAAGTCCAAACGTACCGCACCCTCTAGTCCTTCATCCATCTATCCCTCTTACCAACAGTCCAATAGTCCTGGTCCACTATCCATCTACTATCAAGGGTCCCATAACACCATCCATGGCTTTGAGTCATGACAAGCTTCCAATAGTCATACCCACCCTAACTTTGACAAGGGAAACCAACCATCCATCAATCCATTCCAAGCCTCCACGTCATATAAAAATCTTCCATTCATGTCATATCCTAGTCCTTCATCATATACTAGTCTTCCATTCATGTCATATCCTAGTCCTTCATCATATACTAGTCCTCCAACCATGTCATATCCTAGTCCTTCATTCACGACAACTCCTTATCATGCATCCATGTCATATTCTAGTCCAGCATGCACCAATCCATTTCAAGACAATCCATTTTGTCTTGAAAACATATCTAGTCATGGTCTCCAAAGTCCCATCCCATATCCTACACTTGAGGATACATGTCAAGAGGCAAGTCCAAAGCACAACATTATAACATCACCGTCATGTCAAGATCAAAGTAGTCCATTCCATGACTCCATCTTTACATCTATTCAAGAAGTCCTCCTAGACAATAATGGAATCCCAAATACACCTATCTTTGGTCAAGAGTCCATCCAAAACCATGTCATTCAAGAGGAACCTCTCCTCGATCAAGACACTACTTCCAATCATGACATTCAAAAGGCACCCATTTTTTATCAAGACACTATAGTTGATCAAGAAGTCCAAAATGATCCACTCCTAGACCTCTATGCCATTCACAATGAAATGCTTGAAGACGATTCCATTCAAACTTCAAGTAATGACACTCCTAAAAGTAAGACACTTGCCTCCATGGGACACATAGATGATCTACCACTAGAACAAGAATATTCTAGCATGGACATATTTGAAAATAATCAATCTATAGCTGAATTTAGTGGGCTCTATGACAATGACCATAAAGACGGTTTTGACATAGACTTGGAAACACCAAGAGAAACATCAGAATTCGACATGTCACCTGATCAAACTGAAGATATAAATCAAAAATCTATCCAACATGTCAATAAAGTTACAACATCCTATCAATTAGGATCATCTAAGTTTTTCAGAGCAGGCTTTCTTACAGAGGAGAAGATTTCAAGCACTAATCTCCCCAATAATGATGGGTTATCATCTTGCTTCCAAAGTAACAAGTATCCCATCGCCAACAAAATCTGTCAGAACATGCATTATTAGGGAAAAGGATTAGGCCTACACGAGCAAGGAATTTTGGAACCCATACAAGTTCAAGCACATTACAGACATCAAGGTCTTGGCTATCCATTAGTCAGCAAATCAAATGATGTTAGTGGTCCCTCTTTGATTCTAGGGGCAACTTTATCTAATACAAATGTCAAAATGGGTATCATGAGTAGTCCTTGTCATAAGATTGTTTCCAATACCCCTTCCCTCCACACCCCAAACCATCATTCCATCATGAATAAACCTCCCATTTGGAACCAACAAAAGTATTACAACTCCAAAATTCAAAATCAAATGTCAAAGGCCATCAAATCAGACAAAAATTCAAGTGGACAAATGAAGCTAAAATGGATCCCAAAACAAAATGGATCAAGTCAAGAATCAGGCAATGAAAAGATGACAATTCAAAAGTCAATCAAAATGTGGAGCCACAATAAAAGAGGACTCCCACATACAATACATGTCCACCTCCACCAAAATGGCCATCAAGAAAGACATATAAAAGTGTTGGTTCTAAACAACATCCTAACCCAACACCCAAAGTTTGGAGAATAAAAGCATCTACATCCAAACATCCAACTAACCCATCCATGTCTACCATCATCCATCATAATCCTACATCATCCTTAAAGTCTAAACATCCCATGTCACAAATCCATCCCATTTTGGCAGCAACTCTTTACCACAAGGACTCTCATGGCACTCTATCGTGATGTGTGTATTCTGATAAGGCTAACTCTAGTATCAACAAAGATCACAATGACATCAATCAAATGTATGCTAGCGCTATCATCCTGACAAGGCAACTACTTCAAAAAGGTCACTATTGGCATGTCATGGCACCAATCTCTACATTAGCATCATCAAAGGCTTCAACACAGTCAGTGGTCATATAAAGCATCAAGGCTATCTGGCAAAAATACAAAAAATTCAAAAATCAAAAAAATCGTCCCTAGATGAAAACCTGGCAAACAGGCATCTTGGTGACACCAAAATTATCAGAAAATATCAAAAATAGTAAAGAGAAAAATTTTGTCCAATGGTGAAAACCTTGCAAACAAGCACTTTGGATAAGTACCATGATGAAAAATTGGCAAATAGGCATCATGTGTAGAATAAATCATCTATGTGGACCATTACACTTAGGGGAAAGTCGTCTCATCTCCCATTCCCTTCACATGACATTTTTTGACATTTTTGTCCACCCATCTAAACCTTATCATGTCCATCCATTGTCCCACCTATTTTGATCTTGACAAAGACTGGGGCACAAACACAGATCATGCTTTGGAAAACCTTTTGACATATATATCTTTTGACCATACCCTATTTTGTATCATGTCACTACCATCATAGCCTCATGTGGCATTTTCCTTAACAACTATATTATAATAGCCATCCATGTATCCTATCTTTTACCAAGGCTTTCCATTGTCCTTTTATACCTGTCACCCATCTTGGTTTCCCTTGTCAATGGTCCTACAATCCTCCATCATCCCATTTTAGTCCTCATCAATTCATTGCAAATGCAACAATATGGCACCCTAACACATTATCCAAAACATTCCTTGGATTTGTCCCTAGACCTGCTGCAGACTTTTATACTCTTATCATAACATTGTCATCTTCATATTGTTTCGGGATGTGTCCTTCCCACATCAAACAACATTGTCATTTTCACGTTGTTTTCAGGATGTGTCCTTCCCATGTCAAACAACGTTGTCTTTGTCATCATCACCTATCCATTGGTATTCAGCTTGGCTAGCAGCAAAATCATGGTTGTCCTTGGCATCATCCACATGCATTTGTCAGAATTTCCATAAAACATCAAAAAGTCATAAAAATCAGAAAAAGTCCTGAAAAAGACCTAAAAATTTGAAAATTGTCTTGAGAAAACACAAAAACATTCCAAAAAGTGTCAAAATCCCAAAAATAGAGTCAAAGTCATATATCAGTCCTATCAATTCAGTTAGTCTTGTCAGTCAATTTTTGTCATTTGTCTAAACTACGTTGTCTCTGTGCATTTGCTACGTAGGCAAGATTCATCTTTGAATCCCCGAGACATTAGGTCAGTCCCTTTAGGTTTGTCAAAATAGAATCATAAGTCAAACATGGTCGTGTCAGTCAAATAAGTCAGACAAAGTCACCCTTAGCACAAGGCAGTCATTTGAAACATCAACGTCAAAATTGGTCAAAATCAGACAACATAAACAAATCAATTACACAGTCAAAATCAATCAGCTTGCCAAAGCATTAGTCAAAATATCAATCTCGTCACTTTTTGATCCTCTTCAAGATGTGTCCTTCTTGGATTTGGATCTCTTCAAAGTGTCATTTTCCTTTTCAAGATGTATCTTTCCTGACCTCAGGCATCATCAAACCGTCAGAACCATCAACACTATCAAGCTTTCAAACAATTAATCTTTGGCAAACAAACATTGGCAATACAAAGTAAATGACTGTGAATTTTTGGCTATTTTGTCTTATCTTTTTATTGACTTGTCTTTTGGTCATGTTACTAGCTACCTCAAGGATGTCCCCTGAAGGATTTAGAGGTGCGACGACGTCTCATGACCTATTTTATTTTATTTGATTGTTGTTTGTGGATTGCCTTGACAAAAAGATTGGGGCAAATGGGCCTCTAGTATGAGTTAGGACATTCCTTGTCTGTGATTGTCTATTTTGCAATTGGATGACCTTGCACACCTTCGTCTATGTTATACCATGGTGTTTGTTGTCCATTTATGTCATCTTTACCGCCCAATGATGATTCGAGCAACATGTATTAGCACCCTAGCAAATATTGAAGGATTTTAACATGCATTTCATTTTTCGCACTAACTTGCATTTACTTCTATCCTAACATTCATATTTTTCTCTCTACCATTTCTTTGTCTCATCATATTATATTCTTCTCATCAATTTCGAGAGCACACCCATGTTCTTGGAACCCAACTGTCCTCTCGAGGGGGCACACCGCTACCTCCTCATCATTCTTCCTTAGCTTATTATGCACTGGGGCATATTCTAGACTTGTTTTTCTTTGCCATAATGTGACAAGCTGCATTATGACAAAGAGGGGCAAATGTAGACACCTAAAAATGACTTAGGCCTGCAAGCAATATTTTACCACCTTTCGTCCTAGCATAATTATAACATTTTAATTATGTTTCTAACCCACATTCAACTATTAATTAAATAATTCATGATTATTTAATTAACTCATAAACTTTCATTCTTCATGATTATTAAATAAATAAATCTTATTTATTTAATTTAATATGTCACTAATTGTCAAAGTCTTCTAATAATTAAATAAAGTCATCAATTTATTTAATTAATCCTTATCATTAATATCCTCCTGATTATTAAATGAATATATTTAAAATATGTTTATTTAATGTGTCACTAATTCCTAAATCCTCTCTTAATTAAATAAATTCATTTATTTATTTAATTAATTAACTACTTCTTCTAAATTAAATAATTATTTTAATTATTTAATTATGGCATGTGACATTTCTATATTTTTAAATAAAACAAATCATTTAAAAATATCTCACATACTTAACTGATTCTTCATTTAGTAATTAATTTCAAAAATCAATTACTAATTACCTCACAAAATCTTCTATTTTGAATTAATTTAATTCAAAAGGGAAATATTCTTCTACAAATCAAGTAATTTCCAAAATTATTGATTTTCTAAAATCTCATCCTCTTGTCTTTTGATTTTTACTAATTTCATCTCCACTGTCACATTTAGTCTGGATTTAATTCATTTAATTAAATCTTATTTACACCTATGGGTATTTTTCCCTAACCCTAATTGAGGTTGCCATATTGAATCTTGACCTTTGATTCTAGGGTATTCCTCAATCTCTCATCTTGTCCATCCATTCAAAATTGCATTTTCTATAAAAAGACAATCTTGATCTCATTTTCGGATCCATGATCATTTGTTTACACTTTTACTATAGGCATTCTAGGCTTTTACTTATTTTACTATTTTGCACAATAGGAATAACATTCTATATTGCAGTAGTTTAGATTTCAAATCCTTCAAAGGCTTTTGCTAAGGCTAGACATTATAGGATTACTCACAAATCTGAGGGCTTCCATTTTCATAGCAAGCTAGAGAAGGTATAATGGAATTGAAGCATGGAGAAGAAGAGACATGGGTGAGATCTATCTGATTCATCTCTTTTCTTGTTATTTCTCTATTGTATTCCATTATTTGATTAATATTAACTTGCAGGTACAACTAATAGTTTGTTGAATGTTTGCAGAAAGATTTTAGGTAATTACATAAAGCTCTGATAAATCCCCCTTAGAAGTGCACCCACATCACATATTACAACAATGAGACTCTCTACTCCCCATGAGGAGTAGACCACAATCATCTGTCTAGATAAAAAGGAATCCATGAATCCATTGGACTAATGTATCTCCATGTGCACCTAATTTAAGGAAGGAGGGACAATAACCCCTAAAATCCCCCTGAGATACTCAAAAGTACCTTTCAGAAGGGCCTTGGTGAAAATTTCAGTAATTGTTTCCTTGGTAGACACATATTCAAGTCTAACTTCATTCTGCAATACCTTCTCCCTCAAGAAATGATACCTAATAGATATATGCTTTGTCTTGGAGTGCATCATCAAATTCTTTGAAATGTTTATTGTAGTTGTATTTCCATAAAATATAGAGATAGGCCCATCACACATTACTCCTATGTCCTCTGAAGTTTTATTCATCCAAAGTACCTATGCACAACAAGATGTTGTTGCAATCTACTTAGGATCTACAGTGGATAAATAAACCGAATCATGTTTCTTACTCAACCATGTGACCAATATTCCTCCAAGGAAGAATGCACCACCACTTGTACTATTTTGGTCATCCACACAACTAGCCCAATCTGCATCAGTGTAGGCATTCAATGTGAAATCAATATTCGTAGGATACCATAGCCCATAATATGGAGTTCCCTTAAGATATTTGAATATCCTCTTCACAGTTGTAACATGTGTATCTTTAGGTTCTACTTGAAATCTTGTAACCAAACATATTACATGCATGATATCTAGTCTAGTAGCAATAAGATACAATAGTTTACCAATCATGGATCTATACATGCTCTCATCAAATTTATAATATTCATCATCCTTAGTTTACATCCAGTTACCATAGGGGTACAAACTAGTTTGGATTCATCTATTCAAAACTTCTTTAAAGATTCCCTAACATACTTTGATTGTGAAATGAATATCCCCTTATTAGTTTGATTGACTTGAAGACCAAGGAAGAAATTCAACTCACCAATCATACACATTTCAAACTCTTTTTGCGTCTCCTCTACAAATTTCTTACACATACCTTCATTTTCACCAAAGATAATATCAACATATACCAAAACTATCAACATTTTTTTTTTCTCAACTTTGAAATAAAGATTTTTATCTGCAGATCCTTTATTGAATCCTTGTTTTCTCAGGTAAGTATCCAACCTTGCATACCATGCTCTAGGAGTCTGTTTAAGTCCATATAGTGCCTTTTTCAATTTGCATACCATGTCTGGTTTTTCTAATAAATAAAATCCTTTTGGTTGTTTTATATACACTTTTTCTTCCAATTCTCCATTTAGGAATGTAGAATTGACATCCATCTAGTACACATTGAGTTCTTTATGAGCTTAAAATTCCAAGAACACATAAATGGCCTCCATTCATGCCACCAATGCAAATCTCTTTTCAAAATCTATTCCTTCAACCTGTGAATAACCTTTGCATACAAGTCTTTCTTTATTTCTTACCACTTCACCATCTTCATTAAAATTATTCCTAAATACCCATTTTGAACCAATTACATTCTTGTTTACTAGTCTAGGGACTAGTTCCCATTTAGTGATAATAGATTTCCACAATCCATATGAATTATTGTGAGAATTTTTGGGTTAGATTATGTCTCAATTTTTTGCATCAACGTTTTGAATCACACTCTAATTTTTCTCTATCTATTGAAATTCCTCTTTCATTTCTCTCACCCAACTCTCATGTTTGCATGCTTCACTCACAGTATTAGGTTCTATTTTAGAAAGTAAACACAAATTTACCTAAACCACTTTGCTTCTTGTATTTACACCTTCACTTATGTCTCTAATTATCTATTCCTCTAGATGATTCCTTTGTAGATATTTACGAGTCTTAGGAGCATTTTCTAGAATCTCCTCTTCATCACTTTTTTATTTCTCTTCCTTTTATTCTTCTTGTATTTGTCAACAAATAGGATCATTTGGTTCAAATTCACTTATTTCTACTAGTCTATGCATAGCTTCATCAACTTTTACATTTGCACTTTCAACTATTTTTCAATCTTTTATTGAAGCACCTATATGCCTTGTTTTTAGTTGAATATCCACGAAAATATCCTTCATCACATCTAGCATCAAAATTTCCAATATTCTCATCATGTGTTTTAATGTAACATATACGTCCAAACACTTTAAAGTATTTAATAGTAGGATTCTTACTATTTCATAACTCATAAGGAGTCTTTGTGTTGTTACCATTGATCTGAACTTTGTTAAGAATGTAAATAGTAGTTTGGATAACTTCTCTCCAATATACATCAAGAACATTTTATTCTTTCATCATTGTTCCGGTATCCTCTTCAACAGTTCGGTTCTTTCTTTCCACAACTCCTTTCTGCTGAGGATTTGTACGGGTAGAATAATGTCTCTTTACTCCATTCTCTTCACATAATGCATTAAACTCACCAAAAGTGAATTCTCCACCTCTATCAAACCTTAAAAATTTGATTCTTAGGTTTACCTCATTCTCTGCTCTTGATTTGAACACTTTGAATCTATCTGGAGCCTGAGCTTCTCTCTAAGAAAATTAACCCATGTCATCCTAGAGTAATGATCAATCAAAAGAATAAAATACATGTCACCATTAAGACTTCATGTTCTTGTAGGACCACACAGGTCTGTATGAATCAATTCCAACATTCCCAGTAGATGATTGTTTTTTCCTTTAAAATTGCATCTTGTTCATTTTCCCATTTGACAACTTCTACAAATTGAATTTGTAGGCTTTGTGATTATAGGAAGATATCTAACAACTTCTATTGAACTAATCCTAATTAGATTGTCAAAATTTACATGTCCCATCCTCTAGTGCCATAGCCAACTTTGATTAATTTAAGAAATATAGCATTGACCATCACCACTCTTAAGCTTGTGGATGTTCCCACGAGTTCTTCTTCCTATTGCTACCATAGTCCCAGACCCCTTTCTGATCTCACAGGTGTTATCCTAAAACACAAGTTTGAATCGTTTTCTACACATTTTACCAACACTCAAAATATTATGCCTTAAACCCTTGACATAATAGACATCATCAATACTATATTTTCCATCAAGACTAATTGTTCCTTTTCTAAAAATCCTAGCACTAGAAACATATCCAAACATAAATAATCCTCCATCCTACTTTTCAAGTTTAGAAAAATTTCTTTTGTCTCCAATCATATGATTTGAACATCCATTGTAAATTAACCAATAGTCTTCATCCTATCTAGCATGAAAATTAGTCATTGGAGTACCTTCCATCTCATCCTTATTTCTCTCTAGACCAGATTCCCTTGCACATCTTCCATGGTTAGCAAATACAGCTTTAATTTCTAGGGCTAGAAATAAACATTCATCTTTATCCTCCTCAAAGTTAGACTCATCATCATAAATTCTTGCATCTTCTCTAAGATGATACAGTTTCTTGAACTTCATGTCCTTTTTGTCATTGTAGTTATTATTATCTTTGTTCTTCTTGTTTGTAGCTCTATTTGGACATCTTGAGGAATAGTGACCAATATTTCCACAACTAAAACATTTAAAAGGAAAAATACCTTTGTATTTACCAATACCTTTCTTTAATTTCCTTTTAAAGTTTGCTTCCAACTCTTCTAAATTGTCATCATCTGAGTCATCTTCTATCTTACTTTCTTTAAAGGTTGTTTTAGCTTTCTCCTTTTCTCTTCCAAACTTTCTAATTATGAATGCATTCAAGGTGCCAAATAGTTTCTCCTTAGTAAATTTATTTGGATCATATGATTTTTCAATAGAAAAGACCTTATCACTGTAATTCTCTGGTAGGATCCTCAAGATCTTATTAATTACATCTTCATCTATCATGGCACCTCCTTGATTATTGATTTCATTTTCTAGAAGTTCAACTCTCTGATAATAGATTGCAATATATTAACCCTCTCCCATTCTCAAGTTCTCAAATTTGCACCTAGTTGTTAGCTTCCTTGACAATTTTACTCTATCATTTCCTTCATAAATATCTTTCATTTTTTCCCATACTTCATAAGTAGTCCCTAGAGAAATAATTTTTTTCCGTTAACTTTTAGAGAGATCATTGAAGATATAATAACTTTCCTTTTCATTCTCCTCATAAGCAAAGATCTCATCTATAGAGGAAGGACTAGTGGAGGGTTCAACATACTTTATCTCTACAAATTTACAGGTCTTGAAACCATGAGAGATAATATAGCAACTCATATGTACTTTCTAGTCACTATAATAAGCTCCATCAAAAATAGGGATTTACAATGTGTGCACCATATAATCTACCTCAAGTGGTTAATCTTTTCACAAAGGAGCCAAAGATCTAATACCAATTGTTGAAATGCAAAAGAAATCTAAGAGGGGGGGTAAATCATTTGTACCAAATTACTTTAACTTCTATCCTTAAACAATTTCACCTTAACTTAATTTTTTATTAAGAATAAACATGAAATATAGATAACAAAAATAAAATACCAAAGACACTAGATATATGTGGAAAAACCAATGAGCGAAAAATCGTGGTGAGGATTAACTCACAATATAGTAGTAATAAAATACCAAATACAAAGGCTCACTTTCTAGAGGGAGGTGCACTACATATAGATAAAGAAAAGACAAATAAAGATCCACCACAGTAGGTTCCACACATTCATAGCTTGATGAAAATATTGTAGACATGATCAACTCACTTCTTTCAGGAATCTGACACATCAAAGTACTACTGCCTTGATTCATTCTTACTCACTCTAATTTTTCCACTTGTTCACACACTTCACTTGATTGCTTCCCAATTCACAACATCTTGACTTGATTTTATACCATCTTAAACCCTAGAGAATTTCTCCAAGGTTGGCTATACATCCTTCATTTTACAAATTCAAATTAGGTCAACTAATCAACATTCCTGCAGTGGATAAGAATGAGAGAGGACAAATTACACATTTAATTAGGACCCAAACAACATCTTGGATCAATCATATACCTCCTTAATTCAATGCAAAATATTTTATGTAATGTGTAAACACTAAGTCAGCCAAACCTAATGAAAACACTAATGATCTTATAAGTTTTCCCATCTACAACAAGATGATCACACATGGATCAATCAACATGCTTCACTAGATACTTGAACAACTCTAAGAAACCTTCAGGTACATCCATAACAATTGCAACAATATTCCTGCACATAACATTCTTCAACAGTCCAACCAGGCTGAGCAAAAACACATAGTACCTATGGAACAAGCCTTGTGGAGGACCAAGCCACAAGCATGTTTTACAAAACACAAAAAAACATCAATTTTAACCTTCTTCCAGATCTGCAAGATCTAAAACAAACCACCAGAAGATTGCAGAGAATTTTTTTTTCTCCCAATCAATAGACAAATACTTCTACCAAATCGATTCACACACCAATGAACATATCTTTCACTCTCCATCGATCCAAAAGCTAAAAATTAGGATATATTATCCATTGAGGCTTATGAACAATACCAAAAATCTACATAATCATGGGATCAACACAGAATAAATGCAAAGCACATTACCAAAGAAAACTTAGAACACACACACACTACATAGTCTTTATTATTTCTTAATTTTCTCAAAAGAACTTGGAAAAACCACAACTACAACTTCATAAATATAGCTCCATGTACTCTAAACACTTCTTCAGTATCTCAACTATACAAGTACCACCTGTAACCACTCTGAACTATGTTGCGGTGATCCCACAATACTGGTTTAAATTTTTTGGGCAAATTGGACACTGAACTGATTTTTTTCACTAAATCTTCACTTTTGAGATCCTATAGCAGCTAAACTGTGAGGAATTTGAAGATGATACAAACTAGTGATTTGTGAGGTTTTTCCTATAGATTCTAAATATATTTTTTTCAATTTTTTTGGAATCAGATTGCACTCTTTTTTCATCTCCTTTGAAAACTAGTTTTTATTAGTAAACAACATTTTCAAGGAGTGATGCCTTCCGTATACAACATAACTTTTTTTGTATGAAGGATAAACTTATATTTTTTTTGAATTTAGATTTGTAACTATGATATCTAACAAGTTCATTTGGTTTCATAGTGTTTTATTAAATATTTTTTCCTTAATCAAGTTTTGAAGTCAAACCAATTACAATTCAAACATAGGCAGACTGTATACAACATAAATTTTTCTATATGCATCCAAATTCATTTTTTTAATCCATCAAGGACATAAATATCCAGCCTGAACATATTTTACAAAATTTTATTTTGATAATCTATTATTTTTCCACATGTGCAGAACATAGAGCTTGATTTTCGGTGAAAAACCTACATTCACAAGAAACAAAAAATAAATTTAATATTTAAATTAAACTTAATTAAAATTATAATTTTTTACAAGCTTATAATAAGGACTACATAATGACAAAAAATAAACTTTAAATGAACTCATTTGATCCCCCAAATGGTAAATCAAAAGTGGTTTTTTATCAGCATTTTGATAGGTGTAAAGGAGACTCTGTTATAGGTATGGTTTAAAACTAGTTGGGTGCTATCCAAGGGGGCTTGATCTAAGGTGGTTTGATCAAACCCTCTTCAACTGGAATCCTTTAAGTAGAGATTTTCAAGGCTTAAATCATTATATTTTCTAAAAATATGTGATTTCAGCACAAATCAAGATCTCCCAGAAAGTGTAAACCACCATTGTGGCAACACCCATTGACATCAATGACAAAATTAATGACAACACCTCCAAAAAAATCCATACTTGCAACTTAAATTATCTATGGGTTGAAGGGGTAGACTATAATATTTAATTTCCACCATTAATTTAAAATTTAATATAATGGCCCTCATTGTATTTTGTAAGGTAAATTGTACCCATGATCTTTAATTCTCATGGGGATCAAAATTTCTTTTATATAATTGATCTAATGACCCTTGTTGTACTCTATAAGGTAAAATTTACCCACAATCTATAATACTCATGAGACCTAAAATTATGGCCCCCCTGAGCATTACAAATCATGGATACATTTTACCTCATGGAATACAAGGGCCATTACATTATATTATAAATCAATGGGGAAAATAAATATTAGAAATATGGTCCTAAAGAAACTAAAAATTATCATATACTTTTTGCAAGATAAAATATATTTCTATTATAATTTATAAAATTTAGGCAAATCTGATCTATTTATGTATCGAATATTGTGGTGAATTTTGTAGCAATTGTTTTTAATAAAATAAATTATTTGGTGATTTAAATAATACTATAATAATTTTTTATAAAAATGTGGTGATTCAAGTTGTGTTATAGCTTGAACTATTAGCTAATTTAGGATACCCAAATTTCAACTATTAGCCAATTGGTGAATATTAACAACTAAAATATCATTGCCCAACACCTCCCCTACTTGGGAAGACATTATGTCAGAAGAAGATGAAATAATTGATACATTTAGTAATGTCACTTTTCCTAGTCTTCATTCATCTCCCAATATCTCTTCCACTTGTGAGAATTTTTTGGTGTAAAAGGATGCAATCTTAGAAAATCCTGAAAATCATAGTTTTCCTTCTCTCAATACCTCTCCTACTTGTGACATAGGTATTTTGGTGTTAGAAGATCCAATAAGTGAGATTCATGAGATTATTCTTTTTCCCTCTTCTAATATTTCTCCCAATTTGGAAGATATTATGACACATGAAGATGACATCATTGATATATTCCTTTCAAACTATAGTAATATGACTTACTTAGATAAAGATACTAAGGTAATCTTAGATCCCACTTTGATAGAATATTATCAACAAGAAGTGAAGCCTAATGAGGCTATGCACACATAAGTGAATTTTATTTTGTCCTTTGATTATTTGAACTCCTCAAACTCCTTGTGGACCTCCTAAGAGTCCTTTAATTATTGGACCTCATAGAATTCCTTTTGAACCTCCTAAAAGCCCTTTTATTATTGGACCTCCTCAAAATACTTTTGAACCTCCTAAGACTCCTCTAATTGTTAGACTTCCCAAAATTCCCCTAATTATTTAGCCTCCTAAGTTACCTCTCATTATAGGACCTCCTAAACTTTGAGGCTTTATCTTAAACTTTGCAAGACAAATCATTAGTAATAATGTGCCACAACAACTAAGTTATCATGCTGTAGCTCACACATATAATGCTAGGAATAATAAGAAACCAGTAAAAAATTCCAAAATCCATACCATTTACTTAGCCATATCTCCCATCCACACCTAACATCCCACAAATTAATGCTAAAGAATTTGATCTTCTTGAAAAATTCATAAAACTCCTAATATATCCTTGTGGGATTTGATTAAAACATCACCTGCTTACTATGGCATGATTCAAAAGGATTTGAAAAATATTGTTATCGCTCCTAGTGCACAACCAAATGATGTGGTATCTTTCATTGAGAATATGAATCAAACCAATTTTCCATTTTCTTTCATAAAAATGAGTTACCCCCTTTGGAAATGCAAAATAATGATTCTTTGATGATATCATATATTATTAACAAGGTTGGGATTAGGTGTATGCTTGTTGGAAATGGTTAGGGAATCAATGTTTGTAGTATAAATATGTTGGATAAAATTGGAGTGGAAAAGAATAAAATTTAACCAAATTATATTTCCATTCGTGGTTTTGATAATGTGGGGAAGCAATTTCTTGGTGTGATAGCATTACTTGTCAAAGTAAGATATGTCACTTTACAAACTAATATCCATGTCATGACCCTAGATCTTTATGTGTCGCAAAAAAGTGTATCCTTCGACACTTTTCACCCATTTGGACCCTTGCCTATGGATTTTGGACCTTTTTCACCTCTTTTTACCCCTTTTCCAAGCCTTGTGCCAAAGTGTTGTAAGGTGTTGTAAAAAATCTTCACACTTTCCTAGGCTTGTCATTACTAAATCAACCCTTTCTTATGCTAGAATGACCCCTTAATACACATACATGCCTTATTTTAGTGTGTTTAGTGAGACAATCTTGACAAACATTATTAATCACACTTTAACCCCCAATATCCAATAAAAAATTCTTAGGTGAAATAGGTCACCACCTTGGGTGAACTAAGCCCATGTGGCTTATAATTTAAAATAAACCTAAAATTCTTTTGGGATTTTGTCTCTAAAACCCTAAGGTCGGCCTATATGATGTTATAATTGGAAAATTAGGGCACAAATTATATAAATAAGGGTTTTTACCCTCATTTTAACCTAACTTCCCTTCATTCAAAACCCTGATTCCTCTTCTCAATCACGCACCCACTCCTTCTAAAGAAAGCTAGGGTTTGAGTATTCCAAGTCAACAAGACATCTTTACTGAAGTATTGAAGGGCTGATTGTTGCAACAACTCAAGATAAATCATCATGGAAAGGTATCTCAATCCATGACTTAATTTTTCATGCTTCATTGAATTATTTATATTCATTTTGGCTTAGTTACCTAAAAGGGGTTTGACTAAGGCAAACCCCTAATCCCTAACAATCAACAAATTTTCCTTCTTTGTGTGATTTCTAGGTCTTGTAGATAGATTTGGCAAAGAACCAAGGTGAAAAATCCTTCAAAAAAATTCTCAAGCTCTTCAAGGTTGGAGAAACCCTACTTGAATCTTGGAGGACCTTCATAGACCAAAATCTTCACTTTCGAGACCAGACACCTAGAGGAGCAAAAAGTATAAACTGAGGGCTTTAGATTCCACACTCTGACTCTCAAAAATTTAGTAGAGAACTAAGTCACTAGCAATGGTGACCTAGTCCTACTATTTTTCAGAGATTTTGGTAGATTTGGATACCCTTTTGGTAGAAACGAGCTCTAGACCAATTTTCTCAAATTTGGGACTAGGTTGCCCAGATTGGCACAAGTGTCCCTTTTGTCTTCTACAATATTTTCATCATCATTCCAAACCTCCATCAGATCCTTCTTCAAATTCCATGTGCACACATTCTATCTCCTTCATTTTTGTTTAGTTTAATATACATTTCTTAGGTTATTTACATATCACAATGTGTTTTCCAACATCTTTTACATTCCAATAGTTCACATTCAATAGATAGTTTTTATTAGTTTTAAACATTTAGGGAGCCCCACATACATCACATTAAGCCCCTAACCCTTTGAATGAACTCACCCGAAAATTATATCATTAGGTCAAAGAGAATGATTTCACAATCAAGAGCTCCTAGGTGAGAAACCCTAAGAGCCTAATTGGGGAATCCCCTTTCCCTTTAGAATATCATCTTTTTGGTGGTTCATTTTAGTGAACTAGAATTTCTTACACCCTCTCAATTCTAATATAGAGTCCTTCATTGTCCTATAATTAGCTTGGATTGCATGTTGCATTAGTGAAGTTGCATGCTAGGGTTTTAAAATTTTGCATTAGTGAAAGTGCATAATAGGTTGCATTTTTGCATCTTAAAACATTATTTTTTTTGGAAATTCTTCATTTTCTTCTTAGATCTACACTGTACAACACAAAAACCACATGAATCCATCAAAATATTCTGAAAAATCTCAAAAAAATCACCAAGAGGACTCGGTCGCCACCCTGGGCGACCTAGTCCCTTCAAGCTTCTAAAACTCCCCTTTACAGAGCTAAAAAACATGTTTTCTAGCTTCTATTTTGTTCCATTACCTATCTTTATCAATTGGTTGTATTTTTGTTACATGCATTTCATTAAAACTAGCTTAATTTATCTCATTTTATGCATCGCTTAGTTTCAATTTTGCAAATACTACATTTATTTTTCAGATTGTTGCATAGTGTAATCAGAAAATTACCTTGTTTCCCATTTGGAAACTTTCATTTCAACATTTTATTATAAGTTATTGGATTGTATTCTCTTTCCTCTTTCCTCTTTCCTCTTACCATATTTTCTTTTACAAGATGCGGCTTTGATTTGCTTTCAAATGGATTGCATAAATTTAACATTCCTTGTTATGAGTTCAATGTAGATTATAATAATTAATTAAATAAATAAGATGTTAATAACCAATCCATTGCCACTATTCTTAACATTACACTACCCCTTGATGAGGATGTTAGTGTTGACAATCATAACAATCATACTTGTGCTTCTCCCTCTACCTCTCCTATTCATGATGAAGGTATCCTAGTGCCAGAAGATACAAGAATTAAGGGTCTTGATTGTCCCTCTCCTCATACCCCTTTTCCGAACACTAAACAACAACATGATGACATCATAGAAAAATTTCTAAAGATTATCTTACCTAGTCTCCCTAACCATGATGATCAAACTTTCCCTTCTTCAAATATCCCTCCTCGATGAAAAGAGGGTAGGTTGGTGTTAGAAGATAATTCTCCTAAGAGTCATAAGACTATCGACCCTCCTTACCTATTTGAAACTCATAGTGGTCCTTCTCTTGATGCCTCCCACCCTTGTGATGAAGCATGTGATGAACCTCTTCCACGCTCTCATACTAGGGTCGATAGTATGAAATAAGAGAATGATACCTTTGACAATAAAGTAGAAACCTATCCCAATCATCCCCTATTGACCATCCCATAAGTGATCATTCCCCTAATTGTTATGAAGATATTTTAGAAGAACCAACATTCGCATGTCAATAACATGAGGCTTGTAGTTATCCTAAAATATTTCCTCTTAGGAAAGATATCATGATGCAAGACATTTACAATAATATTATTATGCTCTTAAAAGAAGATGTAGAGCCCAAGTTAGACTCTCCTTCTTTAGGGGATGCTAATATTATTCAATTTCAAATCATCGTTTACCCACCTTCCAACAAACCCAAACCTTAATTTATCCTCTACCCATATCAGAACAATGTGTTGCAGCAACCGAGTCATACGACCAATGCTCATACAAATTACACCCACAATAATCTATGATCACTACCACCACCCTCAACTCCTTTACCTTTAATTAATCCCATCTTACTTGCTGCTCCTCACTTGAATTCCCTCCTTAGGGAGTATGACCTTGTTGACCAATTAAGGAATACTCCTGCTAAAATCTCCTTATGGGATCTTATTAAAGTCTCCCCTCAATATGAAAAAATGATGCAGAATGACCTACAACAAGTTACCATCCCTTATAATGAGCAATCAAATGACATAGAAAATATTATTCATGGAATAAATGTTGATACTATTTTTCACCAAAGTGAGCTCCCTCCTTTGGAAGTGCAAAAATAAAAAGAAGCTTCCATCATAATCTCTCAATAAAAAACAAAAGTGATCAAGAGAAATCTTTTGGATAGACTTGGAATTGATAGATCCCACATCAAACCCGGTTCTCTCTTTATCAGAGGATTTGACAATGTCACTAAGAAACCGCTCAGTGTGATCACTATACCTCTTACAGTTGGAATGGCCACATTGGACACAAAACTCCATGTTATGCCTCATGAACTTTCATATAATCTTCTCCTAGGTAGGCCATGGATTCATTAAATGAATGGAGTTCCTTTCACTCTTCATCATAAGATGAAGTACATATACAATAAAAAAGTGCACAAACTTGATGCTGATCCTGAACCTAATAGTTTCTTACACATTGAAAAATCCAAAGAGAATCACTTCCACACCTTAACACCGACCACCCAAGTGGAACCCACACACCACCCAAATAAAGAACAAAATCCTGAGAAAATCACCAAGCTTTTAGATGATTATTGGGGTTCCTTAGACTTCACCCCTCCCATAATGGGAGGGTCCAAGATCATACATAATGACTCTAAAATGGGAAATGTAGTATTATCAACACAAGACTTGGTGAATGTTTTGAAATAATCCACCTCACCCACTTTAGACAATAAAGCTAATAATGAACCCTCATTCAATCCAAAAAATATGAAAAATCTCTATCAAAAAGGTTATGAGCTTATGAAATAACTTGGATATAGTAGAAAAATTTGTGGTGCTAACGATCAATGTATCCACAACCCTATCGAGCCTCTCACATAGAATGAGCTTGGTTATTGTACTTTAATTGACATCATCAATCCTTCCTCCAACATCAATACTATCCTTTATCACCCTTCTAACCCACCCTTAGATAGTGATCCTTTGAAACCAACAAAGGACTATTCGCTTAATGTTAATATCATCTTGCAACCCACTACTAATTTGGATTTTACACACTCCTCCAAGGGAGTATACAAAATCTCACAATGTGCAGTGCCTTACATAGCTATGGCATGCTATACTAAGAAAGACCTTTCCATGTTTCACAGCAGCGGATCACCTTCTACCTTCGATCAAGAGGGAATCTTATTGAGATTCCTCCAAGATCACTTGATATCCCTTCCTCCCATTACTCAAAAGAAACATTCCTTTTGTGCCTACCACCGAGTTCATGGTCATCACACTAAGGAGTGTAGGGCCTTGAGTAATAGAATTCAACATCTTAAGGAGATTGATGCTCTCCTATATTTTGGGGCACCACATTCCTCTAATTAATACTAATTTTCACTCAACCATACATTTCACCACTCCTTCGGCTCACTCTTGTCCTGCACTAAGTGGGGGAAAGAGGTTAGCTAGCCTCTTCCCTCGTATTTCACTTGTCATTGTCTCTTTTGACTACTCATTAACCTTTCATGAACATATAAGAGCAATTGTGGGATGTGGATGACATGTCTTAAGTTGAATCGCATGTGACATAAACCCATTTTTTCATGACAACTTATCGAAAACATATGACTTGGCATAGGGATTTTTGAACAAGCTCTCATGTTTTCTTCCTCTTCTTCTACTTTAAAGAAATCACTCATAGAACAGTGTGTATAAATTCCTTTAAAGTCGGGGCATACATCACCACTCACATTTCACTATGTGATTCCCTCTCTTAGAAACATTAGGTACAATGTTGTTCAAGATGAGGCATTTGCATTTTTCCTCTTTTGCATACAAGATGAGTTCTTCCTCTCTTGCAAACAAGATGAGATCATTTGAACTTTTCCTCTCTTGAACACATTACACATGATTTTCCTTAAGATGAAATATTGCATGAACTAAGAAAAATCCATTTAAAAATTCCTTACATCATTATTACATAATCATTTTCTTTTGTGGCGCATATTAAAATTATTCAGGAGGTATAAATTTGATATGGTTTGAGCAGGAAGCCCAACAAGTGGCACAACTTTACCCATCGCCACCTTTGTGTGTGTGAGTAAATACCAACTATGTGTATGTCACCTCTTGGGACAACTCACCCTATGAACAACTTGATGTTCTATGGCCCCAGAGTAAGCACATATTTTCACCTTTCCCTATATCTCTTTTTCCAATTCATTCTCATTGTAAGATCATTCATCTCATTTTGTTACATGCCATTCACCCTTGAATGTGTCCTCTTGCATTGATGTCTTCTTGACTTAGAATCTTGAATCTTGGGGGTTTGACCACCTCCTTCTTCTTTCTCATTCTCCACCATTCTTCACCATCTCCATTGGGCTACTTTAGTGTGATTTTGAAAAAAGTTCATCCTCTCACTAAAGTGGGGGCTAAATGTATCGCCAAAAAGTGTAGCCTTCAACACTTTCACCCATTTGGACCCTTTTCTATGGATTTTGGACCTTTTTTTTTCCTCTTTTTAACCATTTTCCAATCCTTGTGCCAAAGTGTTGTAAGGTGTTGTAAAACATTTTTACACTTTCCTAGGCTTGCCATCACTAAATCACCCTTTATTATCCTATAATGACCCCTTAATACACATACATGCCTTATTTTTGTGTGTTTTGTGAGAAAATCCCAACAAACATTTTTAATCATACTCTAACCCCCAATAGCCAACCAAAAATTTCCAAGTGGACTAGGTCGCCCCCATGTGGCTTAAAATTTAAAATAAACCTAAAACTCTTTCAAGATTTTGTCTCTAAAACCCTAAGGTCAGCTTGTATGGTGTTATTTCGAGAAAATAAAGACAAATTCTGAAAATAAGGGTTTTTCCCCTCATTTTGACCTAATTTTCCTTCATTCAAAACCCTAATTCCTCTTCTCAATCACTCACCCACTTCTTCTCAAGCAAGCTAGGGTTTGTGTATTCCAAGTCAATAAGACATCTTTTCTAAAGCATTCATGGGCTGGTTACTACAAAAACTCAAGATCAATCATCATGGCAAGGTAACTCACTCCATTACTTAATGTTTCATGCTTCATTAAATTATTTCTATTCATTTTAGTTTAGTTACCTGAAAGGGGTTTGACTAAGGCAAACCCCTAATCCCTAACAATCAATTTTTTTTCCTTCTCTGTGTGATTTGTAAGTCTTGTAGGAAGATTTGGCAAAGAACCAAGGTGAAAAATCCTTCAAAAACTTTCTCAATCTCTTCAAGGTTGGATAAACACTATTTGAAGCTTGGAGGACCCTCATAGACCAAAATCTTCACTTTTGAGACCAGACACCTAGAGGAGAAGAAATTATAGACCAAGGGCTTCAGATTCCACTCTTTAACTCTCAAAAAATTATAAGAGATATAAGTCACCAACAATGGTAACGTAATCCCACATAACCTATTTTTCAAATATTTCAGTATATTTGGATACCCTTTTGGCAAAAATGAGCTCTAAACTAGTTTTCTCAAATATAGGACTAGGTTGCCCAGATTGGCACAAGTGTCCCTTTTGGCTTATGCAACATTTTCATCAAAATTCTAGACCTCCATTAGATCCTTCTTCAAATTATAGGTGCACAAATTCTATCTCCTTCATTTCTATTTAGTTTAATATACATTTCTTAGGTCATTTACATATCACAATGTGTTTTCTAGCATATTTTACATTCCAATCATTTACATTCAATAGATAGTTATTTCATTAGTTTCTAGCATTTAGCGAATCCCACAAACATAATTTTAAGCCCCTAACCTCTTGAATGAACTCAACCAAAAATTATATCATTAGGTGAAAGAGAGCCATTTAACAATCAAGAGCTCCTAGTGAGAAACCCTAGGAGCCTAATTGGGGAATCCTCTTTCCCTTTTAGCATATCATCTTTTTGGTGATTCACTTTCATATAATCTTCTCTTGGGTAGACCTTGGATTAATGAAATTAATTTAGTGCCTTCAATGCCTCATCACTCACTAAAGTATGTATACAACAATAAGGTTTACAAACTAAATAGGAACAAAGGATTGTATTGTAATATTGACACTAACTATAAAAGTAGAACCTTTATAAGTTGAGGATATAGATGAGAGATTTACATTTGTGAAAAATTCATTGGATGATGATTGGGGACCATTAGATCTCACACCTACTTTCATGGGAGAATAAAAGATTATAGAAGAAAATAATGAAAAAGAGAAAGAAGTTGTAGTGGTATCAACATAATATGACATTTTAAAATCCAAGAAAAAATATTTCATTACTTATAATAGTAAGGAGAACATGTATTACACATCTACCTATGATGAAAGTTACTACAGAAAACTGCCTTCCTCGAAAGAAATGGAAATATTTTATGGAAGAGGTTATCAACTGTTGAAATAATTTGGCTATAATGGAAAAGGATGTGGTGTAAAAGAACAAGGCATTTGTATCCATGTAGAGACTAACATGCAAGAAACAACAAGAGTTCTTTGAAATTGTCCTTCAAAATCATCAAAGATCATTTTAATTAATCAATAGTATTATTTGTTGCTCCTTGTCATGTGGTAGTTGTAGTGTCACAACATGTTCACTACCATCCATGAGGGTATAAACTAGGCTTTATACAATAATAGTTAATTTTGAAAGGATTAGAATATCACCATCCATCTAGGCTCATCTTTGTCCCTAAACCTGGGGGGAAACGGGTTAGATAGCCTTGTCTAGGTGCATTCCTTCTAACAAGGGATCCCTTTATCTCCTTAAAACATTAGTGTAGCTAGTAAACTAGCCTTTTAGGGGGGAAATAATCCCCTAATCATTGTTTGCATAAGAGATGGTCCCTTCTTAATGATGATAGTATACATCTCCTAAGAAGTTTGACCTTGTCAACCAAAATGTGGCCTTCTTAATCTATGTAATGTGCCTTATTTAAGGTGATATTAGGCTTGATGTCCCATAAGAGTGTAGTATTTATTCACATATGGAATTATCCTTGATGTTAACATAATGGCTAGTGTTATCTAAGGTGTGATTTTTTATTCCTTGACTAGCCCTATCTTGGCATTGGTGATGTCATGTGTGATGTTCCCTAAGGTGTTACCCTCATGTATTAAGAAAATCCCCTTTGATTGTTACCTTTTTTCGTGATGTTATTGCATCCCTTGAGGTTGTAAAACCTTATCATATTCATCCCCCATGATGTTAAACCTTGGCATATTCATCACCCATGATGTTAAACCTTGGCATATTCATCCCCCGTGATGTTAAACCTTGGCACATTTGTCCCCTGTGATGTTAAACCTTGAAATTTTTGCTCCAATTTTTTTTTGGGAGTTGAACTTAGTGTAGCATTGGTATAGCACATTGATAAGTTGTGGAACCTTATCAAGGTTATCAAGGAGCATAACTCTTGGTATGGTTTTTATGCACACACCTTGTAGACCTAGTGCATGCTTCTCATATTTCCACCTTGTTATGGGTACACCTAGTAGCCCTAGTGTGTTTCTCATCCTTGTCTTGGGGGATCGCCAAGTGAATATCAGACATCACTAGCCTGTGTGTCTTCCAGTTTATGATTCACCTAGAAAATATTATAATTTTTCATGGTGTAAGTAATGAACAACATTTTAACATGGCCACCTAGAATAATACAACTTTCTTTCCAGTGGAGTCATGTATTCCATAAGTGATGTGTATGAATTCAGTCCTCATGGAAGCTAACATCTATTTGATGGATGATGTTTCATATTTGAGACAATTTAAAAAAGAGGTCTCTTTGCCTTATCGACTTGAATCATTTTAGTAATAACCTTGTGATTTTTCATGTTCTTTGTTATGTGTTTTGCATGTGTCTTCTTCATGTTTACATCGTGTTTGTTTTTGTTTCATTATCATTTTAATCATACATTATTCCATGTGTCTTCATTGTGTTTTATAACATGTATGTTGTCTTTCTTCATACCATACATGTGTGTGTTCCTTTGTGCTCATGTTGGTTTGCCATGGGATCTTGGATCTCGGGGGCTTACGCACCCCCCTTGATCGTTAGTCATCCTATCTCTTCAATATTTTGTACATTTGAACCCCTATTGATACATATTTCTCTACTTTAGTGTGAGTTTGAGTGTAAGCTCACACTCTCACTAAAGTGGGGGCTAAATGTAGTGCAAATTTTTTTCACCATTAACAATGTCATATTATGTTTTTTCCCCCTAATTTATTGAGCTTAATTAAGCTCGTAATTTCCTAAATTATGCATATTAAGATCTATTTATACCATTTTCAAAGGATTACAAGAATTGAAAAATGAATTCATATAATAATTTTCCCATGACACCTTAAATCCTGAAAAATATGGATGGGACTGATTTTCCTAAATGGGATGCATTTTTCCAATGGGATAATTTCCCTACTACTTCGTTTCCCTCCAAATTTGGACATTTTTATGGTTACATTATAACATTAAAATTTACACTTGGAAATTTCAGCTATTTGGATCTAATTTTTATGAAATTGAACAAATTCCTATAAATACCTAGTCTTTTCACCATTTGAAACTAGAACATGATGTAGGGACTTCCAGAGGTCATAAATTTTGACTTTGATGCTTGATTGGGCTGGAATTTTACAATAAAATTCATTATGAGGAGAGGTTTGGATTTACAAAAAAACCCAAATTAGTTGGGGGCCATCTCAACATTTTTTTAGGGCCAAATTATTTCATTTGGACCCTCAAAATCATTTTTTTGTGTTTTTTTAGGTTTTTAGAAATTTGTTTTCTTGATTAACTTGGAAATCATGTTTCCAAATTTTAATGTAAGTTAAAAATTCATGTCACCTTAGTTTTAGGAATTTTATAGGAAAAATCTGGACTCAAAGGGATTTGTATGCAAAATTACCAAAAAAATGGCAAAATTTGACAATTGTCAAAAAATTGACAAAAAAGCTAATTTTTGGGTTTTTTGGTTTTTTCGGTTTTTAGATATAAGATGATTTTTATTTCATTGTATCAATAGAGTTGGATAGTAGAAGAAGTTAATTTTCAATCAAATTCTAGTGTTTTGGTTCTTGTTTTAAATTAAATAATGCATTAATTCTTGAATGTGTTCTTGGCTACATCATAACATAATTTGGAAGAGAATTAATGATCAAGCATTATTGTCAAGAGTAGAATTTCATAGTTTTATTGTAGTAATTCAATATCCAAGTATCATGTGAATTTTTTATGTGATTTCATGTTATCATTTTATCATTATTTTGTACATGGGGTTTGACTAGGGAAAGACCCTAAAATGGCATAATATTTCCTCTCTTCATGAATGCGTAAATCTCAAGTTGAAGAGGATTGCAAAAGGATTGAAGAAATTTTTTGCATTGTTGTATTTGTTGTCATACATCTTATCAAGCCACAAAAACTCAGTTACCAAATTATCCGATAGCATTCTCAAAAAAATTGCAAGAAGAAACGAAATTCTCAGATCTATCACTAGAGGACCCCAAGAATTGATCAGGACACCCCTACAAGGACTTAGATGCCCCTTGGAAACTATGACATTCTATAGTGGCTAAAACAAGAATTTTTGGGTTGGTACATTTCATTCTGCACTTCCTAGATGCACCTACAAACTATTGTTTATGTCTGTCAGTTGTTGGGATCTTGCATTTCTCATATTAGGGCACATAGTATAATTAGGTTAATCATTCCAAATCATTTTCAATCCATTCCAACCCTCAATCATGTTGGTATGTGGTGACTGATCATGCTATACTATACAATCTTCATGTATCCTTGTCAGTGTCTAGGACCAGGCCAGGCCTCAAGTGGGGCTTTGGGGGTGGTAGCCCTTGAGAAAAAAAATTCACCTTTTTCTCTTTGTCACCAAAAAAGAAAAAGGTCGAATTTGTAAACCCTAATTTTTGGAAGCTTCTAAAAGCTTATTATAAGAATTTGGGATGGAGAGTTGTAGTAGGGAATTATTCATGATATTGTAATATTTTTTGCACTGGATAATAAAACCATTGGATGTTTGCGGTTTGGTGGATGTAGCCCTTATTGGGTGAACCACGTTAAATTCTCTATGTTATAATTTTTTGTGTGTTTTTTATTTCTCGATTTATTGATTAAATCTGCATTTAGCTTGTTAGATAAGTACCTTCTAACCCTAATGAGTGGTATCATAACGGGTTGTTTTTTATTATCATTTGTAGGAAGGTCTCATGGTTGAGTGGGAGCAATGGAAGACCAGGGTAAGTTGAAGGTTGAGAAGTTCAATGGGAAAAACTATCAGTTATAAAATATGTAGATGGAGGACTACCTCTATCAGAAGGATTTATGGCATCCATTGGAAAAGAAAACCAAGAAACCCTCAGCAATGTCTGATGAGGATTGGGATATTTTGGACAAAAAAGAACTTGGCAGTATTCATTTATGCCTAGCACAATCGGTGGCGTTCAATAGTACAAAAGAAAAGACAAATCAAGAGTTGATGGAAACCCTAGCAAATTTATATGAAAATCCTTTCACTTCGAATAAGGTATTTCTTATGAAGTGTTTATTTAATATGAAAACGATAGAAGGTGGGTTAGTTACTGATCATTTAAATGAGTTTAATACAATTACCCGTCAATTAACTTCTGTAAATGTAAAATTTGATGAATAAGTCAGGACTCTTTTGGTTTTATGTTCTTTGCCTGAAAGCTTGAATAGCTTGGTAATAGTTGTTAGCAATTTTGTTTCTGGTTTGAGTAAATTGAAATTTGATGATGTTGTTGGTGTTATTTTGATCGAGGAAATTCGTAGGAAAAGATCAGGTGGAACATCCACATCAGTAAGTTTTTTGAATGCAAAAAGCAGGGACAGAACAAAGGAGAGAGGAAACAATTTTGGAGGTTGTGGGAAGTCACGAGGAAAATCAAGGGATAAAAGGTCCCAATCTAGAGACAAGAGGGATTGTTGGTACTATGGTAAGCTATGTCATTTAAAGAAAAATTTCTGGTCTTAGAAAATTAAAGTAGACAAAAAGGAAGGAAATAAAGAGGTAAATGTGGTAAGTAATAAATCTGATGAGGATGCTTTGATTCTTTGCCTTGACAATATTGATGATTCTTGGGTGTTAGATTCAAGGGCTTCATTTTATGCTATAACCCATAGAAATTATTTTCTTGATTATGTCCAAGGGAATTTTGGGCTGGTTTTTTTGGGAGATAACGAACCTTGTCAGATTATTGGAAAGGGAAGAATCAAGATTAAGTTATAGAATGGGAATCGGTGGCTACAACATGAGGTAAGGCATGTTCCAAACTTAAGAAAAAATTTAATTTCAGCAGGGCACCTAGATGATGAAGGTTGTGTTGTTACATTTAGTGATGGAAATTGGAAGGTTACAAAAGGTCCTTACTAGTATAAAAAGGTGTGAAAGTAGGCACCTTATATATTTTTTATAGGTCATAATGTTCCTTCTACTTTAGCTATTGCAGATAAAAATTATTGTGTAAGAACAATTGATGTAGTTCAACAAGCAGAAAATCAGATAGTTGATGTGGATTCTGAATCAACACTATGGCATAATAGATTTGGCCATATGAGTGCAAAAGGTATGAAATTACTTCATTCAAAGAATGTTTTACCAAGTCTAAAATGTGTTAATATGTATTTTTGTGAAAGTTGTGTGTATGGAAAACAAAAGAGATTTTTCTCAAATATGGGAAACAAAAGAAATATGAAAAATTGGAGCTTGTGCATATGGATGTATGGGGACCAGCTTAGGTATCTTATCTTGGAGGCTCTCAGTATTATGTTACATTTATTTATGATGCAACTAGAGAGGTATGGATTTATTTCCTGAGGCATAAATCTGATGTATTTGAAACTTTTAGAAAATGGAGAAGCTTGGTTGAAAATGAGACAGGAAAAAAGTTAAAATGTCCTAGATATGATAATGGTGGTGAGTATTGTAGAAAATTTATTGAATATTATTGTTCCTGTAATGGTAATCATAGGCAAAAAATAGTTCCAAGGAGTCAAGGACTCCATAGGAAAATGGAGTGGTTGATCATATGAATAGAACAATAATGGAGCATGCACGAACTATGAGATTGCATGTTCAGTTGCCCTTAAACATGTGGGCAAAGACTGTAAACACTATGGTTTATTAAATCAATAAAGATCCCTCTAATCCTTTGGGTTTTGTTATTCCAGAGGAAGAATGGATAGGTAAGAAGGTGTGTTATTTTTTTCTCAAAACCTTTGTTTGTGAAGCATTTGCACATGTAGATTTCAAAAATAGAACCAAGCTTGATACAAAATCAAAGAAATGTATATTTGTTGGATATGGTATTTGATGAATTTGGTTATAGGCTTTGGTATTTTGAAAATAAGAAAATTGTGAGAAATAGGGATGCCATATTCAATGAGAAAGTGTAGTACAAAGATCTATTTCAACATCATGAGAAGAAAGAAAAGGATTATGTAGTGCTGGATGATATTATAAACAATAATGTTCCAGTAGTTCCTGATGCTCCACAAAAACATCAACAAGAAATACCACAAACTTCAGTGAATGTTAGGCTATCTTCAAGAACCAGTAGATCTCCAGAAATATTTTCTCCCTCTTTGTATTTTATTTTATTAACTGATGCTGGTGAACCAAAATGTTATCATGAAGCCATGTAGGTGGATACCAAGGTTTAGTGGGAGCATGGAATGGAAGAAGAAATGGACTCCTTGCTGAAAAATTAGACTTGGGAATTATGCAAGTTGTCAGTAGGTAAAAGGGCTTTACAAAACAAATGGGTTTATAGGCTAAAAGAGGAGGATGGAGGTAAGAAAATATTTAAAGCCAAATTAGTTGTAAAGGGATTTGCACAAAAAAAGGGTATTGATTTTGTTGAAATATTTTCTCCAGTTGTTAAATGACTTCTATTCGTATTGTTTTAAGTATTTTTGTTACTAAAGATTTGAATTTAGAACAACTTGATGTTAAAACTACCTTTCTCCATGGTGATTTGGAAGAGGAAATATATATGGAACAACCAAAAGGATTTTAGATCAAAGGTAAGGAGAAACTAGTGTGCAGATTGAAGAAACATTTATATGGCTTGAAGAAAGCACCTCAGTAATGGTATATTAAATTTGATAGTTTTATGGCTAAGCAAGGCTACAACAAGTGTAATTCAGACCATTGTGTTTACTTTAAGAGGTTAGCTGAAGATAGCTACATTATTTTATGTTTATATGTTGATGATATTCTTGTAGCCTGGTCTAACATGGATCACATAAAGGAGTTAAAACAACAGTTAGAAAATTCATTTGATATGAAGGATTTGGGGGCAACAAAATAAATCTCTGGTATGAAGATTACAAGAGATACAAAAAAAGGAAAAAATGTTTCTATCTCAGGCTGATTATGTTGAAAAGGTGTTGCAGAGATTTCATATGAAGAATGCAAAATTTGTCATCACACCTATGCCCAGTCATGTCAAATTGACTAAGGATATGTGTCCAAAGACACAAGAGGAGGAAGAAAAAATGTCCAAGGTACCATATGCTTCAGTTGTAGGAAGTCTAATGTATGCCATGGTATGCACAAGACCGAATATTGCACATGTCGTAGGATTTGTTAGAAGGTATATGAGTCATCCTAGAGTTGAGCATTGGAATGCAATAAAATGGATTCTCAGGTACTTGAGAGGTAAATATAATAAATGTTTATGATTTGGGGGCTCTAATACAAATTTAAAGGGCTATGTTAACTCAATTTTGGAAGGGGATATAGATACCAGGCGGAGTACCACAGGTTATTTATTTACAATTGGTGGGACAACAATGAGTTGGATTTATCGATTGAAAAAGGGGGTTTCTTTATCCACAACAGAGACAGAGTATGTTGTTGCAACAGAAGCAACAAAGGAGATGATATGACTACTATTTTTCATGGAATAATTGGGAAAACAACATGCTGAAAATAAATTTTTTACAGACATCTAGAGTGCTATACATCTTGCAAATAATTTTTCTTTGCACTCTAAAACCAAACACATACAGCTAAGATATCATTTCATTTGGTCAATGTTGGAAGATGGATAGGTAAAGCTAGAAAAGATACATATAGATGTCAATTCGGTGGATATGTCTACAAAGGTAGTGATAAGGGAGAATTTGAGCTCCTCTTCATCTTTGGTTGGCCTTCAAAGTTGAATTCAAGTATAAAAGAGCAGCAAGGTCCAAGGTGCTTATTTCCAGTGGGAGTTGTAAGTGCAGCGGTGTCGTCCTCGATCAATCTCAAAGTGGGAGATTGTGTTGGTGTGGAGCCTGATCAATCTCCAAGTGGGAGATTGTTGGTATGTGGCAACTTATTATGCTATACTATACACTCTTTAGTACTGTACACTCTTCATGTCTGAAAAATAAAAAGTTGACTTTATAAACCCTAATTTTTGGAATCTTCTAAAAGCTTGTTATAAGTAGTCGAGATGGGGAGTTGTAGTAGGGTATTATGCACAATATTGTAATATGTTTTGCACTGGTTAATAAAATCATTGGATGACTATGGTTTAGTGGATGTAGCCCATATTGGGTGAACCATGTTAAATTCTCTATGTTATAATTTTTTGCGTGTGTTTTATTTCTCAGTTTATTGATAAAATTTGCATTTAACTTGCTATGTATTTTCCTTCTAACCATAGAAAAGAAGATGTAAATCTAGTTTTTATTGGCTCACCTTCATGGTTTATAGACACTATATTCACCTTGTTTATCTACATCTTAATGTAACTTTTGAAAATTCCACCTTGGATCCTAGGTTCTTGGTATTTAGGACCTAGGATCACCTTTTTTCTATATTACAATGTTTCATCATTTTTCTTCTACATTGATCAATATATTTTGTTCATCTTGACTTGTCTTCTTTATTACATTTTTTCTCGTTGATAATCCTTTATCATTTTTACAAATAAATTATCTATTGTTGGAACATTAGGAATCAATTTCTTGACCTATGTATCTTGCTTCTTTAATTTTTTACAAAGGAATTATTGGCATTAAGTGCACTACTTAATTTTTCTTTGGCATCAAATTTATTTAGCATGAAATTTCAGCTTTTTCAAGACTCTAATTTTTGTTGTTGTTTTCTCTTTCATTGAATCATGAATAATTACTCATTCTTTAAGGCTCTTTATGCATTTCTTCTTATTTTATCTTCTTTTTTTTATTTTATAAATAATTAATTTTGGAACTCCCTATGTACATCTATTTCAACTTGATATGGAGGTAGAATGTAAGTATCTAAAGTGAAATGGATTTATTCTACAATGGATCCATATGAATACCAAATAATTTTAACAAATTCATCTTCATGAATAAATTTTATAAATTGATGTATGACATTTGATACTATATTCCAAATTTTCAATCTATGGTCTACCATTTATTATAGAATATCTATTTGAAGAAGGAACACTATGACATATAATTTGTAATTATTTAGGTCCAACCTTATGTGGTAAAATGACACTACCCAAATTATGAGCCAAACATCAATGGTTCATCTTTAGGAGGCTCCTAATTGAGTAGAAATATTTGTCTTTTGAAACTTCGAAGGGTAAGAATATTGTGATAAAGAATCATATTTGAGCACATTAGATGCTAAGAGTTTAACCCCAATTTTTTTTTAAAATGTGTACACATCTTGAAAAAAGGTAAAGATACTCAAAGGTATGTTAATATTAATAACTAAAATAAACCTCTCTAGAATCATAAGTCATAGCTCATCATCATCATCATCAAATTTTATGCTTCTCAATCAAACCTTATTATTCTTAACAACTAAGATTTTATCATCCTAAGTATTAAAGTATATGCATGTTACAATGAAATATTATATACTAGTTCTTGGATATCCATCTCCCTTATATGGTCCAAAAATAGGGGTGGTCAAACTGAGAGGAAATAGATAAGTAACAAGATTAAATAGTAATGGTGTGTGATGTTGTGGACTGTAAGCAATAAAATAATTCCTATTTTACTAATTCCCTTCTTAAGATTATCCACTTATTGAAGATATTTATTTAAGGTAGAGGTAGATACATGGGCCTTGTTGGGTGTTGGAAAAAAATAAAGGAAGTATTGTAGATGGATGGGTACCATTACATGAAGGATTGGTAATTGGATGGGATGGTGATACTATGAGCCATATATTGGGAAGAAGAAAGAGTATAGGAGATTTGAATGGAGTTTGTAGCACTAGTGGCTATATGAGTAGAAAAATATGATGCAAATGGAACACTTAAGAGGATGGAACTGTTGGACTCAAGGGAACACTGAGAGGGGGGGTGAATCAGTGTTCAAAAAATCTTAACTTAATTAATCTAAAACTCAACCTTTATGTCAGTATATTAAAAGCAATATGCAAGCATTCATAGGAAACATTCATAACACCATGACAAAAATATTTCTTCATGGAAACCCTATTAGGGGAAAAACCATGGTGGAGGTTAATCCACAAATTGAGTACTCAAATAAAGTTCTACAAAAGGGAATGCACTTGCAATTAGTCACACTACCTAGATCTCACTGCTCAAAGGGAAGGCTCACTACCTTACAAAAGTTTAGATTAAAACCATCTTAAGGATGAACTGAGATAGTAGCATATATTCATCCTAGGTTACAGTTCTAGTGAAGCTCGTAGATTAGACCAACAAAATTAACATCCATTTAATTGCGTGTCCCAATGTTTGTTTGTCAAAGAGTGATTCCATGATAGTTTCATATTTTGACTATTTGGAAGGTTTTTGATAGGTTGCCAGTTCAACAGTGTTGACGATTGGACGATACCTATTGTCAAGAAGGACATATACTGAGAAGGAAAATGAAATTTTGACAAGGTCCAATTCCAAGAAGAACACATCTTGGAGGGCACCAAAGAGTGACAAGATTGACATTACTTTGAAAATTTTATTTATTTTGGCTATATGACTGATTGGACTATATTGTCTAATTTGGACTTAATCATCGGTTGAACTATGTTTTCTATTATCTTACATCTAAGTTTGATTGTTTCTAACTTATTTGATGAGACGAGATGAATCCTAATGGACTGACCTAATGCCTTGGGGGCACATCGATAGACAACCTTGCCTACAATGAGTCGTAGAGGCAACATAGTTTGATGATGGCATGGACTAACTAACTTACATGACTAAATTGACTCTATTTTGGGGGTTTTTTAGTGTTATTTGGATTTTTTTGGGTTTTGACATGTTTTGATTTTTTTGGATTTTGAAGTTTTATAATTTTTTTGGATTTTTTAGGACATTTTATGATTTTTATTGATTTTTGATTTTTATGAGGATTGTGACAAATGCATGTGAATGATGTCTACAAGAAAGCGAGCACACATGCACAAGAATCCCAACACAACCATGATATTTCCTCTATTCAAGCTGAATACCAATTGATAGGTGATGATGATGATGACATTGTTTGACATGGGAAGGACACATCCTGAAACAATGTGAAGATGATGATTATGTGATTAAAGGATCAATGTTTGTAGTAGGTCTAGGAACAAAGCCAAGGAATGTTCTGGATGATGCACTAGGTTGCATAGCCATATTGTTAGGATTAGGCTCGTTGCATTTTGAATGAGTTTGTTAGGACTAGATGGGATGATGGAGGATATTTAGACCATTGATAAGGGAAACTAAGATATGCAATAGGTATAAAAGGAAGATGGATGGTTGTAGGAGATGATAGGTTGTCCTTAGGTCCTACTACTTTAGAATAATTTAATGTCAATTGTCAACCGGGTAGTGTCCAAGATAATTTGCAGAAGGAGATTGTTCAAACAACCCATTTTATATTTTTAGTTTTTCTTCTAAACTACAAAAGTCAAGACTAAACCAAAGCCATTACTACTTAACTCGAAAATGATCTTACTCTAAGAAAATGTAGGATTACTAAATTAAAAGGCATAAAACAACTAATTTAGAAAATATTACTACTAAACTAGAAAGCTTGGAAACAAGTAAACTAAATAACTGGTAAACTACAGAAACAGAAAAGTAAGGAAATAAACAATTAAGCATCTTCTAAATAGTAAAGGAATATTATCAACTACAAAAGAAAAATTATATGAATTAAAGAAAATGGTGCTCCAGAATAGGTGAATTGACTCTTCAACAACCTATTATTTCCTACTGAACAACAATTTATCTTTAAACAAAGGGAATAACTTAATCAATAAAATACTTATATATCTAGGCTAACTCCCCTCAAGTGGCCAGGTCATAGGCTACTACTTCATCTTTAACTCACATAAACTACAGATTATCAAATCCTCTTATGACATAGAGTTACCAAAAAATAGAAATCAGATAACTCATTTCAATAGTGACTTGTGAATCCACATAAGCAACATAACGATACTTCCTCTCCCTATCTCTTTATTGCTTATGAAATTACAGTTTTTTAGATAACTTTCTAACTAAATCCTAAATTTAAGATGGAATAGATAGCCATTGAAAAAGTCTTCCTTAACTAAAAACTAACTTGATGTCTTTAAATATTTTTTTAAAACATGTAGAAGGCTCGAGAAGAGCCATAAAGTTTTGAACAATAGAATTTTAAAGAACTGAAACTGAATCCTCAACACATCATCCAGGCATCTAGGCATGGGTTCACAACATTACTTTGAGGCATGTGCTGGCTAAAATTCTGCAACAGCCGCATGATGACCTATTAATCCTTACAAAAATGCTCAAATCAACCCATTAAACCTGCTTTGGCCAATTTCCTTAATTGATCAAAAGAAATAAAGAAAGAATATTTTTTCTTAAAATAATTAATTACTTCTCCTAAAGTTTAATAAATTGGCACAGGCTAAGGATTGAATTAGCAAGAGTGAGCTTTCCAGAATTTATTATGATGAGGTTACTTTTACCACATCATTTCCTCCCCTACCTAATTTCTGGTAGGTACTCTTGCTCCATAGTTAAAGCCTTGAGGTTTATACATTCTTCATAAAGAGTACTGAGATCATGAGTTTCCCTGGATGATGCATTGAAAGTTTTAGGGTTATGAATGAACCCTCTATGGAACATTACACTCTCTCTCCACTCTTTCAAGAGTCTATCATTCTGACCTGTGGAAATATTAAAAGTCGGGGGTGGATTAAGTAGCAAGGGGGGTATGTACTTCATTCCTATCCACTTCATTCTGAGTGTTTTCATGATTTTAATTAGAGCATCAACCCTTTTGAATGACCATCTGATGTTTAGAGGAGAAATAACTTCTCTTTTCTTTAAATAAGTTGGAAGAGGGGTGAAATTTTCCTTGCAGGCATGCCTTTCTTTACCAATTAATTTCTGTCCATTTGCTATGAAATTTTCATAACACATCTTAAGGCTTTTTTCATACCTTTCCTTCATCTTTTCATTAACCAGAAGAGACAAAAATGTAGCTTTGAACCCCTCAGGCCTTGAATTTGGGAACCTAATTTGGAGACCCATTGTTTTCTCTGCCTATACAAATTATTTTGTTCTATCTTGCCAATGAATTTTATTTCTCATAGTTGAGAGAAATGCTTGCAATTCTACCTCTCCAACAAATAGATTAATAAAAAAATTTGTATGATTTTCTAATAACAAATCATGCAGAAAGAATTCACAAATTAAATCTTGATCATGAGGAGTTGATTCTAAAAATATTTTTACAAACTCTTTGTCATTAGGCTCATAGGGTTGATCATTATAGATCCTGAATAATTTCAATCTCAACCATTGTTCATTCAAAAACATTGAGTAAATTATGTATGGCCTTCTAGAATTCAACAAATAGTCCATAAGTTGACTGGCATCCCACTTCCCTCTGTAGGCTTTGTGAAATGAATCCTTTAGGAGCACCAGTTCTTTCTTGAGCCTATGATTTTCAGTTTGGACATTTCTGAGGAAGTAACACTATTCCATCCATTTTGGTAGCAGAGGCGGAATGTTGACTTGGAACCAAGCAATTACAACTGGTTCAGTTTGAATTGCTTTGGGATTAGTTTGGGGTCTCACAGTGCATTCCTTTAGATCCTCTTCTAGTTCAACTACTCTACTGATAGAAGTGTACAAATCCTTAGTCTTTATTTTCTTGTCCCCCTCAAAAGCTGAGAGCATGAGCATAAAATTTTGTTTTATTTTTTCCATTTCTATATCTTTTTGTGCAATATTCTCACTATAAGTTTTATGCTTTTCGTACTACTCTTGCACTTGTTCCTACAACTTATAGATGTTTGAATCTTTATCCTGCAATTGTAGCTTCAAGTCTCTTATTTCCTAATCCCTTTTATTTATTATAGTAGTTTGTACAAACCAACTCCTCTTTCTGCAATTCTATAAATTCATTATTTTTAGACAATTGCCTCTGTAAATCATCAATTTCTAATTTATACTTTTCTAATTCAGTACCGACACAACTAGTTTCAATTGTTTCAATAATTTTATCTACAATGGGTGGAAAATTTTCTAGCACACTGCAATCCCCTTCAAGTTCTCTACCCTGAGTTCCATCATTGAAAATTTCCTCTATATGTGCAAAATGGAAAGGAAATACTTCACTTGAATCCTCTCTATTTAGGGGTGTTTCATCTTCACTGGCTTGCTCTAAAATTTCTATGGTTTTTTGTGGCCTCTTAGGCTTTTTCTTTTGTGAACTTCTCTCCTTACCCTATATTGGGGTTTCGGTGAATTTAGAAGCCAACCGCTTACTTCTTCTGAGTGGAGGTGATTCCTGCAAAATGATAGGTGTTAGATTTTTCCTTGTTCTCTCTTTTCTTGGTTTACTTGTGTTAGAATAAAGAATATTAACTTTTTCTTGCAGGTCAGGGGTTTGGAATTTATCACCACAGAGGTTTGGAAAATCCTCACCAAGAGTGGTGGGATTAAAAGCTTCCAGAGCCGGAGAGCCCTTAGGGGAAGTTTCTCTAGATGATGGAATAGCCTTTTGGGATGGTTCCCCTAATTCTATGGTTCCTGCAATTGCAAGCTTCTCCATTTTCTCTAAAAATTTCTCCCATTTCCCCTTAGATTTCTTACGGAAGTGATACTTGCAAATTATCTTAATTAACCCATGGTGTTTCAAAGGCCTAGACCCTATTTTATACCTCTCCATGGAAGTATTTAAGGAATCAAACAAGAATTCTAGCATATTAACCCTAAGAGTTGGGTCCTCCTTTCTGTGACGTAGATGGGTCAACATACAAAAGGAAGGCCCTATGACTATGGTAAGTTGAACTTCACAGGTAAAGTACTTTATAATCCATGCAATGACAGTACCCCAAGGTTCTAATATGGAAGTTCTCTGGAACCCCTTATTTTTCCCTCTAGTATTACTACCATTGGATATGGGTCTCCCTCTCTAACAAATAATTCAGCTAATTTTTGGTACGTTACTTGAGAGGTTTCTTTTATATTTATGCTCGTATGCTCTAATCTAGATAAGCGAGAAATAATCTTAGAGCTTACCTTGAAACACTTCCATTGAAGTACCATTTTTCCATTGGTGTAGTTCTCAGCAAAGGATCTCACTAGCTTTTCATTATGGCCTTCAAATTTCCTAATGAAGTTTAACCACCTTGCTTCCTCCAACAATCTAGAGATGTTACTCAACCCCAGTAATTTTTCCATTGAATCTGGCTCTGCCTTTCTTTTTCCACCCCCCATTTCCTGATTTCGTACACTGCAAGAAATTCAATTCTAGCACAAAGCTCCCATGCAGGTTCTTTTTGAAAATATTGCCTTAGGAATTACTTATTTATTTTATTTTCAACGTATGCTTTAATGATTTCCAATCTTTATGGAGGTTTGTGAAAGGCTTTACCGTACAAGTGATTGATCATCGGGTGGCATGAATTACTAATTTAGAAGTGAGGTTCATTCCAATTAATTATTCTTTATTTGAAAATAGCTACCTATTTAAAGCAAAAATTAATACTTACCCTCGTTCCGTGATCGCTCGAAGATCTTAATCCTCACATATTTGAGAGGATGATATGAAGGCATTGGTTGAAATGATGGTGGAGTTATTATGATATGGTGTGGAATTCTATGGGGGATGAAGCTATCAATGAGGAGTATAGAGTTGGGTGGCTTACCTATAACTAAAGCAAAAATAGAAAGATAGATATATTGGATATTCTGGCAGAAGAATCATGAATTTTTTAAAAATTTTGAAAAAGGTGGTGGAAGATAACCGAACAAGTTCCAAAATACGTATTTTGGTCAACGTGCTCCAAATGAGTGCATAAGTTCCAAAGCATCGATGTGTGGTGTGACCATAAAAAGAATGAAATAAAGGTTCCAAAGCATTGCTAAAAGATGCAGTTGGAGCAGAATGAAATGAAAGGTTTGGGAGCATCGCCGAAAGATGCAGCCAGAGCAGCAACAAAATGAAAGGCTTCGGAGCATCACTAAAACATGCAGCCGAAGCATCAATAGAATGAAAGGTTCTGAAGCATCATTGAAAGATGCAGTTGGAGTAGCAACAGAATAAAAGGTTTCGGAGCATCGTTGAAAGATGTAGCTAGAGCAGCAATGGAATGAAAGGTTCTAGAGCATCACTGAAAGATGCAGCCAGAGCAACAACAAAATGAAAGGTTCTGGAGCATCGTTGAAAGATGCAACTGGAGCAACAACAGAATGAAAGGTTCTGGAGCATTGCTGGAAAAGAATCTTCACGGCTTTGAACCTTAGTGCAGAATGCCTCCTCATCATGATAGGCTCTATTCAAGTTTTGGAGCATCAGGCTTTGAAAACGTCAAGTTTCAAAGCATCGATATCATAACATTCTGGAGCATCTTTGGAGGGTGCTCCGGAAGTTACTTTCTGCTTTCTGAGAAGTCCTGCAAAAATATGGAAAATATTTAGATAAATCCAAAAATGATAGAATATTAAATGAAGGAAATATCTCAACATACATATCAATTTATTTTATTATTTTTATTATTATTTTTTTTATTTTTATTTATTTATTTATTTTTCAAACAAAACAAGCAGCCTAACATTTTTACTGAATAGAATTTTTCATGGAAGAGTCAACACATTGGACCTCACCTTGCATTTTGACCATCCTTGTAAAGTCCTCCCTATTGACTGGCTTATGGTAGACACGTAAGCAATGACCATTAACCAATAGAGTTTGTGTGTCACCATCGATTGGCTTTAACCAAAAAGTTTCGTTTGAAAAGACTTCCTCAACTTCATAAGGTCCCAACAAGTGAGTTTTGAGCTTGCCCTTATGGTCTTTATATTTAGAATCAAATAACAAGGCCTAGTCCCCATTGTGAAACTCCTTTTCCTTAATATGTTTATCATGCCATACCTTCCGTTGATGCTGAATTAGTTTAGTTTGATGAATGGCATCTAAACGAAGTTCATCTAATTCACTCAGTTACAAAACTCTTTCAACTTGGGTTGTTTTTAAATCTAGACCCAATTCCATTGCCATTCATAGAGTTTGTAACTCAAACTCAATGGGAAGAAGAGGATTCTTCCCAAAACTAGCTCATAAGGATTGAATCTAGTCGTAGATTTCCAGGTAGTATTGTATGCCCATACGGCTTCAAGGAGCTTCTTGGCGCAGTCTTTTCTTCTAGAAGAGACTGTTTTCGTCAAATGTTTTCTAGTTCTCTATTAGTCACTTCTACTTGGTCGTTTGCTTGAGCGTGGTCAGGAGATGACTTTCTATGGCTTACCTGGAAATGATTGGTAAATGCCAGAAGCACTCGAGACATGAATTGGGGTCCTTGATCAGTTACAATAGTTCAAGGGCCTCCAAATTTAAGGAATATTTTATTATAAAGGAATTATGCAACCTGTTCTTCCCTAGCTATTCTCAAGGCTTGAACTTCCACCCACTTTGTCAGGTATTCAATGCAAACTAGTATATACTCTTTCCCTTGAGAGAAAGGATCTATGGGTCCAATGAAATCTAAATACCATTTTTCAAATGGTTCTAGAACTACTTGAGGCTACAATGGCATTTCCGAAGAAGCAGTTGGTCTTCCTACCATCCGACATTCATCAGAATGATGCACATAGCTCTTAATGTCTTTTTTCATTAAGGGCCAATAGTATCTGGCACCTAGGACTTTGTGGGAAGTTCTCTTTGTAGAGTAATATCCTATCGACAGGTCATCATGACAAACCCTCAAAATTTTGTAGGTTTCATTAGCTCTAATACATCTCAAAATCATGTTAGGACCACAACGAAATAACATTCCGTGAATCCACTTGAATAGGGCACTCTCCCTTATTGGTCGCTTCTTTTGCTTAGATGTGAATCTAGGAGGTATCTCAAATGCAGCTAAATCATTAGCAATATCTACAAACCAAGGTGATTTTATAGGAATCGCAAAGAGATTTTCATCTGGAAAATCATCCTGTACAGGGGTAATTTCATCTTCTTCATGTTTGATTCATGATAGAAAATCAGCTACCACATTATATTTCATTGGTTTATCAAGAATTGTGGCATTAAACTCTTGAAGGGAAATAGCCATTGTTGATGCAATATTTTACATGTAGCAGCAGCCTTATGGGAAACTTAACTATTGGGGGACACTATGCACTAGCTAAGTAACCTCCGAGATTTTTTTGAAGCCGGCTCTTCATTTAATGGTTGAAGAAAAAGGTAAAGGAGATTTGTAGAGATGTAAAAATTACACTATAGGTGATGTTCCAAAGTCTTAGATGAATTTCAACAGAGCACAGTGCAAAAATGCAAAGGCCCGAACCACTAAATTGCTGTTAACTAAGTTAATTTTCCCAACAAGCATTTATTGTGCAAAAATACCCTCTAATTTGTATAATGTAACCAAGTATAACTTTGTCTTAACATAGAAGAGTCAGAGAAACATGATCTGCATTTATTCCGACTATGAGAGGTTATAGAAATTGAAGAACAGGCATTCATACAAAATAAAGATAAAAGCACAGGTCAATAGTTCTAACAAATGCTTTGAAACAGAAAGGCTGAATTTATTTGGCACAGTCTGAAGTCTTTTAATTGTAAGTAACCATTACAAAAGGCCTACTTCTCAGTGCTTGAGATTTTTTCCTAAACTTAATCCACACCTTCATAAAAAAAAACAAGGCCCAATTTATATAGCCAGTCCAATGCCTAGAGACACATCAAAAGAATAGCAGACCACGCACAACAATCGTCGGCCTAGATCATCTCAACTTTCCACAACAAACATCGATCGGTCAGCAACAAGCCAACAAGGCCATGATATGTAACAGAACACCATGCAGCAACAGGAGAGAACACACAGCGGTAGGGAAGTACAAAAGATCTAGCGACAATTCCAAGGTAGCTGGTGCAGAAGAAAAAATGCCACGTGTTGCTCAGATAGAGCTCGACAGAAAGTTGAAAAGATGCCTGGCAGAAAGCTTCGAGAGAGAGCCACATGGAGAGCTCTGAGAAAAATATAGAATGAGGCAGGCCCAACTTGAAAAGCAATCAGAGTGAGCCACGCGACATACAGACAGAGGTTTCCAAAAATCATAGTAAGGAAAACAAAAAGCTTCACGAGGAAGCCATGTGGAGAGCTCTGAGGTTAGTGAGCACAAAACTATGACACAGCCACAAAGGAAGATAGAAAACTACAAGGCTTCGGCAGTTTTTGTTGAACAATTTGGCGACTCATAGGGGCTTTTCGCTCATGGAAAGGAGAACCCCAAAAACTTTTGGCTCAAACAGAAATGCTCACAACCTTGAGAGGGCGGCTTGTAAATTGGTCCATAATTCGTTCATTGGTGCAGAGAGATCTCATAGATGCTTATGAGTCAGTCTGAGATCAATAATTGCTTTGAAAGGTAATCCGCCTGATACTTTGGTTTCCAATTCCAATTGGAAGAAAAGTTGTGCCAGTTGATGCATGATTGCCTTGATCTCTTCAGTAGTCGGAGATTGATCAAAAGTCTGGAAGACAGAAAAGTCATGTTTCTTCTCTTCGATCATTTCAACAATATGCTCTACACCCGCTACTGCCTGGTCCACAATTAAAGGCGAATGGAGACCTATCTGAGTCAAATGGAAAAAAATTTCTCGCATGTCACTGGTCACTTGGTTTAACCAAGCTCTGCAATCTGCTACTTGTTGAACGGCCTGGTGCATGGAGATGAGGCTACTTGCACCTAAAGCTATTGGCATTTGGTCATTGATGCCCATGCTACTCAATGCTTCATCTGAAGTGGTATACAAGTTACCCAATAAAATTCTAACCTTTGGAACCTTGTCGGAAGTTAACTCCTAGACCTGTTGTATTGATTCACTAACTGTTCTGCAGAGGCTAGCCGCTTGCGCCATAAACTTTAAGGTGGGTTGTAGAGTAAGGCACAAAGCCTTCACCTTACCCCAATATGATGCGTGCAACTCTTTAACAATTTCCAACGAGCTCATCTAGGGTGCAAGGGATTGGGTCCTTAGGGTAGCCAATTCTGCCTCTTTGCTACTTAAACCTGCCACTGCTTCTGCCAAGTTTTTGTCCAATGTGGACATCTACTCCTTTAAGGCAAGAACTTCCCTTTCCCTTTCTGCTAGGGCCAATTTGGCCCACTTAGTCTTTTGGACCTCCAACTCTAAGTTGGTATTCATTTCAACAATCTCAACAGTAGTACTCTATCGAAGCTCCTTCATTCCTACAGTTAGTAGGTCAGACTTAGCGCGGAGTTCCTTCTCTTTTGCTTGTCTCTGTTCGACCTGCAACTCGAGAGTTAGAACGATCTCTTCGCTCAACCTTTGTAGCTCCTTTATCTGACTTTCGAAGGTGCTCCTCTCCTTCTCAAGTTGCCCAATTTCGTTCTCCTGGGCTTTGAACTTATTTACCCAGATATCGACCTTTCTTTTGAGCTCCACAATCTGATCATCCTTCTTCTTCTCCTGCCGGCTAAGTTTGAGAAAATCAGTGGTTATTATTTTTTGGGTCTCCTCCATCAGCTCAACTTTATCTTGTGGGTGGTCCTGCTCCAAGTCTAACCCAATAGCATTCATAGAATAGTCACTGGGTTGCATTTCACCAACTACCTTGATCACATTATGAGTGATATTCGCAAACATCAAGGAATTTTGACCTTCATTGAAAATGATTTGCAGATGGGGCTCTGCCTGTCTGGTTGCATCCTTCTTTCTTCTCTTGCTGATCCGGTTTGTGCAAGTTCTTTTATTTGCATCAACCTACGAAAAATATTCTTGGGCTGGGATACCCAGTCTGCCAGCAAAAGGATACTCCTGAGAGATAGCCAATGAAAAAAGATAGCGTGGTCGATGTATCAGAGGTTTTTCTTAGCCATGTTATAATCCAGGGAGAATGGAAGGATGAATTGGCCACTTAGAGGGGATGGAAATGAGGTGATAGTGTAAGGGAAGACTGGGGATGCACCAACCGTAGGGTTGGGCCTTGAAGATAAAAAAATTTGGCCCACGAGCCCAGTACTTACACCAAATTGCATTTAGGATAAGGTATGGAGAGTGGAGGATATAGGTGGGAAAATGGGAGGAGCAAAACCGGAATGACTGGCAGATCCAATGGTGGAGAGAATTGGCGTGGATGAAAATGTAGGGGCAGAGGAAGGCAAGACCAAAGACATAGATGAGAGAGAAGAGGGAGGAAAAGTTACCTGATGCTCATGTGGAGCCTTACACACTTCGACCGCTCCCTTCTTCAACTATTCCTCCTCCGTACCGGTCTCTTCTCTTCGTTGTCGCTTCTCTCCCAGAGAATCATCGAGGTCAAGAATGACCCGTCTCTTATGACTGCTAGTCTTTGCCTGCTTCCATTTTGATTTAGAGGAGGCGGTTGGCTCCGATATTTGTGCATGTGGTGCTTCCTCCTACACAAGCTGTTTACCAGTATTCTTCTCAAGTATTGGACTCTCAGCGACTGTAGGGGGATTCTAAGTTACCTCCTCCTTAGATTCCGCAGTAGCCTCCTCTCTTCTATATTGTTGCACGGATATTGAATGGTTCAGAGAATTTTCAACATCCGGATGTTCATCTTCCCAAATATCATCAAACATCTCATCGAGGGCTACCTCATTATGCATCTTGATAGCTACCATAATTTCCTGTCGGTATATCTAGAAGGCCTACATCTTATCCAATGCCCAATCGAGCTTACTCAATTGGGTGACTAGAGAGGAGTTGATATTCAGCTTTGGATTAACCCTCCCCATGATGTAGTAAAAATTTAGCCATGGCAGTCGACCATCCACTATAGGAAAATATTCAAGGTCTACATATCTACTTAAGTTTCCTTCCTCGGCATTCCGTCGGAGGTCCCAGAATGGCCGAGGTGAATGTGAGATTTTGATGCCGATTCCTGAAAAATTATTGTCAGGGGTGTAATTCCAGGGATCGTCTATTAATACCAACCCGAGGTGGCCTAACTTCAAGAGTAGAATCACTGAGGTATCAATCTTAGGGGTCCTCTTATTAACCAGCGACACCAAACCAAACATGATTGGCAGCAACAAATAGGAGGTTAAGTGCTTTCCTCCCCAATAATCATCATCAAGGGTACATAGTTGTCTCATTGCCTCCAGGGCCAACACTCTGTCAGAGAGGAAATAAGGAAGTCAAAAAGGTTCTCGGATGAAACCTGGCATGCGGAGCATGGTGAAATTAGTACCAAAGAACCAGTTACAGGGCAGAGTTAACTTCCCCAGCTAGGACCTCTGTCAAGGTGATATTCGTTTGGTCATATTTATGCTAGCCTTATTCAAAGCCCTTATAGTCGGGGCTATGAATGCATCCGAGAACGCATAACAATCAAAGGTTTTTGACATGACAGGGATCCATGTCAAAACCAGCTTCCTTAAGCCACCCTCATCAAAAATAGACAGGAGCATAGACATTGAAAAGTAATCTACGTTCTGATGCAAAATCAAGTAGGCCAGAAAAGATGAATACCTGAACTTAGAGCCGACCCCAAATTCTTATAATTGTTTTCAAATTCCACCACTGATAGCTCTTGAAAATTCTAGGAGTGGAGCCTCGCGATTATTTTTCAACATAAAGTAGAGGGACATTTGAAACTAATGAACATCCTTGTCTAATTCTAGACCATACACCATCACCAACATAGAAGCGATAGAAGAAGCGACACCTTTCAGAGCCTTCAAACTGAAAGGAAATTTGGGCAGGGTTGAACTACTCATTTGCTAAAGCTCAGAACGATAATACTATGGCCCCGACTGGAGCTCTCCCCACTTTTGCTACATTCTTTCCATTTCAAAATTTTCAACCTTTTTCCCTAAAGGAAGCGGGATGCAAAGCATATCCTATATAGCTTTAGGTCTAATGACTACCCTAAAATTTTTGCCACTGATAACCCCTGTGTTCAGGTCGAAATGTGCCATGCATGCTACCACAACCTCTAGGCAAGGGTGCACCAAGGGAACCATGTATTGTGCGAGCCCACAGTACCATAGCCGTTTGTGAAGTTGGTATATCATATACTTCAATCTTTTGCATGCGGCCTCCCTAAGGCTCTTAGGATTGAAAGATAACTTAGGATCAAAGACGTTATCCCAATTTTTCAAGACCACTGCCTGGTCTCTATGAGGAATAGTGCTTAATAACTTTTGGTTCACCGGGTGAGTGAAAGGCCAGTTGGGCTTCACAAGTATGCCTAGAGTGGCATAAGACTCCCCATCGTAAAGCTGCACACAGGGTGCATTCCTCATTTGCTCGCTAAGACTCATTGGAGCCAAGATCCGTGAAGGATCCTCTGTAATTTCAGCCATTATATATTCGCAAGAGTTCTTTTTGCAAACCTTTTGCAAAATGCTTAGCTTTTCTGAAAACCTCCTCCTTGTGACTATCTTAATTGTTCAATTCTTGGTAAATTTTGCAATAAGTATGTTTCTCTACATGTCATAACTTGCCTTTTTGATTTCTCGAGAAAGGTGGCCGAAAAGGTACGTGCCAGCCATTTATCCTGAGTTACCACCATGCATTGCCAGTTTATTCATGTGAAAAGATCACCAACCAACAAAACTGCTCGAGCATTCAATTGACAATCTTTCGCATGTGACGGAGACGGATTTTATCTCGAAAAGTGAACCAAGCCAAATTTGTGAGCTTTCCCTGTAGGTTATCTATATTGATTGATATTAATGCTTGTACGGGGCACATTGGCCAACAGAGTTTTTCTTTATAATTTCATTTGATTTGGGTGAGACTATGGTGCCTCCTATTATTGATACCTGGGTAATCCGCAAATTGATGTGGTAGCTCAGTAGAGCAAGTTGCATGCTACAGCTGAACTTTTCCATCACTTCACACATTGCAATACTAAAACTCGAGGCAATGTGACCTACTTGGGCTCAGTTTATAATCATGATTTTCTTCGGCTGGTGAACCTTAGCCATTCTATAAATAGGATCCTTTGTGCAACATCGCAAATCACAACATCCACAAGCTTTTCTAGCTCAATAAGTTCCTTCTGCCTTAGTAATTTTCATCTTAGCTAGAGAAGCAGATGACATGGAAACACCAGTGAGGCTTACTTGCAAAAAGACCCAGGCTGCCTTTCTTGGTAAGATTACCTACAGGTGCCTAAAGCGTGTGACAAGTACGAAAAACTTGTTATATGTGAAAGCCATCAAGTGGGTCCTTGGGAAGGACTACATGCATTATGAAGAGCAGTATCAGGTGAATACCAGCATCTGCTCCCACTTTGTCACCTCGCTATTGGACATCAGCGTCTCCAAGCGTAAGATTTTGAAGTTGATGAAGTGGGTCTTCCCTCAGCGCTACCTCAGAGGTCTGGAGCAGATTGTGCGCACAACCCAATTTGATTGTGGGATTCCCTCGGTTTGAAACATTCACCCATAGTAGCTGCATGTAGGCATCGTTCCAACTAGGCATTTTCTTTTTGGGTTTGAGCTGGAAACTTTTGAGGAGCATCGCACCAAAGCCCGCGTAGGCTGCTATTTCCTTATGCGCATGCACTATCTTGAGCCATTTCAAATTCTTCAGTGGTACAAATATTTTGTGAGAATGGTATTTCCTAGCCCTGTGCCACCTGTTGCAATGATCGCTGGTCTTTCCCCCTGATATCTCGAGGATGAAGCTAATTTTTCATAAATTTTTCTTTTCCTATGCTTACAGGATCCGCGCTATAGCGGGCATATGTAAATGTTAACACAAGGCCTCTAGCCCAAATATATTGTAATACTTTCACTTCTGATGAATATAATATATGTCCTTTTTAAGACCATCTAGCCCATTTGTAAATTTCTTTCAATTGTTTGCATCATTGTTGTGTTTTATTTCAATTCTTGCATTAAGAGGATCAAAACTTTAAAGTAGGGAAAAGTAATTACATATATACAAATGTACAAGAATAACACAAAGGCAGAATTAGTAGAATTTTTTAAGATGTATTTCATTGACTCAAATACTCAGGGTGTTACCATCCATATCTTCCAACTCGAAAGAGTTGAAATATTTACACCGATGAATCTTGAACGACCCTTCCTAGAGGTTTTCAAATTTGTTGTGTTGTCCAGGCTTTGCTCCACGCTCATTGAATTTGAGGACCAAATCTCTGCATTGTAACCCTTGATCAAAAGCTCTTTTGTCAAACCATCTCTTTACCACCTACTGGCAGCTATTCATTGCTTCCAGGGCGTGTTCTCTTTTCTCTTGCACTTCGAGTAACTCAAAAAAACATACCTCCATTGCCTTGTTTTGTTCAATTTCCAAGGACTTGAGCAATTGTAGGGTAGGAATTTCCATGGGGATAGGGAGCAATGCCCCTTCTTGTACACCATCTCGTAAGGAGAAGTCTTCAGTATTTGCTTAGGCATAATTCAATCTACCTAGAGTGTTGTCTGAAGGTTCCTAAGCCACTCATTTTGATGTTTCGAGCCTATCCTTTTGATCAGCCTGATGAGGTTTTTATTAGTAGACTCTGTGAGACCATTTCCCTGGGGATAGTAGTTAGAGGAGGTTTTCAGGAACACTTCGTATTTTAGAGCGAACTGGCTCATTTTTGAGCCGAGGAAAGCCTTAGAATTATTAGAGATGATTGTTTTAGGCGGTCCAAATCTGGCCACCAGCTCTTCAATGAAATTAACAATCTCTGATTCAGTTGCATTTTTCAACGGCACTACCTCAGCCCACTTGGTAAAATAGTCAGTTGCTGTTAATATCCATCTATGTCCAGCTGAAGAGAAAGGGTTAATCATCCCAATGAAGTCTAAACCCCATTGAGCAAAAGGTTATTCTACCATTATTGGCCTTAAAGGCATAGCAGCATTATGTCTTCTTCCGACATAAAACTAACATTCCTTGCTAAAATTAATTAATGAAAATGCATCATTAAAAAGTGTTGGCCAAAAATAACCAACACATATAATTTTAATTATCGTGATTCTTGCAGAAAAATGTCCTTCAACAGCGCTATTATGATATTGCTCTAAAATCTTCTTGGCTTGGTCCTCATTCACACACCTTAGTAGGATGCCGTTAAAATTCCTTTTAAACAGGACACCCTCCAAAAGGACATAACTATTGTTTTGTAGGTAATAGAAACATATTTTAAAGGATGGGAGATCATTTGGCTACCTTCTTGTCTGCATAAAATTTATTCTGTCATCAAGCCAATTGCTCTAGGAATTTTCTTCGTTTATTAGCACAGGCTCCGGAGCTTCAAGCTCTGTCGCTATTTCACTGTTTTCAGTGATATATTTGCACAATCCTTTTCCCTTTACGGTCTTGATAGGTCCGACTTCAATGTCATATTCTAGGATCTTGGTGATCCAATTAGCTCTCTTTTCAGTCATTTCCCCCTCCATGATATATTCTCGCACACTAGGATGCAATACACAAACAATCACCTTATTATATGATATCAAATGTTGGAACTTCTTGAGCCCCTTAACAATGGCGAAGGCCTATTTTTCTACAAAGTTATACTTTACTTTGTATTCTTTCAGGGTTCATGAATAGAAAGAAACAGTGGACTCCCCTGTATCTTCATCATTTTTCTGCATGAGCACTATAGCAATACTATTCCCATCACCAAAAACATACATAATAAAATATTTCGACAAGTCTGGGTTAACCAACATGGGGGCGGAAGAAATAGCCTCCTTTATAAGCTCAAAAACTTTTCTGGCTTCCATCATCCATTTAAAAATCTGCTCTTTCTTGAGCATTAAGGTAATCGGGCGAACAATACTTGCAAAATCCACAATAAAACGGCTAATAAAATTGACTTTTCCTAGGAAGGATTGCACACCTTATTTTTTGACGAGTAACAAGAGTTCTCAGATAGCACCTACTCTCTCTGGATCAATAGCAATGCCCTCCTTAGAGACCACATACCCTAATAAATTTCCTTGGGGTACTCTAAAAACACACTTTTTCAGGTTCAAGGAGATCCCGAATTCCTAGTATTTCTGGAAAACAAGTTCTAAATGATCAAAATGATCGTCAGTAGACTTTGAGAATACTGTCAATTCATCCATATAGATGAGTATAATCTTATGGATAAAATCCTTAAAGGAAATTTCCATAGCTCTCTAGAAGGTGGCTTTGGCGTTTGAGAGTCTGAAAGGCATTTTAGCATATGCATACGTTCACCACTTTGTGGTGAATGCTGTCTTGTATTGATCCTCCTCCTTTACCCAAATCTGGTTATAACTCCAAAAACCATCCAGCATAGAAAAAATTTTGGAGCCAGCAATAGTTTGCAAGATTATTTCCATTGAAGGAAAGGGGTAATGATCCCTTAGGGACGCTTTATTTAGGTCTCGAAAGTTTACACATAGTCGTATATCTCCATTTTTCTTTCGGACTGGCACCAGGTTTGACACCCAAGTGCTATGTTTGATCGGGAACACTATTCGGGACACAATCAACTTATTCAACTCTTGTGACATGAGAGATTCTATCTTTGGGTTCACAGGTCTCTGTTTTTGGTGAACTGGTTTTTCCCCTTCCGACAACTCAATAGTATGCTCGATGATTCTGGGATCATATCCCTTAAGATCGTCATATGAGCAAGCTACTACCCCTGGGTATTCTTCGTAGAAGTGTTTTAGTCTATCTTTATTCTTTTGTGAGACTTATTTTCCAACTTTGAGCTTCCTATCTTCCCTGATATGCAAATTGGTGTAATCGCCGTTATCCGCCACTAGCTTTCTTTTGTCCCTTGTCGCATCATCAAAATCAAAAAGGCTCTTGAGAGTAACTAGGCCTCTTAGAAGTTTGTTGGACTTCAACTGGGTGATTTGATCTCCGTAAGCTTTAGCGATCTTCGGTTGCAGCTGATCGACGAATTCTCCAGATGACTAGAGGAATGATGCAATATGAACATTGCTATCAAACACCTGCCAATCTTGATTGTTATCGGGAATAGCAGGTCTTACGATTACCCTTACCACATGCTTATTTCTTAATAACTCAAAGGCCGGCTCAAACTGAGCCCCTATAGTTGCCATTCTATTAGCTTCGGAATTCATCTCTCTCGAAATAGCCTAGATATTGAATGCTTCAAAGTTATCAATCAGATCCTAGACTCTATGTCGATAGGATCGCATACGGATGTTTTTAGCAACAGAAGTCCCGCAGATTTGGTTAGACACCAGCTCCAAATCTTTGAAAACGCTTATCTATCTAGCACCCATTTGTTCCACAAGGCCTAAACCATGGATGAGACCTTCATACTCTGCTTCATTGTTTGAACAGGTAAACTAGAAGCGGTAAGACCTCAAGGTCTTTTCGTCGATCGGGGATATCAGACAAATCCTAGCTCCAGCTCCTATTTTACATCTGGCTCCATCAAAGTATAAGGTCCATATTTCTAGAGATTCTTCACCTTTAGGCTCTTTGGTAACTTTGGGTATGATCTGCCCTTCTTCTTGTATAACATAGGTTCCAAGGCCAATTGAGTGCTAATTCCTGAAAGGCTTTGTATCAATAAATTCTTTCAACAAATTTTCTTCATCTCCTATTTGAGAGCTAGTAGCCTCCTCTTCTTCAAGAAATTCCACATTGTACCTTTCTTCCTGAGAGATTGATGTGTGTGCTGCTTCAAAATTTAGCAAAGCCTCATCAACAACATGTTCGGAATGAAGAGTTTCCGACAATATTTTCATCTTAGCCCCATGCTTAGTTCTCATAATTAAGTGTGACCAGTCTAGCACTAGATATCCCCCTACATTTTTAGTGAACTCTCGGGACAAACAGATCCCAAATAGAGGACGGATATCGATGAGTATGGTATCCTAATTTATAGTGATACTAGGGCAAGCAAACAAAGTCATAGGTAATCCCTTGATTATCCCGATAGTATCAACGTTATTTCCATCAAGCTGCATGACTCCTTTATTCAGAGGCTCATATTTTAGACCCAAAACATCAACTACTTGCTTTGGCATGACAATGGTGCTAGCACCAGAGTCGATCTTATAGTTATGCAGGAGCTTGTCACCAATAATTAATGTTAGAAAGAAAGGCTTAGGTTTAGGCTTACTTTCTTTTTCAGACTCGAGTTTCTCCTCTGGTTGAATCATTTGCACTTTATCCAGGTTGGGTCTAGATGCATCCTCTCTATTGGATAGAGCAGGAACTTTAGAATCATCCTCAACTGACAGTGCCTTTTGTAGCAGCACCTTCTGCTCTAGAATATCCAAGATATCCCACAGAGAAGCGTTGGCTGATGACTTCTTTAGTTGCTCCACCACGTTGAGTTGCGCTCGTACTTGGTGAGTAGTAGTGGCATGCTTCTTCAGTTTGATGGCCGGTACAGGCCTTGCAGTCAGTATGTTCGACGATTTAGCAACAGCTAGAGTGATCAATGGAATCTTCTCCCTTGGTGGGAGTGGACTCAGAGAGCTAGGAAGGGTCGTTTCTGGCTGTGATGGGACAGGCAAAAGGCCTACCACCAAGTTAGGCATTGGTTGTGATGTAGCTTTGGTAGGTAAGGTTGTGAACTCTCTAATGAATCTATGCTTGGAATGTGTGTTATAGTCGGATTACACTCGAGGTGCATTATTTATAGGGATATCATTCAGAAATGCTGATTCTTCTCCTTCCATCCAAGAAAAGAGAGCCCGGTCCAGAACAATGTCTGACTCTTGTTGGATAGACATCCCCTACATTTGTGCGGTGAATACTACATTGTCCATTTGCTGAGAAGCATATGGTGAGTTTTTGAAAATGGATCCGCTGCCCTGGCTACGTTGATCTATGATTTGTTGTTGCAAATTCCCTACAGACAGTTTCGCGACATGTGTGCATCATTGCAAGGAAAACACCATGAATTAGTGTCTTCAACCAAATTGTTTTGTCCCACCACTAGCTCCTTATTTGAACTAGGATGAACGGTTTGCATCAGCAGGGTTATCGAAACCACCTGGTTACTTGGCTGAGCTAAGGTATTCCCACGTGACCTATCCTGCCACTGATTTGATTGGTACAAAGGTTTTTTGCCTTGGTAATTTTGATATGCAGACTTTTGATAGTTGTATTACTACCACTTTAAGGTGGTCAATTCATGCCCGCATTTGTTCTCTCATCTCGTTCATCTTGCCAGCCATAGGATAAGGCATAGGAGCTACCACAGGAGCTATTGTCAAGGCCATGCTTGGAACACTTCTAGGATAGGTGTACATAGATTGGGAAGGAGCTGTAGGAGTGCTAGTGGGAGGAAATTCCGCCTTTGTAGGGTTGCACTTGGGGTATAATGGCATGATGGGTCTTAGTGCCAACTTCCCTATAGCGATCAGATTGTTTTCTGTAGTGACAGCTAAGGCGTAAGCATCAGGAAGAATGTCTCCACCCAAAGCTTGTAACATCATGGAGATATTGATATTGATCGACTTCAATAGAACATAAATGCTAGATCCGAAGGTGGTTGGCTACCCATAGGCACTCTGTGCCAGATCGAATGGAACCTCGCATTAAAGTCAGGCAAAACTTCATGAGGGGCTCGCTTTATATTTTTTAGTTGGTGGTATAGCGAAGATTTTCACCAATGTTTGAAAAGCGCTCATAAAATGGGGTCCCGAGCTGATCCCAGGTAGCAATAGTACCAACTTGTAAGGTCCTATACCAGTTTAGTGCCTTTCCTTGGAAGGAGGCGGCCAGTAATCTGAGGGCTACATTCTCGTTTGATACGCCATGTACTAGACATACGTCTGCTACATCTTGCAGATGCTCTATTGGTGTCTTTGATTCATCCCCAGAATATTTAGGGATAGCCTTTAGGGAAAAAATGGGGATAGGGGCCCATAATGCAAGAGGCAAAGGTGCTACTGATAGGCTGCCAGATTCCCAGGCTACATAATTTCTAGCAGCCATCTGTGTGGGTAGATTAGGTGATGTCAGAGAAGGAGGAGACGAAGGAGGTGAAGAGCTACCTCGGCGACCCCTCGGGTGCACAGAAACTAAAGGCAGAACAAGTTGGCCAGGACTCTCGCAGTCTGTGATTTAGTCATAGGTCAATGGCTCATGCACACTTATAAGATCAGGCAAATGTACTAGTTCGTGGTCCCATCGGGCGTGCCAGAAAAAGAACTGTTGACACAATGTTTTGCATGTAGTAGCAGCCTTATGGGAAACTTAGCTATTGGGGGACACTATGCACTAGCTAAGTAACCTTTGAGATTTTTCCGAAGTCGGCTCTTCATTTAATGGTTAAAGAAAAAGGTAAAGGAGATTTGTAGGAATGTAAAAATTACACTACAGGCAACGTGCCAAAGTCTTAGACGAATTTCAATAGAGCACAGTGCAAAAATGCAAAGGCCCGAACCACTAAATTGCTGTTAACTAGGTTAATTTTCCCAAAAAGCATTTATTGTGCAAAAATACCCTATAATTTGTATAATGTAACCAAGTATAACTTTTTCTTAACACAAAAGAGTCAGAGAAACATGATCTGCATTTATTCTGGCAATGAGAGGTTATAGAAAATGAATAACACACATTCATACAAAATAAAGAGAAAAGCACAGGTCAATAGTTCTAACAAATGCTTTGAAATAGAAAGGCCGAATTTATTTGGCACAGTCCAAAGTCTTTTAATTGTAAGAAACCATTACAAAATGCCTACTTCTCATTGTTTGAGAGTTTTTCCTAAACTTAATCCACACCTTCATAAAGAAAACAAGGCCCAATTTATATGGTCAATCAAATGCCTGGAGACGCATCAAAAGAAGAGTAGACCACATGCAACAATCATCGGCCCAAATCATCTAGAGTCGCCACAACAAACATCGATTGGTCAGCAACAAGCCAACAAGGCCACGATATGTAATGGAACACCATGCAATAGCAGGAGAGAACACACAGTGGCAGAGAAGTACAAAACATCTGGCAGCAATTCCAAGGTAGCCGATGCAGAAACAAAAATGCCACGTGTTGCTTGGACGGAGCCCAACAGAAAGTTGAAAAGATGCTTGGCAGAAAGCTTCGAGAGAGAGCCACATGGAGCGCTTCGAGAAAAATATAGAATGAGGCAGGCCCAACTCAAAAAGCAGTCAGAGCGAGCCACGTGGCATATAGATGGAGGTTGCCAAAAAGTGAAGCGAAGGAAAATGAAAAGCTTCACGAGGAAGCCACATGGAGAGCTCCGAGGTTAGTGAGCACAAAAATAAAGCACAATCACAAAGGAAGATAGAAAACTGCAAGGCTTCAGTAGTTTTTGTTGAACAACCATTTCATGATTCGACCATTTACCATAGGTTTTTTCATTAGGTACCTCACAGCTGAGTGATCCGTGTAATTTTTGACCTTATACCCTATAATATAATGATGGAATTTATTAATAGCATGAAAAACAGCTAATAATTCTTTTTATGTTGTTGTATAATTCTTTTCTATCGAAGTAGGATTTTTGCTAATAAAATATATAGCATAATTCCTCTCGTTCTCATCTTCTTGTACCAAAACAACTCTGATAGCCTCGTCAAAAGCATCAACGTAGATATGAAAGGGAATACTCCAGTTTGGCCCTCTCAGAATAGGAGCAGAGACAAGTTTTTCTTTGATTGCTTCAAATAATTATTGACACTCAGATGTCCAGATAAACTCTACTTGTTTCTATAAAAGAGAGAACATAGGAGCTACAATTTTACTAAATCCTTCTATGAATCTTTTGTAGTAACCAGCATGTCCAAGAAAACTTCTTACATCTATCTACGTTTGAGGAGTTGTCAACTGCTAGATGATTTCAATTTTCTTAGGGTCGACCTTTATTCCCTCTGAGGAAATATGATGACCCAAGACTATTCCTTACTCCACCATTATTAAGCATTTCTCATGGCTAAGGGATAGTCTATTTTACTCACAAACTTGTAGAACTCGATCTAGGTTTTGAAGAGCTTCATCATATTTTGATCCATAGACTACCAAATCATCCATATAAACCTCTACACAACCATTAATGAGAGCATAAAATATAACAAGAATAGCTCTTTGGAAGGTTGCTAGAGCGTTGCATAGTCGAAAAGGAAGCACTCTATATGCAAATGTACCCCAAGGGCAGGTAAACGTGGTTTTGTCTTGGTCTTCTGGAGCAACCTATATTTGATTATAACCACTAAATCCATTGAGAAAGGAGAAATACTTCCTCCTGGTCAAGTTTTCCAGGACCTGATCAACGAATGGTAAGGGAAAATAGTCTTTATAAGTGGCTTTATTAAGTTCTTGATACTCTACACAGATTTTGCACTTCCCATTTTTCTTTGGGACTACCACCATAGGTGATACCCATTTACTATTAGAGATTGGATAAATAAATCCATCATGAAGGAGTTTCTCAATCTCAATTTTGACCAAATCCTTTAATGTAGGATTGAGTCTCCTTTGCGGCTGGAAAACAAGCCTTATATTGATATCAGTATAAATGTGATGAGTACAAACACTTGGGTGAATTCCCCTCATGTCTATATAATCCCAAGAAAAATATTTGGATCTTTGTACCAACTTATTAAACAACTTATCCTCCCACGTTTCTATCAACCAGCTATTGATATTCAAGGTTTTTCCTAGTAATAGCATTATTGATTTTGTTCTAGGATGAACCATGGTTATAGTATACATAGGTCGTAACAACATATTAAGAGGACAACTATGAGGTACTAGTTGGTGAAACCTTTGTGATATCCTCATAGAAATGACTTGTTCTAGGAATCATATTTGCTAAGGGACACGACATTCCCATTGTAGCATAACTATGCTCTATTCCACTTATATCAATTGGTTGCCTAAAAATTCTTGGAGCATCTACTATTTCTTCCTCATTCGTGGTTATAGCAAGGTATGATATCTCATTTACTTACTCTTCTTCTAGTTCTTCCCTATGTTGTTTAATTACCACCATGGCTAGGGAGGCTAAACTGTTTGAACCATTTGATTCCTCAAGTTCATCAACCCAAACTTTTTCATACTTAACAGGCTTAGCAGGGGGATATAAGAACAAGTGTTTGCTATCCTATCCATGTGAAATGGTCATTGCTCCTTCCCTACAATCAATCTTAGCAGCAACCATAGCTAGTAAAGGTCTTCCAAATATTATAGGATAGATATCCTTAGGTGTAAGTGATTGAATCACCTGGAAGTCGACTAGATAATCCCATCCATCAACTTTGAAAAGGTGGTTTTTGATCACACCCTTTGGGATGGCTATAGACTGATTTGCCATTTGTAATACTGTGGTTGTAGGACATAAATCAGTTAACCCTAATTTTTCCATTACATCCACCATCATCACATTAATAGCTGCTCATATATCCACTAGTGCATTTGGTATTGTTACCTCATTGACCATAACAGTTATAAGAGGACTTCTAGGATCATCATATTTCAGAGCAATAGTATTTCCAAACAGAAAATCAGCTAAATAACCATCAATATGAATGGTGTTTATCATTTTTGGCTTCCTCCCTGATGTTCTGATACATAACTATTTTATCAACTGGTTTAATTTAGGGATTTCTTTTATTGCTTGCAACAAAGGAACTTCAATTTGCAACTGTTTAATCTCCTGAATTAATGTAGTTTACATAGCCAAAGATACTTCTAGAGTATTTTTCAGAGTTATGGACTTTAAACGTTTCGGATATGGTTCCATCCTTTTCTTTCTTGGAATAGGATCCTCCTTATGTTGACTTAAGATATGATTCTCCTCCCCTTGAGACAAGTTAGTAACCCCTACCACTGAGAAAAGGCTTGTTGTCTTGAGGAGTAATATCCTGCTTAGATGATGTGTCTCTTGTTGGACTGGTAGGCTCAGTTTCCTCCTCTATTTCCTCAATGGTTGGTGGTTGAAGAGTTTGACCAGAATGCAAGTGCACATTTCCGAAGTGTATTGCATTAAGCCCAGTAACTTTTTCATGTTCGGTAGAATAGACTGGTGTATTTTGGTGATTATTTTTAGGATTAGGAAGTGGTTACGTTGGAAGCTGAGGTTGGTTTACTTTCTCATGTTGAGGAGGGTTATGAGCCGAGGGTAACAGGTTTCATTGTTGATTCCTCCTTGGCTCAGTATAGAACTGATTTTGTGCCCGATTCCATTTGGTTACTGCATGTTGTCGGTACCACTTTTGTTGGGGTTGATATAGCCATTATTGATTGCCCCATGTGTGGTTTGTCCACTCAAGTGATCCACAAGAAGGTGTTCCCCAATTAGGTTGAGGTGGAGGTGACTGATTCCAAGATGGAGTCCATTGATTATGAGCCCAGTTATTTTGTGGTCTCCATGCAAGATTAGGATTTTGTCCATAAGGAAAATCACCTCCTTGATGTTGGTTTAAAGCATGTATTTCTTCTTCAACCTGAATGGTTTTTTTCTTAGTATTCTTAATATCTGATAAAATCTCGCACTTGTTTGTAAGATGATTTTTCTCACACAACTGACAAACATTGACTTTATCCAAAGGACACTCACGCAACAGGTGTTTATTCTGACACCTTGGACAATAAATTGACAAGGTCTCAGGTTTGCGGGTTTTAGCTTGTATACCATCTAGAGTGGTATTCAACTGTATGAGAATATTCATTTTTGGATTTTCTATTTCTTCAAAGAGCTTACCTATCTCATTAGACCCTTTAAAAAGATTAGTTTTGCAGATTCCTCCCCTAGTACGGGAGAAATTTTGACAAATCTCACATATTTCTTCAAGAGTTAATTGAGATATGTCACCTTTTCCCATTAAATCAAGGTTTTGTTGAGCATCATCATCAAGACCTTTAATAAATATTGCTTTGAGAATCTCTACACTAATGGTCATTTCTCCACATCTCTTGGAGAGGAAGAGGAACCTATTGAGAGAATCCTCTAAACTTTCATCCTCATTTTGCCTTAGCTTAAACAACTCCTCCTTACGATCACTTACCCTACTGTAACTCTGGTATTTGTGCAAGAAAATAGTCTCCATCTCTTCCCAAGATGTTATACTACCACAACCCAATCCCATGAACCAACACATTGATGAGTCCTTCAAAATTGATGGAAAAAGCTTCAACTTTTGATTTTCGTTCTTATAATCATAAGTCTAACATAGGACTTTAAATTCAAAGAGAAATTGGTCAGGGTCTTCCGAAGGCAAGCCACGGAAGGTTTGAAGGAAAGTTGGAGAAATTTTCTTCATGACAGTATCATAATCAGCGTCCAATGTAATAGGATAGGTAAACATTCTAGGATGTTGAGGTTCATTGTGGTTAGGTTCAGCTCTGCGATCTCCCATGATGTTTAGAAGAGTATGTTCTTCAGAAACAATTTCCTCAATATTTGGTTGTTCTTCTAGTTGCTCAATAGGTAAATAATGGAAAGCCTTAGGTGGAGTAGGCTCAAATAATTCTCCAAAAGTGTGGTCATCTGAGCCTTGGGCTTGCCTATGTATGATAGGTATGTATTTTGGGGGGGGGGGGTTGGTATAAAACATCCATGAGGGCTTCTTTTCCTGACCATGCAGAAAAGAAAGCCAACTAAGATATTTTTGGCATAAAAATTTGTTATTCAAACTGTCTCCTAATAACACTTTAAGAAAAAAGACTTTCAAATGCTTTTTAAGAAGTATCCCTAGAAATGACACCAAAAAGTGATAGATTGTCATTAGGTCCTACTACTTTAGATAATTGAATGTCAATTGTTGACCGAGCAGTGTCCAAGGCAATTTGCAGAAGGAGATTATTCAAACAACCCATTTTATATTTTCAGTTTTTCTTTTAAACTAGAAAAGTTGAGACTAAACCAAAGCCATTACTACTTAACTCGAAAATGATCTTACTCTAAGAAAATATAGGAATACTAAATTAAAAGGCATAGAACAACTAATTTATAAAACATTACTACTAAACTAGAAAGCATGGAAACAAGTAAACTAAATAACTGGTAAACTACAGAAATAGAAAAGTAAGGAAATAAACAATTAAGCATCTTCTAAACAGTTAAGGAATATTATCAACTATAGAAGAAAACTTATACGAATTAAAGACAATCGTTCTCTGGAACAACTGACTTGACTCTTCAACAACTTGTTATTTCCCACTGAACAACAATTTATCTTTAAACAAAGGGAATAACTTAATCAATAAAATACTTATCTATCTAGGCTAACTCCCCTCGAGTGTCCAAATCACGGGCTACTACTTTGTCTTTAACTCACATAAACTAAAGATTCTCAAATCCTCTTACGATATATAGTCACTATCATTTGAATTCAGAAATTACCAATAAATGAAAATTAGATAACCCATTTCAACAGTGATTTGTGAATCCATGTAAATAGCATAATGATACTTCCTCTCTACATCTCTTTATTGCTTATGAAATTACAATTTTATAGATAAATTTCTAACTAAATCCTAAATTTAAGATGGCATGGATAGCCATTGAAAAATTCTTCCTTAACTGAAAACTAACTTGAAGTCTTGAAAGATTTTTAAAACATGTAGAAGGCTTGAGAAGATCCATAAAGGCTTGAACAACAAAATTTTAAATAATTGAAACTGAATCTTTGGTGCATCATTTAGTCATCTAGGCGTGGGTTCACAACATTACTTTGAGGCACGTGCTAGCTAAACTTCTACAACATCCACATGATGACCTATTAATCCCTACAAAAACACTCAAATCAACCCATTAAACCTGCTTTGGACAATTTCCTCAATTGATCAAAAGAAAGAAAGAAAGCATAATTTTTCTTAAAATAAGTAATTACTTCTCCTAAAGTTTAATAAATTGGCATAGGCCTAGGATTGAACTAGCAATAGTGAGCTTTCCAAAATTTATTTTGATGAGGTTATTTTTACCTCATTAGGAGACATGAGACTGGGGAAATTTTCATGTGATCTTCAAGGGCTATGTCGCATAGGGATAATGAGGCTATGAAAGTAAGGATATGATATGAATAGGGTATGGTCAAAGGATAGACATTTCAAAAAAATTTCCAAATCATGATTTCTGTTTGTGCCTGAGTTCTTATCAAGATCAAAGTAGGTGGGAAAGTGGATGGGAAAGATAGGGCTTAGATGGATGGACACGATAGGGCTGAGATGGATGGATGGAAATGTTAAAATAAATGTCATGTGAGGGGTAGGGGAGATGAGACAACTTGCCCCCAAGTGTAATGGTCCACATAGATAATCTATTTTACACATGATGCCTGTTTGCCAAGTTTTCATCACGGTACTTATCAAAAGTTCCATAAGAATGGTCTTCACTATTGGATGATTTTTTTTTTCAATTTTTTTGTATTTTGGAATTTTTATATGGGCAAGGTGTCTTGGATGCTCACTGAATATTCTAAAGCTATTTTTGGTACTGATGTAGATATGGGTTCCATGATATGCCAATAATGACCTTTTTGAAGTAGTTGTCTTGTCAGGATCATAGCACTTGCATACAACTGATTGATGTCATTGTGATCCTTTTTTATATTGGAGTTGGCCTTATCAAAATATTCACATCATGATAGAGTGCCATGAGAGTCCTTCTGATAAATATTTTCTGCCAAGATGTGATGGATTTGTGACATCGGATTTTTAGACTTCAGGTGAGATGTAGGATTATAACGAATGGTGGTATGTGTGGAAGGATTGTTTGGATGTTTGAATGGATCACTTTTTATTTTCCAAACTTTAAGTGTTGGATGACCATTTCAAAGGAGGTGGACATATATTATAAGTGGGATTCCTCTTGTCCTATGGCTCCACATTTTGATTGACTTTTTGAATTTGACATATTTTCTTTACTTCATCCATTTTTCTTTGGGATCCATTTTGACATTTGATTTTGGAATTTACACTTGTAAGACTTTTGTTTTTTTTGGCTCCAAATGGAAGGTTTATTTATATTGGAATGACTATGTATACTGTAGATGGAAGGAGTGTTGGCAACAACCTTATGAAAAGGACTACTCATGACACCCATTTTGACATTTCTATTAGATAAAGTTGCCCCCAATATTGAGGAGGTATCATTAACATCATTAGATTTTCCTATTGAGGAATAGCCAAGACCTTGTTGTTTGTAATTTATCTGAAGTTGTATCAGTTTGTGAATACCTTGCTCATCTATGCCTAGTCGTTTTCCTTTATAATGCATGTTTTGATAGATTCTATTTGTGATGGGGTATTTGTCATTAAAGAAGCAAGATGCTAACCCATGCTTATTATGGAAATAAATGCTCAAAATTTTCTCATCTGTAAGAAAGCCTACTCTGAAAAAGATAAATGATCCTAATTGATAGGATGTTGTAGCTTCACTAACATGTTGGCTAGATTTCTAATGGAAATCTATGGTTTGATTTTGTGACATGTCAGATTTTGGTGATTCTACTGGTGCTTCCAAGTCAATGTCAAAACCATCTTGATGTTCATTGTCATATAGTCTTGTGAACTCAGCTATAGGTTGATCATTTACAAATATGTCCATAGTAGAAGACTCTTGTTCTAAAGGAAGATCATCTATGTGTCCCATGGAGGAAAATGTTTCATTGTGGAAAGTGTGAATAGTCAGAGCCTGGATAGGATCATTAAGTGTTTGGTCTTGAATGGAATAAAGGTTGAGGAGTGGGTTATTTTGGAATTCTTCAGTAGTAGTGTATTGATCAAAGATGGGTTCATTTTCAATGACATGATTGGAAATAGGATCTTGACCAATGATAGGTTCATCTTGGATAGCATGGTTGTGAATGGAATTTTTACCAAGGATGGGTGTATTTTGTATGTCATGATTGTCTAGGAGGACTTCTTGAATGGACTTAAATATGGGGTCATGGGATGGAACAATTTGATCTTGACATGAAGGGGGAGTTATGGTGTCATGATTTGGACTTTCATTTTGACATATATCTTCAATTTTTTTAAATGAGATGTGACTTTAGAGACCATGACTAGATGTGCTTTCATGACTAAATGTATGTTGATATGGAGTGTCTTGGGAAAGGATTGGTGTATGATGGACTAGGATAGTATGTGGATACTTGGAAAGGGTTAGTGTATAAAGGACTAGGATTGGGTGTGGATAAAATACTAGGATAGGACATTTATGAAGGACTAGGATATGATGAAGGACTATAATAGGACATGGGGACTTGGAATGGATTGATGGATGGTTGATCTCCCTTGTCAAGGCTATAATAAGGGTGATGACTGGATGGTTGCTACGTATAAATGGCATGACTTGTGTTAAGTAACTCTTGGTAGTTACGGTAGATGGATGGAATACTAGGAGCTATGGATTTTTGGTAACATGGATATGTGGGTGGTTGAATATGGGCTGTGAAAAATTTGGATTTGGATTGGAGGTATAGTCTTTTGAAGTCCATGGCTAGTTGGGCTTGACCATTATGGATAAATTGGCATTCAATTTGACTAGCAATAAAATCAAGGTCAAGGGAAGACATGATAGTGAGGTCTAAAGAAGGACAATGCAAAGATATGATTTAGGCCTAAACTATGTTGTCTTTTCTATTTTGGACAAAGACCAGCAAGATAAGATATCTTGAAGTAGATTGAAAGTGCCAAGTTTCAGATTTGGAAAGGTGTTTGTTTGTTGAATGTTTGAGAAAACACTTAAGAAACACAATATTTTGTCTTCGATCAAGAACAATCCTAGGTTAGGAAAGGACAATATTCATTAGATTCCATGTGGGTTTCCCCAAGCACACTTATTCCTAGTGCATGAATCCAAAAAATTGGTCGCACGGGCTCCCCCTTACATTGCACTCACTTCTCAAGCCAACCAAGTTTCCAACCCCCATAAAAATCCCATCGTAGGTTGATCACCTCTAATAATAACTATGAGAATGTGTATGCCTTCACAATGACCATTTTTGGACTAGAAAATAGAAGGATTTTGGCTATACACAAAGGTGTTTATTTTGGGACCCCCATTTGAGTTGCCAGACATGGGGAAAAATTAAGCTTCGTTAAATGAGTAATTTTAGCCTAGAGAACTTATGCTCAATAGGGTTTTGGGGGATTCTACTTTGTTCATGAGACAAATCTGCACTCATAATCCTAAGTTTTCCATTAGGATTCACATTTATATATCGATCAGGGGTAGCTTGGTTAAAGAGCTTCGTTGCCAATTTGAGTTGCCTTGGGGTGAGTATTTTTTCCCACCAAGGAAGGCCCAATTCCTTGAGTCAATAACCGTTTCTCTTACACCTAGGATCACACAAGTGCGCAAGGGGAGAGGATACTTTGATTATTGAATCGAGGTGACACAAACATAGATGGGTCTAGTTTTTGATCGCCTAGCTTGCACAAGGTGAGAGAATAATCACCTACCATCTTAAAAAAAATAAAGCAAAGGATTGTTGGAAAAAAAGGATAGACAACTGAGAGGGGGGTTGAATCAATTGTTACCAAAATCAAACTTATACAACATTAATCAACCTTAAATCGTAGATCTAATAAATAAGACTGCAAGATTAAATTAATAACACATCAGAGACACATCAACACAAAGATTTTATATGTGGAAACCGTGTTAGTGGAGAAACCATGGTGTAAGTTAGTCCACAAGATTATACCCTATTAGAAGTATAATGAAGAATAAAAGGGAATGTACTTGCATTAAGGTGCACTACCTAGAGCACACTGCTCAAGGGGAAGGCTCACTGCCTTATATAAAATAATCAGATTAAATCCATCTAATGAAGTTTGAACTGAGAAATAGCTTCTAAAATATCCTAATTACAGTTCTAGTTAGGCACACAAAAACTTCTACAAACTCTTCCACACTCTGCTCAATCTCCTCCACACTCTACTCTGAATGATTTGACCTATACTAACACATGCAAATCACTTGTACACACTGAACACTGCCTAGAAATGAAGAAAAAAAACACATATATATATTCGCTACACGAATTTACATCAACTATTAAGTCGGTGACAAATAAAGAATAAATTACAACTACCAGCCTCAATACATGAATAAACTTCAATGCGCACCAACACAAGTCAATCACAACATAGTGAGGACCCCAAAAAACACCTCCAAACATGTGAAACAATAAAATATTAATCTTCATGGATCCACAACATGCTAACATCATCATGCCATCCAAGAACATGAAAACTCAAACACACATCAAAAAAATCTTTGATCACAAACACTCCAATCAATTTGAACATAAAAAAAGGATATAATACGATCTAGACTCATCCATGAATGTCGCAAGTACATGTGCAACACATGAAATTACCATAATTTCATCTGCTTCATCCAAGAACACCATCTATAGAAACTGAATAACCGTAGGAACATAGATCTTCATAACTTCCACAAATATTCATGCAAACCTTTGAAACTTTTGGACAATGTACTAGAAAGCTTCAGAAAAAAACCCTTTGAAGCACACCTTCAGATCTTTAACGTATGATAATTTCCAACTTTCTAACCTTCTTAACTTCACTGGCTACTAGTAATATTATTTTTATAATTTTCTCAATATCCTCGACATATGCAACCTTAACTATCATTAATGCTAATAGTGTTGACATTAATGGAAACCACATATCAGTAATGCAACCACAACATATAACAATCTCCCCCTTTGGCATTGATGGAAACACATGATGTGAAAAAAAAATACCATCAACCCAGCTAACTCTTCTCCAACAATCTCCCCTTGATATTATGCACTCTTCATTTCTCTTCTCTCCCACATTTTTCACATTGTTTCTCTCCCCCTTTGACATCAATGGAAAAGGTACAAATTCTTTGATCACAAATTTTAATCATCTAACTACTCCCCCTGAGTAGCAGTAACCACAACATCAATCTGGAATAGGATATGGCTATGAATTCACAGACTCATGCAAAGACCTGCATCTTAGTTCTAATCAAGAGGGGAGATTACCCCTAACTTGCCTTTGAGGTACTCAAAAATTATCCTTAGAAAATGGCTTAGTAAAGATGTCTACAATTTTCTCCTTAGTATGTATGTACTCCAATCTAACTTCTTTATCACTCACTTTGTCTCTCAAAAAGTGATATTTGATGGATATATGCTTTGTGTTTGAAAGCAACACTGGATTCTTAGAAATATTAATGGCACTTGAATTGTCACAAAATATGGAAATGGATTCTTCATACTCAATTTTGACATCTCTCAATATTTGCTTCATCCATAATACTTGGGTAAAACTATTTGTAGCAGCAATATATTATGCCTCAGCAGTAGATAATGAAACTCAGTTCTACTTTTTGCTTAGCCAAGATAGCAACTTTTTTGATAAGAAGAATTCACCACCACTAGGACTCTTCCTGTCATCTACATCTCATGTCCAATTGGCATCAGTGAAAGCACTTACAATAAGATAACCATACTTAGGATACCAAAGACCAAGATCAACTGTCCCTTTGAGGTATCTGAAAATTATTTTCATATTAGTTACATGAGACTCTTTAGGATCATCTTGAAATCTAGCAACCATGCATACAACATTCTTTATTTCTGGCTTGGTCTGAGTCAAATAGAATAATCCACCAATCATTTACATACATCTTGTTTGATTTTCTTTAGGATAATCATCATTCTATGTAAGCTTGCATCTGGTTATCACAGGTGTACCAATTGGCTTTGAATCTTCCATGCCAAAAATTTCTAGTAACTCTTTCACATACTTAGACTAAGCTATGAAAATTCCATCATCTAACTAAGTGATTTTCAATCCTAAAAATAATTTCAACTCTCATACCATTGACATTTCAAACTCACTTTTCATTTCATCACAAAACTTCATGGACAAATAATCATCACCTTCAAAAATAATGTCATCAACAAAGACTTCAATGATCAATTATTTATTTTGATCCAACTTAAAATACAAATTGTTGTCAATAGTACCTTTATTGAATACAAGCTTCAATAATTATTTATCCAATCTAGCATACCAAGCTCTAGGAGCTTTCTTAAGTCCATATAGAGTTTTCTTCAATTGGCATACCATGTCCTTTTCATCAGACAAATGAAATCCATCTAGTTGTTCAACATAGACTTCTTCTAGCTCACCATTCAAAAATGTTGACTTTACATCCATCTGATAGATTTTATAATTCTTGAAAGTACCATAAGAAAGAAATAATCTAATCACTTCAATTATGGAAACATGGGAAAAAATTTCTTCAAAATCAATACCTTCCATCTGTGAGTACCCTTTGCAAGCCAGTCTTGCTTTGTTTCTGACCACTTCACCTTGCTCATTAAGCTTATTCCAGAACACCCACTTGGTTCCAATCACATTTTTGTTCTGAGGTCTAGGAACAAGATCCCATGTATCATTTTTCTCTATCTGCATTAGTTATTCTTTCATGGCTTCCATCCAATGTTCATCCTTGCATGCTTCACTGATATTGCTAGGACCAACTTTAGAGATTAGACAATATTCTTCCAAAATTATTTGTCTATTTTTCACACCTTTTCTCTTGTCTCTTATGATTTGAATATCAGAATGATTTTTCCTCACATTCTTAAGAGTTTTAGGATTTTCTTTGACTTCTTGTTCTTGTGTTCTTTCTTCTGCACTTCTGCTAGTCTCTACCTCTTGATTCCCTTGGTTCACCAGAACAATCTGAAGTTGATTATGTTTGAACATCATTGTTAGTGTTATCATCTGAATCATATCCACTCTATCTAGATGGTCTAACAATATTTTCATCAACTTTGACATTTTCACTTTCAACCATTTCGTTTAATCTCTTATTAAAGCACCAGTAAGCTTTACTATTAGTAGAGTAACCCAAAAATATTCCTACATCACTTCTAGCATCAAAATTTCCTATATCATCATCTCTCTTGATGTAACATTTTCTTCCAAATATTTTGAAATACTTGATAGTAGGCTTATAACCAAACCATAGCTCAAAAGGTATCTTACCAGAATTACTGTTGACATACACCCTGTTAAGGATATACACAATATTAATTACAACTTCTCTCCAGTAGAAACGAGGAACATTTGCTTCAAGCATCATGGTTCTAGTAGTGTCTAGAATGGTTTTGTTCTTTCTTTCAACAACTCCATTTTGTTGAGGGGTCCAGGGAGCAGATAACTATCTTTGGATTCCATGCTCTTCATAGAAAGAACTGAATTCCTAGGAAGTGAATTCACCATCTCTATTTGATCTGAGACATTTGATCTTCTATCCTATCTCATTCTCTACCATAGCTTTGAAACTTTTGAAATTTTCTAATGCTTCATGTTTTTCTCTTAACAAAGCAACCCATATCATTCTAGAATAATCATCAATGAGCAACATAAAATACCTTTCACCTTCTAGAATTATAATTATATATGGACAACATAGATCAGTATGTATCAAATCTAGCACTCCATTAGAGCTATATTGTTTGCTCTGAAAATAATTTTGTGTCTACTTTCCCATCTCACATTCCTTACACATAGTGTCAGTAGGCTTTACTATCTTAGGAAGATCTTTGACTCCTTGAGTAGTTCTTATATTGGAACTTTTATCAAAGTTCACATGACACAACCTCCTATGCCATAACCAACTTACATCAATATGAGTAATTAAACAACTTTCACTAGCAACACTCAAATGAAAGATATTACCTTTTGTCTTTGTACCTAAAGCAATCATATTTTTAGAAATTTCCCTTACTCTACACTTACCATCCTTGATTTGAAGATTGTAAACCTTGTCTAACTTTTGTCCAACACTTAACAATTTATTCTTTAAGCCTTCTACATAAAGAACATCATCAGTATTATGCTTACCACCAAAATAAATAGTGCCTTTTCCACGAATCACACCAGAAGTATTGTCTCCAAATCTTACAACACCACCATCATAGTCTTCCAAGCTTACAAACTTGATTTTATCACTATTAATATGATGTGAGCATCTATCGTAAATTACCCACTCATCCTTTTCTTCATTTTTTTTCTGCAAGAGCTTTCACAACATTCACATTACTAGTAGATTTAGTGGAAACCTGACCATTTTCTTCGATAAAAATAAATACCCATTCATTTTCATTTCCAATTTCTTTATCAGATTCTTCATCAATTACACCTTCTTTAGCATAATAACATTTCCTTTAAAATCTAGTCTTCTCATGTTTGTACTTAGAAACTCTTTCAGGACATCTAGATGCAAAATGACCTATTTTACTGCAAGAATAACATTTAATAGGTAACTTTCCTTTGTACTTACCATGACCTTTGGCTTCTCTTTTCACTATTAATGCTTCTAATTCTTCTACTTATCTTTCTTCATCATCAATATTTTTCATATCATCTTCATATTTGAATGTCCTTTTGGAACTCTCACCTAGATTGTATTTTTGTTGGATTTTTTGGATACTGTAGTTTGAATGCATATTCAGTCTTAGGAGTAGATTCACCAAATTCACTTAACTCAAAGGAAGCAAGTTTTCCAATCAACATGTCTCTTGTAAGATTTGTCACTTTCCTGAGTTCATCAATAGTATGAGCTCTTGTTTTGTAGGAGGGAGGAACATATCTAAGTGTCTTAGACATGACTTCTTCATCATCCAAGGTTCCACCAACACATCTAATTTTCATCACCAGTTCATTAATGTTTTGAGAAAAAGAGAGGATATTCTCATCTTCACTCATCTTCAAGTCTTCCCACTTGCCTTTTAGACTTTGTAGCTTAGCACTCTTCACTAGTGAATCTCCTTCATACAATGTTTCCAAATTTTTCTAGATCTAGTATGCAGCCTTGAATCCTAACACCTTTGTCATCTTCGAATATGTCAAAGCACTCAACAATGCTTCTACTTCTTTGGTATTAGCTTCTACTTGCTTGATCTCATCTTCAAAGGATAGACCATTCAAAAGGAATAGTATATGCACTTTGTGTCATCTTCCAAAAAGGTTCTCCAATGCCCTTCAAATGGAACTCCATTCTAACTTTCCATAAAGAGTAGTTTCTGTAACATAGATATTCTAGAATACCTTACAAAATGGCTACGAGCGGAAATAGGCACGGGCTTGGAATTTTGAATCTTGCTAGTGTTGTTGCAGAGATTGATGGTGCTGACTTTGATGATGATGATGATGATGGTTGGTGCTCTCTTTATTGGCACAGGATGGTTGTGTCTGGGTGTTCGAATCATTCCTTGGTGTTGTGGTTCCCATGGTGCCATGGATTGTCTGTTGCTGCTCAACTTTCATCCCTGGTGCCTTCTTAGCTAGTGAAGCCTATTTGGGTGTCGATTAATGGTGAGGAGGATTTAGAGTATGCCCTGAGGGATTTGTTGCTTCCTCTTGTTTCCTTTACCTTGCTCTAGTGGTTAGGCCTGGTGCATTTGGGGGTGTTCCTTTACCATCTTCCTGTGCTTGTTGTACTTGATGATGGTTTTTTAACCCTAGTTCTTAGCTTTATGGCTTTGCTAGGTATTGATCTGTGTCTTCACAAGCTCTTGTGGGTTTGTGGTATTGATAAGTGCTTGCCTCTTTGTCTCCTCTCCTTTATTGGGGAGGTCATTGGCTTGGATTTGCTTTGGTTTTTTCCTGAGTTTGGTGTGCCTCTCTATTGCTATGGTGTCTTGGAGTTTAAAACTGCTTCCTTGGGTCCCCTTGTCTCATTGGGTCCCCTTGTCTCTATGGTAGCTTTGAGTTTGTGTGTTGGGATTTCCTCATAAATTTTTGGCTTTAGTGGAGTTTCCATACGGGCTTCTACTTTTCCCTTGGTGATTCAGGGTCTATGAATCTATTGGGCATTTCCTAAAGTGAGGGTTGTGGTGGATCTTGTCAAGACTATGGTGGTTGCTCTATTAGGGAGAAGGTTCCCTAGTTTTGTGCAGCTGCAGTGGTGTTTATGGGAAACTTTCCTGGTTGCTCCCTGGTTCTTTAGGAGTCTTTTGTGTCTCAGCCAGTCTCTGGAGAAAAGAGAATTGGGCTTTTGGATGGCTTCCTGGTTGATGGAAGTGATGGATTTAGTGTCAGTGCTTGAATGGAGGAGGGGGCCCTACCCTATGGGAGTGTTTTTGTCCTTTACCTATCTTTGTAGTATGGATGGGAGTTACTTTGTCCTCTTTCGGTGCTTTGTTTCTCAATGGGTTGCTTTGGGGTCTCTAGTTTTGGGGACTCCCTTGGTTGATTGTTTGCCTCCTATGGAGGATGGTGCCTTTTTTGGTGGAAAAGTTGTTTAGTTTTAGAGGTTGTTTGTTTGCCTCCTATGGAGGATGGTGCCTTTTTTTGGTGGAAAAGTTGTTTAGTTTTAGAGGTTGTTTGTGTTGCCTTTGTTCCTTTAGTCTGGATACCTTGGGAGGAGGTGTGTGCCTATGTTTTTGGAGTTCCTTTTTTCTACTTTGTTCTAAAATGATATTCTATAGAGGTGAATATTGCTCCTACTGAGGTGGAGCCCTCTCCTATTGAGGTGGAGCTGGTGATTGTAGTGCTAGTAGGAAGTGCTTCTCTCTTGGGTGTGCTTGCTTTGGAGGGAGACTTCTTCCGTAGTTCTGGTACCCACTTCTTCCTCTCCTATAGAGGGTAGCCCCATCCTTTTGAGGTGGGTTTGCGGTTGGTGTCTGGATGGCTAGTGCAGTAAAATGAACATTCCTCCTCTACAACTTGTGTTTTGTACCCCTCTTCTAGTGAGGGTCTTCTTGGCTCAATACTATTTTATTCAAGTGGAAGATTGACCATTGTCCAACTATTGCAGGTGGTTAGTGATCAGGTTGCTTCAAACAACCTTATTGGGATAGATGTGTTAGGGGTTGTTTCTTGGCTCAAGGCCTTTAGTGTTTTTGACTTAGGACTGTTGTTTGTCCTAAAGGTTTTATCACTCCTAGGTTTGATGCCTGGAATGAGTTGTTAGTTGTTTCTGACTTAGAACTATTGGTTCTAAGTGTGTTGTCGATCATGGTTGTCTGGTGACTAGGTGTTGTTTGGCTCTACTATGTGTCTATGGTTTATGCTGCTCTCTATTTTGCTGGATTGTTAGTTCTTTAGTGGGTTCATGGTCCCTTCAAAACCATGATTTTTTATCCTTCTTGGCCCTTGTGGCTCGTTGTGTAAAGGGTACGACACCTTATAAATGTTGCTTATCTTTTCAAAAACATAGATATTCTAGAGAATTTTCTACACAGATTAAGATGATCAAATCTAACAAATAATTTAAATAAAAACAACAAAGAATGAGTAAATGAACATAAAACAATTAAAACAAATAACTAAAAAGAACTCACCGAATATGCATCCATTTCTTCAAATTATCTCGATTGTCCTTCTCCATTTTGTTGTATCAGTATTCTTGCCCTCAGATTTTTAGTATTGATGCGAGCATAACCTTGTTGAATGTCTAAGAAAAATATCAAAGATTAAGTTTCTTCTCAAAATTATTGATTTTGGGAGGAGGAATAATGATAATGACAGGCCATTTTATAGATTTTGGGTTTTCGAATGATCGGCTCAAATTCAAAAGAGAGATCGATGGATGAGATTGATGAATGTCATGTGATGTGAGTTATGTGTTAGATAGAACATGAGTTAGAAAATTATACAAGATAAAGATTAAATTAGAATGATAACTTAATCTTGTGTCAAGACTGTTTGAAAAATAGAAAGAACACGAATTCTAGATTAAATAAAAAATATAATCTTTAGTTAAGAGTCTTCGAAAATAGAAGAAACAGACTTTCAATGACAAAGACAAAGTTATAAATAAAACAATAAAGAATTCAAATGAACACATGAATTAATTAATTAAATAAATATATTTAATTAATAAACACATTCATGCATATGAGTTAGAACTAGTTAATTGATTGGTTGTGACAGTGAGTCATCTTGAAGGGATGACTAGATATTGAATCTAGAGATAACTGGCGGGTTTAAAATAGATCTCAAGTTAGAAGGTGAGTGAATGATTAGTCAACTAAATGATAGAAGAATGTGACATAAACAATTAATAATGAATTAAATGTTAATTTAATTCAACATTTGAAAATTGAAAGATTAATTAAATAAGTAATGTAATTTATTTAATTGACTGATGAAAAGGATTAATTAAATAATTAAATAATAAATATTTAATTATAGTTGAAATATGACAAAGGGGTAATTAAATAATAAATTATTTAATTAAGAAGGAGAATTAATTAGTTAGCGACATAATTAAATAAATAAGATTTATTTAATTAATCAAGTTGAATAAAGGTCATTATGAATTAATGAATTAATTAAAAAGGGTATTGGTGTAATTAAATGTTTTGTACCTTGTCCTAGGTCATAATTACACCTTAGTTAAGTTTACTTAGGGACCACATAGGAGTTGTTGGAGAATTTCCACCTTTGGTAGACTTATCTTCTTATTACTTTATCACCTCCACCTTTCATGGACATATCATGTGATTAGGTTTCCACCTTTTGTGGTAGATCCACTATTTGTGGTGGTTATTACATTATCACCTTTCCACTTTAGGTGGAGTGATAGCTTTTCATTGTTGTCTCATGTCATAAGATTACGACACTTGTCATAATCTTATGCACTCCTATGTTCTCACCTTGGCTATATAACCAAGGGGTCTCTCATTGTAATCACACTGAAGCAATTCCATTATCATTGACATTGAACATAGTTTATTCTTGTCATATTATTTTCTCTCTTCTTTGTGCTTTCTGTTGTTGCTTTATCATGATTCCACCTTGATTCAATCAGTGACTCGCATATGGTTTCAGTAGCAAACAGAAGTATCTTTCCTTGCTTGCCAGATTGAGGATTCTAGTGTTACTCCACAGTGTACTTCCAATGCTTCTCTTGCAGTAAGTTATCTCATTGAGGGGGACTACCTTGTCTCTCTTCTACTTCTCTCTTATGGGGGGGTCTATTTCTTCACATGGGGTTTTTACCTTCTCATGCATCATTGAGAGCATTTCATCTATTGTATTTCATCTCTCTTTTTGGGAGGAGTTTTGTCCCACTGGGTTTTCTCCTTTTCTCCGTTGGTGAGAGATTGCATTGCATTTGTAAATGGGTACCTAATGTGGCCTAGTTGCCAGGACCCATCTTGCATTGTTTGCATTTGTGTACATTCTCCCTAAGTTGCACTTAAGGGGGGGTATTGGTGTAATTAAATGTTTTGTACCTTGTCCTAGGTCATAATTACACCTTAGTTAAGTTTACTTAGGGACAACATAGGAGTTGTTGGAGAATTTCCACCTTTGGTAGACTTATCTTCTTATTACTTTATCACCTCCACCTTTCATGGACATATCATGTGATTAGGTTTCCACCTTTTGTGGTAGATCCACTATTTGTGGTGGTTATTACATTATCACCTTTCCACTTTAGGTGGAGTGATAGCTTTTCATTGTTGTCTCATGTCATAAGATTATGACACTTGTCATAATCTTATGCACTCCTATGTTCTCACCTTGGCTATATAACCAAGGGGTCTCTCATTGTAATCACATTGAAGCAATTCCATTATCATTGACATTGAACATAGTTTATTCTTGTCATATTATTTTCTCTCTTCTTTGTGCTTTCTGCTGTTGCTTTATCATGATTCCACCTTGATTCAATCAGTGACTCGCATATGGTTTCAGTAGCAAACAGAAGTATCTTTCCTTGCTTGCCAGATTGAGGATTCTAGTGTTACTCCACAGTGTACTTCCAATGCTTCTCTTGCAGTAAGTTATCTCATTGAGGGGGACTACCTTGTCTCTCTTCTACTTCTCTCTTATGGGGGGGTCTATTTCCTCACATGGGGTTTTTACCTTCTCATGCATCATTGAGAGCATTTCATCTATTGTATTTCATCTCTCTTTTTGGGAGGAGTTTTGTCCCACTGGGTTTTCTCCTTTTCTCCGTTGGTGAGAGATTGCATTGCATTTGTAAATGGGTACCTAATGTGGCCTAGTTGCCAGGACCCATCTTGCATTGTTTGCATTTGTGTACATTCTCCCTAAGTTGCACTTAAGGGGGGGTATTGGTGTAATTAAATGTTTTGTACCTTGTCCTAGGTCATAATTACACCTTAGTTAAGTTTACTTAGGGACAACATAGGAGTTGTTGGAGAATTTCCACCTTTGGTAGACTTATCTTCTTATTACTTTATCACCTCCACCTTTCATGGACATATCATGTGATTAGGTTTCCACCTTTTGTGGTAGATCCACTATTTGTGGTGGTTATTACATTATCACCTTTCCACTTTAGGTGGAGTGATAGATTTTCATTGTTGTCTCATGTCATAAGATTATGACACTTGTCATAATCTTATGCACTCCTATGTTCTCACCTTGGCTATATAACCAAGGGGTCTCTCATTGTAATCATATTGAAGCAATTCCATTATCACTGATATTGAATACAGTTTATTCTTGTCATATTATTTTATCTCTTCTTTGTGCTTTTCATTTGGTCCATAGATCTTGGCATCCATAGCCAATTCTAACATGGTATCAGAGCATGTTTGATTCTAACAAAGGGGTATTTAATTAATAGAGGAAAGATGTGTTAGAAAGGTAATTAAATAATAACAATTATTTAATCATGACTATGGATGTTATAAAATTATGTCGAAAGTAGTGGTCGTAGACCTAGACTAATTTTTGGTGTCTACAGTTTGCCCCTCTTTGATACAATTTCATTTTGGTGTTGTGTTAAAGAAAATATGCCCCGATTGTGCCCCAATATGAAATAGGTTAGGGTATGCCCCCTCGGGAAAATTGACAAATTTCAAAAATATCAAGAAATATTCCCGATAAGTCAATTTGATGGTCACAAATGCTATGGAGTTGACAGAATTGAATTTGGAAGTGTTATAGACATGTACGATTCAATATAAGCTGGAAGGTTAAGCAACCAATAGACAAGGTCAGAAGAAATGCCACCCAAAGCCTAGGTATAAGTAGGAATTAGGTTGAAAACCAATTCATTTTCATCCATAAGAGTTGAAGATTTGAGAAATTTGCTCTAAGTATTGGATGAAGATGTCTCCAATTTCCTATGGTGCACATCGCAGATATTGGATCCAGACCTTCAGATGGCCAGCTGATGCAAAACCACCGGTATGTACCCTAAAATGAGCATTTGAAATTTCATTTTGCACATAGTTCTAGGTACCTAAAAACTTAATTTTCACATGCGGTCATTCGCATTCAACGCATATGCAATCTTATGCAACACATCTGCCTCTAGAACGATGAATATGTTAAAAGAAATTTAGGTGAGATGCGGTCAGTTTAGGAATTTAACACAAATGATATTTGATGCACCGCATTTGTAGTTTGGAATCACATTTACATTTAGGATAAACGCATGTATGATTATGTAACGCATATGATTTTTTGAAACACATATGAATTTTGGTAGGCTGTGACTCAAATTCCTTGCAACACATTTGTATGAATGTGCCAAATGTGCTATAGTAAGTCACATTTGGCTGGTAAAATTTTCTAAAAAAAATTCATAGAAAAACTTGAAAATTTTGACATCGTGGTTGAAATGCAGGTTGTTTTAGATCCCATCTATACACAGGAGACACCTCCAAATACCTTCGAGTTGAGATTCCAATTGGTCATTTGGGAGACACGGTTATTATGGAGACTAGGTCTACAGGATGTGTTGACTATTCCCATGATTTGGGAAAATAGAGGCATGTTGACCGCTTTGTGTGAGCGATGGCATTCAGAGACTTCATCATTTCATTTGTTGACTGGGGAAGCAACACTCACTTTAGGGGACGTCTATAGGATTTTGAGACTTCCTATCAGAGGAGAGCGGGTTATGTATGATACCCAACGCGGATTTAGTGAGCTGGCTAGATACTATGTGTATGATGACATTAGGAGTCTAGGTATAGAGCATTATGAGATTAGATGATAGGTGTTGGCAGACAAGTACAAGAGGATTGATTGCATCCTATGTACATTGATAGGGGGTATATTCTTCCAGATCAATGGGGGGTCATGGTTTTCCTCTTGGGTGGGGGGAAATGCTGGTGGGGATGTTGGAGAGAGAGACAATTTATTCTCGGGGTTCGTGTTTGTTAGGCATTTTTTACTTCCATCTACATGATATAGTGTACAAAGATGCACAGTTTATGAGTTGTGGTACCACACTTCTCATGGTTTGGGCATGGGAGCATATAGTTGTATTGCGACCTCTTGTTACTACAAAGTGAGAGGCTACATCTTCTTATGTTTTCTAGTATATAGGAAATATTAATCAGATTCATCTCAGAGACACAGGTTATTGGAGACATGCACTATATTTATTAGATCAGTTTACTTGGAGACCATACATGGATTGTGAGAGATGGTCAAATGAGGACGAGCATTTGACTTTTTATTGACAAAAATAGTACTTGATTGGGAGGATTATTTTGAGTGTACATATTATTGAGAGACACCTGCTAGATCAAATTTTGAGATAGTTTGGGGAGGTTTAGGATGAGCCTAGAGGTAGAGAAGAGTTATCTCGATCTTCTAGAGAGGTTCTACACTAGGGGTCGATGATACCAGTAGCTACCGTAGAGGCAGAGATTCAAGACTTACAATCATTACAGTGGGTATGGATAGGCAGAGCAATAGATTCAGGGACTACAATTGCTTATGACGCATGGCAGGCAAAGCATCATTTGATTCCTTATATAGATTCAGATCAAATGACACCAATAGAGAGATGAGGTACAGGGCCGAGAGGGCGATGTAAAGGCAGAGATGGTGGAAGAGGTGGTGGTGGTAGACAAGTATGGAGAGGTCAGAGAGGTTGTCGAGTAGGTGTACTGTCACCTATTTGAGAGGTGGAGGCGGAGGATGTATCAATGCTGGACCTCAGAGGTGGAGCAAAGGCACAGGCTGGAGATGAGCATGCTGCCAAGGAGGCAGTAGTAGAGGAGCATGAAAAGGTAGAGATTGGCGGAGAGGACCTACAGAGGATGAGGAGGCTGAAGCAAATATTGATCCTCTTGGTATTCTAGTAGGTTATGCGGAGGATGATATTGAGGATGAGGTACCTATGGAGGAGTAGGAGAGAGAGCTCTGAGATCATATTGTACAGAGGAGACGGGATGAGGAGGCTCCTAGAGATTGTGATAGGGAGGCTATGGAGGAGAGGTTGAGACTACTCACAATAGAGCTTGATGCCTTGTAGATAGAGAGACACAGTGTTCATATGGAGAGAGACAATGCACTCATGGAGAGGGATCAAGCCATAGCCCAAAGACAAGAGATAGAGAAGAATTTTATAGAGGTCAAATGCCTTTGTAGTGGCACTTCATTTGATGGGATGGTTTGTGAGTTAGTTAGATCAGTAGAGAGAGCTACCCATTATATGGATCAATGTGAGTTAGTGGTGCCATCAGAGAGACAAGCTCCTAGATTTTCAGAGGTTCCTAGGCAAAGATCGTAGAGTAGGAGTCAGACCAGGACATAGAGTATAGAGGGTGTGGTAGAACCATCGAGGATAGGTCCATACGATAGGCCTTCCACCTCACAGAGAGTACCTTTGAGGCATTTTCCTCCACCTTCACCACGTGGAAGTAGTGGTAGTGGGACACGTTGACCCTTGTTATACATGTAGAACTTTTATTTTGATCAGAGAGCCTGTGAGCTCATTTTTATTTATGGATACATTCTGACATTGTACTATGACACATTAGTTTGATCGATATATATATGATTTTGGTAGATTCTATATGATATTCAGTTCTATTTTGTGGCTATGCATTTTTTCTATCTGATTATGTTCCCTAGATGATGTATGTATATGTGTTATGGATGGATGTTTCTACATGTGATGAGTTTATGCAATCTATGATGTTATGATGATTCTATATGATGATGGATGTAATGTACTTATATTATGTTATTTATATGTGATGGTTATGTACATGTAATGTTTCCATTATGTATCTTATGATGATGGAATGCCTATTATGCCATGATTTCGTAAATATGCAATGAAGATGTTAATGTTCCTACATGTTTGAAATGCAATGTAACTATACAACTTTTATTTTTTTTGTGTCACGGGACTTTATCATTATGTTGGAAAGAGAAATGTTAGCACAAATAAATTCTAAATTTTAGTAAGAAACAATGAAGGTGGTTGATTGAAAAACATATGATCTTCAATATTTTTCCTTATATGCTAAGCTTTCTTTTTTTTATCATCATTGGGTGGGGCATGACAAAAATGGATAGTACACACCATGATATGAGATAGACCATAGTGTACAAAGTCATCCATCTGCAAAAAACAGACAGTCGTAGGCAAGGAGTGTCTTAACTCATACTAAGGAAAAGATTGTCCTAGTCTTTTTTTCTTGACAAACCACAGAGAACAAAAAAATAAAAGATGGGTCATCAGATGTCATTTCTCCTCTAAATCCTTGATAGGACATCCTTGAGGAAACTAGTAACATGACTCAAAATCCAAAGTTAAAAAGACAGTTGATAGACATAACCCAAAGAAAAATAGACCTAAGGCATCCTTGCTTCTCAAAATCCTTCCAGGGACATCCTTGATAAAGCTAGTAATCGGACTTACACACAAATCAATAGAAAGATAAGACAAAATAAGATATAAATTCATAAAGCCAAATAAAATTATTCACTGAAACTTGATCTTGTGGGATTGTATTATTGTTTGATGTTTGACATAACATAATGTGAGGGATGACACATACTGCAATAAGATGTTGAGTCTGGTTTCGACTTGGTGACTATCTATATAAGGCATGAAAAAGCCTGGTTTTAGAAAGACACATTTCATATAAGATGTTGGAGACTAATGAAGTTGATGCGAAAATCTAAATGAGGCTATGACAATTTGATGATGTCTATTAACAAGAAAGACATATCTTGCTAAGACATAAGTTGATCAGTTTGACAATGTGTTTGATATTAACTTGATGATAGTTTGAGATGTTCACCTTGTTGGTGCATGACTTGTTTTAATTCCTTGACTAATTTTATTGTGTGTGTGTATTCGATAGTGTATGACTTGAGATTATATACCCTAAAGGACTGACCTAATGCGTCCTTGGGGGCTCATTGATTGATTAGCGTTGCCTACATTGTACATGTAGAGACCTCGTAGTTCGACCAAACCTTAACTGACATACCTGACTGAAAATAGGCACTTAAGCAGATGATATGCAACATGTGTGATAGTGAATGTGAATTTGATAAAGCCTATTGGACTAACCTAGTGTGGTCTCGGGAGCTCATCAATTGATTAGCCTTCCTACATTGTACACATAGAGACCTCGTAGTTCAACATGACCAATGACTTTGAATGTACAAAGATTCATGATTTTTAATGTGTGTAATACATGACAAACCTAGATAGACAGACCTAATGCCTCGGGGGCACATCGACTGATGGCCTTGCCTATGTCCAGTCGCAGAGGAAATGTAGTTCGACTATGTCTATGATTGACTTAACATTATTGACTTGACTCTATTTTTGGGATTTTCTAATATGTTTTGATTTTTTTGTGTTTTTTAAGTTTTCCAATGTTTTTGGATTTTTTTAGGACAATTTAAGATGGTATAATGCTATGTACAAGGTCTTCATGGCACAGAATAAGGATCTTCCCCTAGTCAGGAATAAGTCATGTGAAATGGAGTGGGAAATGTGATGGAATGGACTTTGATGCCAATCGTTCCAAGCAATGGATAGGACAACCATTTATTATGAGGGATGGTGAAAAAGTCTGATTGGAATGATGGTAGATGAAAGAGTGAGTTGGACTACACATGGTGCCTCTTTGCCAAGTTTTCACCATGGTACTTATCCATAGCGTCACTGAAGTGGTTTTCACTATTTGGATGGATTATTTCTCTTTACTATTTTGTTGATTTTCCATTTTTATTTTTTTTGGTGTTAGAAAGACGCCTGTTTGCCAGGTTTTCATCAAGGTAACCATTTTTTTATTTTTTTCATTTTTCTTCGTATTTTCTCGATCAAGACAAAGACTCTCAGAAGCTATGTATAGAACCTCTTTAGATGAAGGCTATTAATTGGTGAAAAAAGTGGCTCTCCTTGAGGGGTAGAGAGTTGGTATGCTCCTGATCCAAAAGATTATGTGACAATATAAGGCCCTAACCAGTTAGGTTCAAACTTACCTAGCTATTTTTGTTCAGCTTGATTCTTGGGATTCTCCATTAAAACTAGGTCACCAATGTCAAAGTGTCTATTTAGAACTTTCCTATTATAGCTCTGATGAAGACAATTTTGATATGCTTGGAATTGGTCTAGTGCTTTCTGTCTTTGTTTATCCAGTAATTCTAGCTCTTGTAATATGGATACATGGTATTCTTCATTGTCAATGTGGCCTTTCAAGGATACCCTCAGGGAAGGAATTTCAACCTCAAAAGGTAAGATAGCTTCAAATCTAAATACGAGGGAGTATGGAGTGGCGCTATTGGGAGTACGGATTCTTGTGCTGTAAGCACATATGGTAGGATTCAGCTATAGGTGCTAGACACGAACAATGTCATTGATAGTCTTATTTAGGATTCTAACAATGGTTTTATTAGATGTCTGGGCTTGGCCATTACCTTGTGGGTAATATGGGGTGGAAAAATGGTTTTTTATATGGAACTCTTCACATAAAGGGTATACTTCTTGGTTTTTGAATGGGTGGCATTTTTCTATGATAATGGATTGGGGTACACCATACCAAAAAATAATATAGTTTAAGATAAACTTGGATATTTGCGTGCCAGTGATGTAGGTCATGGGAATAGCTTCAATCCATTTTGTGAAGTATTTGATGGTAGTTATGATGAATTTATGGTCATTGGATGATGGAGGATGTACCTTACTTATGATTTCAAGTACCCATTGGGAAAAGGGCCATGGTGATGTAATTATACAAAGCTCCTATTTTTGTGCTCTTATCAAATCTCCATGTATCTAACACTGTCTACATTTCTTTACAAAGATAAATGAGTCTTTTTCCATTGTACGCTAATAATAACCTAATATCATAATCTTATGGGCTAAAGTAGGACCACTCGAATGGGATCTGCATATACCCTTGTGTATCGCTTGCAAGGTTGTTTGTGCTTCTTTAGCATCGAGATGTCTCATTAGGGTGTTGTCTAAGGTACGTCTATATAGGGTATCTCCGATGATGGTGTACTTAGCTTACTTATGGATAAAGGCTCTATGTTGGTTATTTGATAAGTCTACAGATAAGGTTTGGTCATTTAGATAGTTTAATATGTATTTTTAATAGGTAGAAGTAGGACCAAAAATCATACACACCATCGTAGAATCAGGGACATCATAGGTAGGGACCAATAGTTGTTCAACAAAAAAATCAAACTTAGGCACATTGCTCGGAATATCCAATAAGGAATCCATGGTTGCCATAGCATCTACAACCATGTTCTGAATATGTAGTATTTGTTGAAAGATAATGTCATAAAAGTATTGCTTGAAACTATCAGCCGTGCACTTGTAGGGGACAATTTTTTCATCCTTAGTCTTATAATCATCATTTACTTGCCGGACTACCAACTAAGAATCACCAAAAAAATTTAGACTCTTAATTTTCCACTAGGCTACCATTCTTAATCCTATCACTAAGGCTTCAAACTTTTCTTTGTTTTTGGTGCGAGCAAAAGAAATCATGAATGATTAAGGAATGGTATCACCTTGAGGTGTAACAAATAGGATACCTGCTCCTGAACCACGATTTGTATGTGCCCCATCAAAGTATAATTCCCATTCAATTCTAGTGTCAATTGTGAAGATAAATTCATCAAGAAAATCTGCCACTAAAGGATGGTCTTCCTTCATGGGTGCATTTGCTAACTGATCTGCAATCACTTGTACTTTTATAGCCTTCCTCGCCACATATTTGATGTCATACTCACTAAGTATCATAACCCATTTAGCGAATCAACATGTTAATGCTGCTTTACTTAAATGATATTTGAGGGGATCAATCTTTGCGACCAACATTGTTTGGTGATTTAACATATAGTGCCAAAGTTTTTGAGTAGCAAAGACTACCACAAGATAGACACAAGACAGACACGTTCTATGTTTCTATAATTTAATTCATATCCCACCAAGGTACGACTGATGTAATACACTACTCTTTCATGACCTTGATCATTGTTTTGTGCGAGAAGAGCTCCTAATGTTGACTGAGTTGCTGAAATGTATAGCATCAACAGTTTTCCATCTGTTGGTGGCATTAAGATAGGTGGAGTGAGAAAATAATCCTTGATTTGCTGGAAAGCTTCTTGAAATTTAGGTGTCCACACAAATGGTACTCCTTCCTTAATTAAATGTTGAAATGGGTGTATTTTGTCTGCCAATTGTACAATGAAATGCTTGATGAACTGTAATCTTCCCTATAGTGTTCTTAGTTGACCAATGTTGACTAGAGGAGGCATTTCTATGATAGCTCTTACCTTCCTTGGATCTACTTCAATGCCTCTTATAGAAATGATATACCCTATAATTTTCCCTATATTAACTCCAAGGACACATTTCTTTGGATTTAGCCTGACATTGTAATTCTCTAGCCTCTGGAATATCTTGTCTAGAACCTTCAAATGATCTTCCCTTTTTTTATTTAGCTATAATTTCATCGACATAATCTTCCATGAGAGTTTGTATAAATTCATGGAAAATCGTATTCATTGCACATTGATAGGTAGCTCATGTGTTCTTAAGCCCAAAAGGCATAAAATTCCAACAATATGTGCCCCATGGACACATGAAAGTTGTCTTGTGTTGGTATTTAGCTGTAATTTTGATTTGGTTATATCTAGAGAAACCATCCATGAGGGATAGCATCTTGTATCCTACTGTAAGATCTACTATCATGTCTATGTTTGGAAAAGGGAAGTCATCCTTAGGACATGCCTTGTTGATGTATCTAAATTCTATGCAAATGTGGATGCCCCTAGTTGGTTTAGTCACTGGCACAAGATTTGAAATCTAGTCTACATAGTCTATAGTTCTTATAAATCTGACATCGAAGATTTTCTTAAGTTTTGCTTTGACTTGTAGAGCAATTTGTGGATGCATTTTCCTTAACTTTTCTTTGAATGGCTTAATACTTGGTTTTAATGGGGACTAGATGGTTTTTGTACGAGTTTTATCATCAGGTCTGATTCTCCAAATAGATTATCTAGGTTCATGGTACTAGTAGAGGAAAGGGAATCCCATTCACAATCGCTTGAGTTGGGAGATTCATCGCAAACAAGGGGAAGTGGTTTTTGAGATATCTTGATGTCTCCAATAAGCAATCACTTCCTCTTGAAATGGTGACGAATTACTATCAAACCCAATTCTAAGTGGTTGAAACCCTAGCCCTAGGTATTTAGGTCGTGGTGAGAAAATGATCGGTTTTGTCCTTCCATTTTGATGTAGTCCTAACCCACTATGTCCATCATAGCCTTTGGTTTGCATTATCTTAAATCCTTTTCCATATTGATTCTTAGCTATTTTAATAGACAATGAGGGGTATTCATTGTCTTCCTGGTACAACCAAGAGGTAATATTACCTTGATCCACAAATTCTTCACTTAACTCTCCCCATTTGGTCAATGTCATTGTAGGGGGAACCAGAAATGCGACTATAGATTGTCTTCTATTTGGCATGGGTAGACCATATGCCTTAGGTGGAACCAACTGTCTGACATAGTAGGATGCATTCATGTAATATTCTCCACAGCCTTTGTCTTGGATCTTGACCTTAGGAGTGGATGATGGTGGTTTGAACGAAATGGACTTCGTAAGATGTGATGGATCAACGTATAGGAATAAAGTGGATGATGAAGCTTCTTGGTTAACTGGTACCTTTCATTGTGGAATTTCCCTTAGGCTTGTACAATATTGAAAAGGATCTGGATCACCATCAATCGTGATCTTGGTGCCATTATACGAGAATTTAAGACATTGGTGATATGTGGAAGGTACAAATTTCATTGCGTGTATCCAAGGTCTACCTAACAATATGTTATACAAAAGGGTGAGATCCAAGACTTGGAAGCTGGTGTTCATAACTGTTGGGCCAATTATGAGAGGGAGTGTGAGAACTCCTTTGGATGATATTTCCTCATTATCTTAAGACTTGATGAATATACTCTTAGAGGTGTCTACGAATTCTTCTGAGAATCCTAATGCCTTAACCAATTTTAGGGTACACAAGTTCAAACATGTTCCTTCATCTACCAAGACTCATCTGACTTTGGTTTGATGGACTAGGACTTCAAGATGTAATGGGTCATTATGATCAGTCTTTTCAGTTGAGTAATCCTATTGGTAAAATGTGGCATGATGTGAGTTGGTTAAATATCCCACCATTTATTCGAAATAGTTGACATCTAAGTTTATAGGAACAGATATTTTTTGTAAATCTTTGTCAAGAATGACTCGATGCTCAGGTGATAAAATCAATAGTTACAAAATGGATATCTGTGCGGGGGTTTTACTCAATTGATCAAAGAGGTTGTACTTAAACTTGGAGGATTGTGTAGGTGGCTCAAAAGAAGGACCTGGAAGAATTATCTTAGTTGTTCATGTGTTTACAACACATTCCAGATGCTTCTTAATGATGATGGTACGGACTTTTACATTTTTCAGCTCGAAGGTGATTTATGATCTTTCCTTTACCATAGTCATACTTGGTATTGGCATAATTGGTTGATGGAGTATTCTTGGTTCCAAAAATGGAGGCCTTTCCTTTTGTGTGGTCATGTAATGGGTCAGTGTAGACCTTATGATCACTGTTCTTGGTATTTTTCTTCCCATTGACCTCTATGGTTCCATTTTCAACAAATTCTTGTATAATATTCTTCACTTTTTGACATTGTTGTAGGTTGTGTCCTTTTGTATTATGATAGTCACAATAGGTGTTGTCTTCCCACCATGAAGGTTTAAAATGTCTAGGATCATACTCTCTTGGTTCCAAAGGTTTTATGAGATCATGTTTAATCAACTCTTTGAAAATTGTATCGATTGGTTGCCCCAAAGGGGTAAATTCACCTATAGAAAATCTCCTTTGTGGTCGTTGTTGTGAATTTTGGACAAAATTTTTTGTTTGATTTGGACAATTTGTCATGTCTTGATTGGGGTTGTAACCTCTTATTGTGATAAGTGGTCTCATATGTATGGTCTTATTGTCAACAATGTCATCATTTGTAACAATTTTGTTTCTAGACCAGAACTTGTTTCTACCATTGGGTGCATTTTGATATTGAACCACTAGGTTTTTGCCTGGTACTTTTATTTCTCCTTTGTCAATAAGGCCTTTTTCAAGGATGATGCCCTTTTGTACCAAGTCTAGGAATGAAGTATGAGAATGTACCCTTAAGTCACCTCTCAGGTCTAGATTGATGTTTTCAAGGAATATCATGACCTTTTGTTTTTCTGGTATTTCAACTGGACATTTGCTAGCTAGACTTCTCCATCTCTGGAAGAAAGTGGTGAAAGTTTCAACATCTTCTTGTGTTGTGTGGCACAAGGTAGCTATTGTTACTTCATTGTCTATGTTAAAGGAAAAGTTCTAAAAAATATTCTTAGCTAATTCACCGCAAGATCATATGTCATATGGTAATTTAGAGAACCATTCCAGTGCTATCCCGATTAGGGTTCGTGGAAATAGTCTCATCAAGTATGTGGGGTCATATGATATGTTCCTGCATGTCATTGAGAACTATATAATGTGTTCCAAAGGATTCTTCCTCTCGTTATACTTAGGCAAATTTGGTATAATGTATCCATGGGCGAAGGGTGTCATATAAAGCACTTTGTCAAATGGACATGGACATAGATCTTGTGTTGAGATAGTTCGTTTTCCTGAAATAGACATGTTGTCCATCTTTTGTTGAAGCATTTGAATTTAGTTTTGGAGAACATCTACTTGTGTCAAGGACATGTTGTTTGCATTGTTTGGATCAATTTAGATGTTCTGAAATGCTATGTTCTATGACGGGTTATGATTTGGTGAGGGAATATATCCTATTAGAATGTTTTGATTTGGTGTGGGGATATTTCTTGTCTGAATGTTCTGATTTGATATAGGAATTTTCCCTATCTACATGTTTTGATTTGATATAGGAATATTTCCTCTCTGAATTTTTTTTATTTTGGTATAGGAATATTCATGCCAACTTTGGATCTCTTACCAGTCGTGTTGGTGCCAAAGAGGTTTGATGAATTTGCTCCCATAGTAGATTGTAAACCTTGTGTTATGTTGAAAGGTGTTGTTTTTAAATTGACGATTTTTGAGTTGGTATTTCAGTTGGTATTGTTGTGGTGATTTGGGGAATAGAAACACTTGACATCATAGTTTGTGTTGGTTGAATAGATGGTGTTTTCAAAGTATGAATATCAAATCCCAGTGGTAGTGTGGCACCTTCTACTACCAACTTTGATAGATATCGTTGGGGATCATTTTCCAAAAACTCATCCATAAAGGATGCAAATTCAGAATCTTGTACTGTAGCATCTGTCTACAACATAAATTTTTCCATGTGTGTCTATAGTGATGTGTTTTTCAAGCAAAGGTTTGTGTGGTCTTTCTTTCCCTGATGGTTGATTTGCGAAAGGATTGACATATTAGTTAGGGTCCGACATTGCTTTATGTTTCTTTTGAGACCTTGTTTCAACCATAAAAAGTTGCTCAAAATGGGGTAATGCAAACTATGTCTAAAATCGGTATGTCCTATTTCTATGTTTTTTTGGATTTTTTTGACAATAAAGGATGTTGCTAAAGATTTCTAAAATGATGTATACTGAGATGACGTATGGTAGGATGGACAATATTCAAAATTTTGAGTAGACTATGATGGTAAAATTATTCTAAGATGGGTATAACCTACCACCTATGGAATAAATGCATGCAATGATTTGAGTTGACCAAGGAACCTATTTGTAGGACAAAGACAGTTGACAAGGTGAATTTCCCAAACTAGAATTTTGAGTTGGAAAGATTCGGTAATAGGACCAAAGTGACTAGGTTCAATGATGAGGACAAATCAAAACATGAACGTATCCAATGACGAGGAAAGTTATCTATTCTACGATATGCAATTTCCTAGGAAGTATCTAAATGCATGCAACTTAGGATGACTATGACTAAGACATATATGACACCTCATGATGCAAGGTTTTTGAGCAAATTTTTCCTAGTTTTTGTCCAAGGTTGATCTTAAGAAAAAAAGTGAACCTGTTGCACCAGCAAATAGATAGGGTTTTGGAAAAACTACAACATGGTTTTTAGTAAGGGCATTTTGTTTGTGGGGCACCATCCAATACAGTGAGAGACCATTTTCGCCCTTCTCCTCGAAACAGTGAGTGTGATTTCTAGGATTTCCCCCAAAAATCCATTTTTATATACCAGGTGGAAGTCGTCGGCTAAAGCGTGTTACCGGTCTGAGTCATCTTGGGGTGAGTACTTTTTCCCACCAAGATAGGCCCAATTTCTAGAGTTAGTAACCATTTCTCTTACACCCAAGATCGCATGACTGCGCAAGGGGAGAGGATACTTTGATATATTGAATCGTAAAGGGTTACAAAATGTGTATTTGCACCAAACAAAGAAAAAACTAATTCTTTTTAATCCAAATGACAATTATTTATCTACCAAATAGAAATCTTTCCAAATAAAATTAACAAAGTCATTAGGTCTTGCATGCAACCTGATCAGTAGTTCATTTTGTGTCTTCGGCTTTCGTCCTACAGAAAATATGTTTTTGGTTTTTATTTGGTCTTCTATGCTTCATCCTACAAAAACTAAGATACTCTTCTAAACATAGCTGCAAACAAACATTAGCAAAAAAATGAAATAACACAAAAAATGAAAATGAAAATGTGAATGTACAGAAGTGAAAAAAATGATAAATCTATTACCAGGTAGATGTAGCTTTTTGAGCAATAGATGCAGTGCGATGTTGACAAACAGATGCGGTTCGTGTTTGACAGTCAAACGTAGTGTAAAATGTTGATAGTCGAATGTGGTGCAAAGTGTCACGAATGTAGTGCAAAATGGCACATGTGTTGTAGGATGTAGTAGATGTGACACGATGTTAATAGGTGGATGCGGTTCGTGTTTGATAGTCAAACGCGACATGAAATGTTGACAGTCAGATGTGGTGCAAAGTGTCATGAATGCGGTGTAGAGTGGTAGATGTGTTGCGGGATGTAGCAGATGTGCTTCGTGAATATGGATGCATCATTTATTTGAGCAAATGCAGTGTGTCGTACGATAACCTACAAAATAAAAAATGGAAAGACACAAATAATTGCATGAGTTTGAAGCGTGGTTCACATCGGGTTCACCAAATGTAACGTAGATTTTCTAGATAATTTGTCGCTCAGATTAAGATGATCAAATCTAACAAATAATCTAAATAAAAACAAAAAAAGAACGAGTAAATCAACATAAAAAAATTAAAACAAATAACTGAAAAAGATCTCACAGAATATGCATCCACTTCTTCGAATTATCATGATTTTCCTTCTCCATTTTGTTGTCTTAGTATTCCTGCCCTCAGATTTTCAGTATAGATGCAAGCATTACCTTGTAGAATGTCTAAGAAAAATATCAAAGATTAAGTTTCTTCTCAAAAATATTGATTTCAGGAGGAGGAATAATGATAATGACATGCCATTTTATAGATTTTGGGTTTTCAAACGATCGGCTCAGAGTCAAAAGAGAGATCGACGGACGAGATTGATGAATTTCATGCGATGTGAGTTATGTGTTAGATAGAACGTGAGTTAGAAAAGTTTGCAAGATAAAGATTAAATTAGAATGATAACTTAATCTTGTGTCAAGTTGTTTGAAAAATAGAAAGAACACGAGTTCTAGATTAAATAAACAATTTAATCTTCAGTTAAGAGTCTTCAAAAATAGAAGAAATAGAATTTGAATGACAAAGAAAAAGTTAGAACTCAAAGAATAAATAATTTGAATGCACACATGAATTAATTAATTAAATAGAGATATTTAATTAATAAACACATGCATGAATATGAGTTAGAACTAGTTAACTGACTAGTTGTGATAGAGAGTCCTCTCGCAGAGACAATTAGATATCGAATCCAGAGATAACTGGCGGATTTAAAATAGATCTCGAGTTAGAAGGTGAGTGAATGATTAGTCAACTGAATGACAAAAGAATGTGACATAAACAATTAATAATGAATTAAATGTTAATTTAATTCAACATTCAAAAATTGAAAGATTAATTAAATAAATAATGTAATTTATTTAATTGACTGTTGAAAAGGATTAATTGAATAATTAAATAATAAATATTTAATTATAGTTCAAATATGACAAAGGGGTAATTAAATAATAAATTATTTAATTAAGAAGGAGAATTAATTATTTAGCGACATAATTCAATAGATATGATTTATTTAATTAATCAAGTTGAATAAAGGTCATATGAATTAATGAATTGATTAAAAAGGGCTATTTAACTAATAGAGGAAAGCTGTGTTAGAAAGGTAATTAAATAATAAACATTATTTAATCATGACCATGGATGTTAGAAAATTATGTCGAAAGTGGTGCTCGCAGGCCTAAACCAATTTTCGGTGTCTACAGTTTGTACCATTGAATCTAGGATTGTCGTTTTTGTATGATGCTATCTCAGATCTCCTCAAGTTGTTAGGCTTCTTCAGAGGAACTAGCTCTGATACCAATTGTTTGAAAAATAAGGATAGACAACAGAGAGGGCGGGGTGGTGAATCAGTTGTTACCAAAATCAAACTTAGACAAGGGTATGTGTAGGATCATCATGGAAAAAACAAGCCTTTAAGTGGCGATAAAAATTAGAAAATCAGAGTTAGGTAACTTGACGATTTTTTTTGAATAACTTATCTATATTATTTCAAAAAATGTAAGAGTAGAATATGTAGCAAATTTAATGTACTTTCTAACTACTAGGTTTATTTAAAGAAAAAATATATATATTTGGTGAGAATTAAAAATTTCAATGTAGTAGTACTTAAACTTCAAGGAAAAAATAAGAAGTAGGCATCTGTCTTACCACCCTAACCACAATAAAATGATAATATTTTTTTATAAGATTTTAGATCTAAAAGTAGAGGACTCATGTCTTAATGTGATGAATATTTTTTTTGTAATTTGTTTCCAAATAATAATTAATTATGAATTTTTATTTAAAATTTTTTTAAAAAATATAAAAACTCGTATTTTTGATCACCTTAACTTGGTCAAAACTTCATGAAATTCAATTTTTTTTTTCTTCCTATAGTATGTGAAGCATAGAATGTGACACATGTTTTAGATTCAAAAAATGTGATACTGTTTGAAAGCAATAGATGTTTTTCAACCAGTATATCAATCAAGACTTTAGTCGTAATTCAAATAGAAATGAATAATAATAATTTATTAAATTTAAAGTAAAGCATAATTTATATTGGTGGAAAGCTGAGAATATCGTTTAAAATACCTTTTTGTTTCATCAATTTTGGGTAAAAAAGAAGTTGTCAGCCACATGCGCCATCATATCACTTACATATCACCACTTTTTGGCCCATCATGATCCTGCACATACCCACAACATTAATCAACCTTAAATCTCAGATCTGATAAGTAATAGTGCAAGCATAAATTAATCACACATCAGAGACACATGAACACCAATATTTTATACGTGGAAACCCTGTTAGGGGAAAAACCATGGTGGATGTTAGTCCACAAGATTATACCCCATTAGAAGTATAATGAAGAATAAAAGGGAATGCACTTGCACTGAGGTGCACTACCTAGAGCACACTGCTCAAAGGGAAGGCTCACTACCTTACATAAAATAATCAGATTAAATCCATTTCATGACATTTGAACTGAGAAAATAGCTTCTACAAAAGCCTGATTATAGTTCTAGTTAGGCACACAAAAAACTCTACAAACTCTTCCACACTCTGCTCAATCTCCTCCACTCTCTGCTCTGAATGATCTAACCTTTATTCATACATGTACATCACTTGTACACACTAAGCATTGCCTCTAAATGAGGAAAACAAACACATATATATATCAGCTACACGAATTTACATCAACTATTTAGTCAACCATAAATAAAGAATAAATTATAACTGTCGACCTTAATACATGGATAAATTTCAATGCACACTAGCACAAGCCGGTCAAAACATAGTGAGGACCCAAAAAACACCTCCAAACATGCCAAACAATAAAATATTAATCTTCATGGATCCACAACATGCTAACATCATCATGTCAGCCAAGAACATGAAAACTCAAATACACATTGGAAAAATCTCTGATCAATGTGAATGTACAACAAGGATAGATCATGATCTAGACTCATCCATGAATGTCACAGGTACATGCGCAACACATGAAATTATGATAATTTCATCCACTTCACCCAAGAACACCATCTACAGAAACTAAATAATTGTAGGAACACAAATCTTCATGCGAACCTCTGAAACTTTTGGACAACATACTAGAAATCTTTAGTAGAAAAACCTTTGAAGCACACCTTTAGATTTTCAATGTACATGACTTTCCAACCTTCTGACCTTCTCAGCTTCACTGGCTACTAGTAATATTATTTTTACAATTTTCTCAATATCCTCGACATATACAACCTTAAGCATCAATAATGCTAATAGTGTTGACATCAATGACAACCACATATTAACAATGCAACCACAACATCCAACAAGGACAAGAAGTTTTATTTTTAATGCACCAATTGAAGTGTTTTCTCTTATAAAATAAGCACAAATGGTTTCAAACTAAAATTCTTGGACAATCGAACCTACAAAACCACTTGTTAGTAATCTAAAAATATGTCTTGGACCCACGAAAATTTAGAGCATTTTTTTTTCACTCGATCCAATTTGTTCTTTGAAGTGATTATTTTTCCTCCACATTCACAAAACCAACAACAAAGCCAAAACCCTAACAAGATAATTGATCATTGATATTAGAGGGTTAGCTAGTCAAGACAAATATGATTTTTGGAAAAAAAAATTAGATCAAAGATAAAAACATAGAGAATAGACCCTGACTGAAATTTTGGCAGCTTTCCAAAAATGTAAAAAAATCCAAAAAAATCATTGTTTTGCATCCAAAATTATTTTTTTATGAAAAATTATAAAACATTCAAACCAAGTCCAACAATTCTAATTTGCGGACTAAAGGTGCCTAACATAATCCTAAATATGCAGTTTTTTTTTTTGTGAAAAGATCTGCAACCATTTGTGAGATATAAGCAAATCTTTGTAAAACCCTAATTTTGAAAGTTCTATATTTTTTCTAATTATTTTTCATCCAAATCAAAAACATAAAGAACAGACCCCTATTCAAATTCAGAGAGATTTCTAGAAATATAAAAATATCTGAAAAATTTGCTAATGTGCTCTCACAATTGATTTTTCTAGAATATATATATATATATATATATATATATATATATATATATATATATGAAAACTTAAAAATAGCTCCAAAAAATCTTATTTTCATACTAGAAGCTCATGATATTGTCTCCAGCCTACAAAAAATGTTTTGTGAGAAAATACGTAACCGTTTGAGAGATATGGTTGAATCTTTGAAAAGTAGGGTTTTGTCCCCAAAATGATGCAAAGTCTGCAACAAAAAGGATTGAACTCCAAAATATCCTCAGAATTTGTCAAAATATGTCAAGTTCATCAATGTAATTAGGGAAAAAAATATTAAGGTTAATGCAATAAAGCATATAAATCAAATCCTAATAAACAATGAAAAACAAATGAGCATAAAGACATAAAGCATAGAACAATATTACCAAATCTTCATGCCACCATCGATTCACCTCCATTGCACTTCTCCATTTTGCTTGAATATGATAATTTCCCTTAGATTTGAGTGTGCAATAATAAGCCTATGACAAGTGACTAGCAAAATATTGAAGATTGTTGTCTCACACTAGCAACATATACTTGCATAATATGTGTAGATTTGTCCCCCATGACAATGACAAGGGTAAGGTCTTTTATAGAAAAGGAAAATATGAATGAATGGTGGAGACTGAAAGCCAATAATATGTCTTAATAAATGGCCAAGATTGAAATATGTAGTATGGACTAGGGTTAGGGAAAAATTAGGGCAAATGATAAGGATATATGGTCAAGATTAAATTATAAATAATTTAATCAAGGGTGGAGGTTGATTGAGACATGGATAGATAAAGACTTGAGGTGGAAGATAAGATTGACATGAATAAAGAGGTGATAGGAGAAATTAAATAATACAAATTATTTAATTTAGGTGGCCAATGAATAATTAAATAATAAATATATTATTTAATTATAGAAGAATGTGACAAAGGGAATCTTTTGAATTAAATAATGTTTTAATTTAAAATTCAAGAGAGTGGACCAAATTAAATAAATAAATTTATTTAATTTAGGAGAGAAAAGGGTGATTAGTAATCAAATAATTATTTAATTATAGTAGAAAGTGGAAAAAAATTAAATAAATAAGAATTTATTTAATTTTAGAAGGAAGAGGACTTAATTAGTGACATAATTAAATAAATAAATTTTTTTTAATTAATCAAGGAGGAATAAAGATAAAAAAAATGAATTTATAAATCACAAACCTAGGACAAATTTTAGTGTCTACACTCCTGATTATATACCAACAATTCTCCCCCTTAGGCCCAAACTTCAAAAATTTGAAAACAATTAACTACTACTTAAGAAAATTATCTTATGTTTTTTCTTTATTTCCAGAAAGAATTTCTTCCAAGCATCTATTGTGATCCCAATGATAATGATCAAACTATTATTTTTGGGTTTTTTGTTGACAATTTAAGTTAAAGATTCTAGAATTGTAATTGCTTCTTCTAGTTTCTCACCTTTCCTTACTTTCTCCACCATCTACTCCAATCTACATTCAGTCATATCCTTTACCTTCCAAAAATTATTAGCAAGTGTGTTCTTGGTGAATTGAATTTTGGTGTGTTCATACAGTAACTCCTAAATCCTTTTTTTGATGGTGCCATCTTGATCCTACAACATGTCAAAGCTTTTACCAATGCCATTCAAATCTGTTTCAATTTGTTCCAATTTCTCTTTGTAATTACTAGCAGCATGGGGCCAATGGATGCAATAGTTGTAGATCTTGTTAGCTGAATTTATGCACTATCTCAATTCATTCATTTTCTTCTTCAGTTTGGTGAGTGATATTCTAAACTACTCCTTTAGGTGAGAGATAACTTCACCTTCTTCTTTGTCTTTATGTCCAAAGTTCATTGACTCTTTATTGCATTCAATGATCTCCTTAGGTAGAATGTTCTGCAAAATTTCCAATTAGATCTTGCAATGCTCAACATGAGCATTTAATACATTTAGGATCATGTATTTATCATATGATGGTCTAACAGACCATAACCTATTGATCTTCTGCATTCCACCTTCTTGAATAAGTTGTTGCAACATTTCCTTTGTTAGATCATCTTCTTCCTCACTAGCTTTTTTTGGTTCTGATTCATTTTTCTGTGGATTCTCAAGTTCTTCATCAGATTCTTCATCTGGAATATCCACAATCTCATTTTCTTTATCTTTTCCCTCAATTCTTGGAACTTCCCATTCCAGAGGGTTGTATTCAACAACTTCTTTTTCTCTTTACTGCTTTTTATCCATGCCACCAGAAGAGGAACCAACTTCCATTGTTCTTACGAGAGGGGAAATATTGATTGAACCACACTTTCCAAGCACATTCTTAAGGATATTTTCAAATTCTAGATCCCAGTCACCCAAGCTCCTATAATATGATTATATTTGTTTGCAAACCAGTTCATTTGTTTCCCACACCACATTGTCGATTTTTGGCAAACAATTCAAGAAATACACTACTAAGCATATAATCAGAGTACCGAACATGAAAGGATAGCCTATTTCTTTTGTCAGTTGCACATTCTCCATTAGTTGATCCTTTATCAACCCACACAGGTCAAAGTCCTGACCTTTGATTATCATCTTATGATAAATATAGACTGCACCAACCGAGGTCACTTCTTCTCGGTTTCTAAAAAAGACTTTATATGAAATTCCATGTGCAATTTATTTTTTAACAGGATTATTGGTTGTCCCAATTATCAGTGCCCTCTGATCTCTGATTATTCTAGTTAGGGTTTCAACTTCCTTGTACTAGATGGATTTCTTCCTTGGTACATCTTTGATTTTGCATAATCCAATCGAATTCTCAATTACCACCTTTGAAATGATGTAGGGTTTGTCCAAAGTTAAATTATCATCATGTAATTTTCTCAGGATGAATTTGACAAATTTCACGTCCTCAAAGTATGGAAACTCATTCCAAATATCCAAATTTTTGTGTTTGGCTTCACTCAACTGCTTCAATTCATTGGGTAAAAGAAAATTCCTCATGGACCTATTTTTTCCACTATTGTATTCGTAAAAAATGATTGTCTGAGCTTGATTTTTTCCATTTTCCTTTCGCATTTAGCTTTAACAACTGCATACCAATTTATAAGAAAATCTGAAGATAATTGAAATACCTAATGGATTTGGAGTTTCAACGGTGAATCAATTTCTTTGCTTCAAAATTCTTCTAGCAAGTTCTCTCCTTCTTCTCTTCTTCGATGCAAAGTGACAAATGACGATTCCAACTTGACTTTTTATAGTTCACACATGCAATAAATGCATTTTCCCTAAGTTTCCTAGGTGTTCTATTTTCTTAGACAACGAGAGAAAAATTCTCTTTCTGACCTATAAATTCTCTTAATTTCCTTGTGAAAGTTCTCCAAAATCTCTACACATTATGAATACAACTTTTTACTATTCTTCATGTTCCGGTAGCATCCACAAACAAGGGGAAATATTTTATTGAAAAACTCCCCCTAAGCTAGTGGTTTGAAATCAATTACCGAAAAAGTTACCAGAAGCAGGTTCCGATGTAGAACCATTTCTAGCATCAGAAACATTCTTCCTTACCCACGTCTTCTTCATCTCATCTCTTATCTCATTCATAGTCACTTTTTGTTTTCCTTTGCCATTTCCCTATATATTTCTACCTCTATATACTAGACCTATTCTATCCACATTTGTGTTTCTACATAATTTCCAATGTGACCATATTTATTGCAATTGTAGCACATAGTGCTTCCTTGTCCAAACCAATCATTCCATTGATTTCTTCTTGATCTGCATTGATTAGCGATATGTCCAAATCTCCCACATGTATAATATTCATCATTATTTTTATTGACAATGTAGTTTGACACATTTTTGCATTCAATTGATTACTTCTACACTAAGTAGCCATATGGCCAAACTTATTGCAAGAAAAAAAGTATCCATTAAATTTTTGAGCATTAGATTGTCTTATTAGATACCTTCCAACTTTGTTCATCGGGTTTCCTTGTCTATAATTCTTTTGCCCAGGTTTGAAACTTTCTCCTTTTTCATATTCGGGACCTTTCTTATCATTTCCATTTTTTTGTCCTTGAGTCAGCCCATCAAGCTTCACTGAATTGATCTTAAACCATTCTTTGTACTCATTTGTAGTAGTAAGTTCATTTATGAGGATAAGAATCTATTTACTAAGTTCTTCATTGTTTCTCGATTGTTGTAATTCACTTTCCATTTGAGTGAATTATTCATTTATTCTTTTGTGTTCATCAGATTTCTCCTTTAAGGACTAAGCTAGATTATCTTTGTTCTTCTTCTTTTCTTCAATCTCTTTTGTCAGCTTCATCACCATAGAATTCATCTCATTCTTTAGGGTAGCATTTTCTATGGAAAGCTTTTCACATTCTTTAGTTGTTTCCTTCAAGGTTTCATTCAGGTGAGCATCATCCATGTTTTCACTCTCTTGTTGCTTGATATGATCACAAAGATCCTTTCTCTTTTCCCTGGATTTGACAATTTGATCCTTCAATGACTGAATGAATTTCTTAGCATCCCTAATATTTGCTTCCAATTCCTATACTTCTTCTTTAGACTGATCAAGGTCATCAAGTGCCACCAAAAGTTGTTGCTAAAGACTACCAGAGTCCATCACATTCCAAGATCCACCTCAAGCTTCTAAACTTCTTCAAAGGTATTGAGCTTTGATACCAATTTTTGGACTCAAGGAAATAATAAGAGGGGGGGGAGGGTGGGAGTTGAATTAGTTTTCAACAAATCTTAACTTAGTTAATCTGAAACTCAACCTTTCTATCATTATATTAAAAGAAATATTCAAGAATTCAAAGGAAACATTCATAACACCATGACACAAATATTTTTGCATGGAAACCCTACTAGGAGAAAAACCACAATGGAGGTTAATCCACAATTTTAGTACTCAAATAAAATTTTACAAAAGGGAATGCACTTGCATTCAAGCACACTACCTAAAGCTCATTGCTCAAAGGGAAGGTTCACTGCCTTCCAAAAGTTTAGATTAAAACCATCTGAAGAATGAAATGAGATAGTAGCATCTATTCATGTCAGGTTACAATTTCGGTGAAGCTCATAAATTAGATTTGGGATTTGCTTTATGAATTTTCTCTTTTCTTTGCCTTGCTCTACTCCTTTTTTCTTTTTGCATCACACATAGACAAATTCACACTATTACTCTGCTGAATTGCACACCATATTCACATTCACTATCCTCACATACTTCTCCACATCATGACACACAATATGATAAAACGATCTCATATATATATCTGCTATCAAGGATTTGACCATTCTTATGTCAGCTTCATAAAACATTTAGTTCTTCTCAAATGTTGGCCAGATGCATCACTAATTCTTTATGTGCATCCTCCAAAGTCGGTTAAGACAAAAAAAGGACCTAATTAAACATAATAGAGCACCAAAACATTTGATTAATTACTCCTTTTACATCCACAACTAATATGTTCTCCAGGTCAGCTTTCTAGCATAGATAGTCAACAACTTAGTTCACCGGATCTCCTAGATCACCTACCAGTGAATGTGTATCAGTATACTTCACAAATAAGCATAAAAAAACATCAAAAAACCTTCCTCAGAGATCCACAACCCAAAATAATAGTTTGGTGAAGTATTCAGATCAAATTTTATGCCTACAACTGAATGCCTTGTTCTTCATCCTGTTATGCCGGTGTAAATCAAAATTGTACTATAGGTCAGATGCATGACTTAGGTTTCCATCAATGACAACACTTACAAGCCATATTCCAACAAGAAGAACTAGAATAAGTTATGATGGAAGGGATATGTTAGGAAATGAGATATCTTTGATGGAAAAAATAAATGGGAGATGTAAAAGGATGAATGATGGAAGGTAAGATCTACATTAGCAGTAACAAAATTGGTTAAAAGATTGATTGTGTTAGTGGTAGGACTGAAACAAGAGGATAAATTAAAGGGTAAACCATTAAGAGAGGGACTACTAAGGAGCCAAAATCACACAAAATATTAGTGCCAAAGGGGTGTTATTCCAACATCTTATAAAATATCAAATAATTGACGAGGGAATATTATTTGAGTAAATACATCAATAAATGGTTGCCGAGTGAGTAAGATATCTTTCTTAGCCAAGAGGGCCTCATGATCATAGTCTTGTGGACCATTTAAATGGTTCTCAACGTAAAAAATTAAAAAAATTATTAGAATGGGCATCCATATTTGGGTTTAAACGAGCACTTTATCTCATTGGAAGATTGCAATTGTGAGTAGCTCTTTCTAGTTAAATATAGAAAGATAATGCACTATAGATACTCTCATATTTTAAATTACAAAAATTAGTAATGTATCAAATATAAAAAGGAGTCCCTAATGAAGGTATCTAAGGGTGAGTGGGTTGAGAAATAATGATCACAATAAAGCACAAGCTCTAAGAGAAAAGATATAGCCAATGAATAGGAAAATAAACCCTAGCAAGATCTTAAAATAATATAGCAATTAGAGAGTATGGATCTAGAATCATAAAAGGTAGTTAAGGTGTAAACTCTAAATAAAACATCTATAGAGGTACAAAATTTGAAACTTCCACAAAAAATGTAAAGGAAAGATACACAATTAATTAGTTAACTAAATGTAATCAATAAGAACGCAATTAACCTAGATAGATGACTTCGGTAAATATTTAAACTAATTGTAAATTTAAAAAACTAACTGTGAATGAATGATATACTTAGCTCTTAGATTGAAGATTATACGAATGTTGATGACTTCCAACATATTTCACCTTAGTATAGAAAATTGCAACCTTGGAGTGTTGACTAGATGATTGGATTTTGTGCAGATTTAGAACTTTGGTCAAGATGATTTTGTGTGTGTAGATCAATTCTACGCCACATGGATTTACTTTGTAACTTGTAAATCTAATTTGGTGAAATTAGGCCGAGCTGCTACCTAATTCAATCCAATCTATATTATCTTCTATAGTGTAAGGACTTTCCATATAATTAAATATCTTCAAGAGATTGTTGAATTATGGGTTTCAAAGTCTTCTCAACCAACCCCCTTGAATGGTCAATTGTGTGATCTTGACAAGTGTTGGAAAAAAACAAGCAATCATATAAGTGATGTAGGATATGAATCCTAATACACATAATTTCGTCTTATTGCAACAACGTAAAATATTCTTATTTGATACTCTTTTAATGCTCAGTGGTTTTGGATGATTCCTTGATATGATTAGACAATGAATTTCTTTCAATACCAAGAAAAAAACTAATAATCACATAAACATGTCCCAAGTGAATGCCTAAGAGTTATAAGGAAACGATAGAAGCTAAGAATTTGAACTTTTTTTTGAGTTTCAAACCATATCCACATCACGTGAGATTTCTATGCACAACATAGATGACCCAAGAAAGGGAAATGTGGATTTCAAATCAAAGATAATAGATATGAAGATCATTGCTAATAATTATGCAAATGTGTAGAGATTGGTGCACGTAAGTTAAAAATGAGGTCAAAATATGTAGAAACATATGTAGGTGAGTAAATCAAGATGGACAAAGATGTGAAAGGAATCAAACTTATCATAAGAATGATATCACCATATAATGGTATCAAAATATTCTCTAAAAGCAAATCCAAAACTAAAAACAAACTTATCATTACATTACACCCAATATCCAAAGACAAAAACCATATAGTTTTTTATTTCCGTTAAATACGGAGTACTTATATTTGCATATCGTTAACTAAGGTACAACTTGGTCACTGCAGTACACACAAAATGTTTAACTGAATCTTAAGCATATTTTTTTTCAATGGAGACCATCGATTATCCTCATAGCAGGCCCCGTTTCAGAAAAGGAAAGCTTACAACAACCCACTCGCTAGAGCCACTTTTTCTTTATTTCTTATCAAACTTGACTCTTGTGCTTACAAAGGTCAGCTGGGAAAGCTTATCTTGGTCGTACACAAGCCAATAGAGAAACAAACAAACAAATAAGAACAGCAGTTTGAACAACCAGTTCAAAATTTGCTGGCTTGAGCATCTTATATTGAAACTTCATTTGTCAAACTCACACGCTGGCAAACAAAAGTGGTACTATTCTGTAGACCCTTTTGTGGGTGGCTCTTAGAAAAACAAAGTGGAAAGAGTTTCTTTTATAATTCAAGCTGATGTAACCACCCACCAACTCTTGACTAGGAGAAGCTTATCTTTGAAATCTCCTCAGGTAATCTGTGCAGCTCAGTGTTATATAGAGAGTTCAAGGGCAAGCTGAAATACACACCACTGTCTTTTCTTTCTCTAGTTCAGAGCCCTCTTTTCTTCAACCATTTCTGATATATTGCACAATGGCAATCTGGAGTGGTAGGGTTTTGAGCTTGTGTTTTCTGTGGCTTCTGGTGTCCACAGTTTTGCTCAATGGTGCAGATTGCCATAGCAAGAAAAAGAAGCTTCCAAAGCCCTGTAGGAATCTTGTTTTGTTTTTTCATGATATTATCTACAATGGTAAAAATGCCCACAATGCAACATCTGCAATTGTGGGAGCCCCTGAAGGAGCTAATCTCACTATCTTGACTGGCAATAACCATTTTGGAAATCTTGCTGTATTTGATGATCCGATCACTTTGGATAACAATCTGCACTCTCCTCCAGTTGGAAGAGCTCAGGGCTTTTATTTCTATGACATGAAGAATACTTTCAGTGCCTGGCTTGGCTTCACATTTGTCCTGAACTCAACAGATTATAAGGGCACCATTACTTTCAATGGAGCAGACCCAATTCTGGTAAAGTACAGAGATATATCTGTTGTGGGGGGTACTGGGGATTTCTTAATGGCCAGAGGAATCGCAACCATTGACACCGATGCATATGAAGGAGAAGTTTATTTCCGTCTAAGGGTGAATATCACACTGTATGAGTGTTACTGATCAGTATTCTTACTTAAAGTGTTTTCATGGGGATTCTATGTGAAAGGAATCAATCTGATATGGCTAGATTGTATTAAGAGCATATGTAATAAAATGCCAAATAGTGAACCATGAGATCATTCAAAATCGTATGGGCATACACAGTTTTAATATTTCATAAATAAATTTGACATGCTAGTGGAGAGTCTGTAGTAGATTAATTTTTCCACAAAATGTCTTTCCACATATCTATCACATTTATGGATTGTTGACCCATATTTGTGTATAGTTTATTATAAACTATTTTGCTTTCCACATCCCTATCACATTTATGGATTGTTAACCCATATCTGTGTATAGTTTATTATAAACTATTTTGCTTTCCACATCCCTATTACATTTATATTTATGGATTGTTGACCTATATTTGTGTATAGTTTCTTATAAAACTATTTTTTCTATTACACTTAAGATTGTTGATAATTGTGTAGTCTATGGTTTCATAATTAAGTCGTTTATTTCTAAAAGTTTTGATGAATTAAAAAATTATCATTTAAATTAATTGATTACTTGAGTGTGCATAGTATGTTATAAATTTTTATTTCTCTTTCATTATGTCTATCACATTTATAGATTATTGATAGTTGTGTAGCTTATAGCTTCTTAATTAAACCGTTTATTTCTAAAAGTTTTCATGAATTAAAAAATTACCACTTAAATTAATTGATTGCATGCTTGTGCATAGTATGTTATAAATTATTATTTCTACAAAAAGTCTTTCAACATGTCTATCACATTTATAGATTATTGATAGTTGTGTAGCTTATAGCTTCATAATTAAACCATTTATTTCTAAAAGTTTTCATGAATTAAAAAATTACCACTTGAATTAATTGATTGCATGTTTGTGCATAGTAAGTTATAAATTATTATTTCTACAAAAAGTCTTTCAACATGTCTATCACATTTATATATTATTGATAGTTGTGTAGCTTATGGCCCCATAATTAAGTCATTTATTTCTAAAAAAAATCATGAATTAAAAAATTACCACTTAAATTAATTGATTACATGCTTGTGCATAGTATGTTTATAAATTATTCTTTCTACAAATAATCTTTCAACATGTCTATCACATTTATAGATTATTGATAGTTGTGTAGCTTATGGCTTCATAATTAAGCCATTTACTTCTAAAAAGTTTAATGATTTAAAAAATTACCACTTAAATTAATTGATTACATGCTTGTGCATAGTATGTTATAAATTATTCTTTCTATGAAAAAATATTTCAACCTGTCTATCACATTTATAGATTATTGATAGTTGTGTAGCTTATGGCTTCATAATTAAGCCATTTACTTCTAAAAGTTTTCATGAATTAAAAGTTTACCACTTCAATTAATTGATTACATGCTTGTGGATATTATGCTATAAATTATTCTTTCTACAAAAATTCTTTCAACATGTCTATCACTTATATAGATTTAAATTATTCTTTCTACAACATGTCTATCACATTTATAGGTTATTGATAGTTGTGTAGAACATGGCCTCATAATTAAGCTGTTTATTTCTAAAAAAAATCATGAATTTAAAAAACTAAGACTTAAAATAATTGATTGCATGCTTGTGCATAGTATGTCATAAATTAATCTTTCTACAAAAAGTCTTTGCACATGTCTATAACATTTACAAATTGTTGATAGTTGTGTAGCTTATTGTCTCATAATTAAGTTGCTTATTACTATTTTTTTTTACAATTTCTAAGAACCACCATTTTAATTGTTCACATCTTTTATAAATTTTTATAATTATGCCAAAGAGGACTTGTAGAGTGGGGTAAAAGAGAGACATCTCATGTTGTGTATTTTTTTTAAAATATAAAAACTCACTTCAATATAAATAAAATATGTAATAAATAAAATAGTTCTATGGTAAAATAAATTCTTTAAAGAAACTAGTACATGCATTTTCACTTTTCATCTTCATTCTTTAAGTAATTTTTTAACTTTTCTTATAAAGTTAAAGATATTATATTAGAACTATGTGAAAGTGACTTGCTTTTTCCAATCACTCTTTTTTCTAGGTCTCTCCCTTGAAATGCCTCATACTTCTAAATAAATTTTAGAAGATGAAGATGGAATTATTGATCATTTTCTTAACATTACTTTATCTACTTTTCACAAAAATTCTCACCTCTTTAGTGATGAATCCTTGTTGGGTGAAGACCTTAACCTCACATTGGATCCTATTTGGATAAATGCTAAGCATACTATTTTTATTTTTTCTCCTACATCATACTTTATTAATAAAGAAAAGAACCTAGTTAATATAGTCGTTGTAGATAAATGTATCCGACTTGCTAGGGTGAAGCTTGATAAGTGCATTATTTTTCATTTATACTCCTAAAATAATCTTGCATGAGATCCCTAATCGAGCCCCACCTTCTCATATAATAATCAGTATATTCATCCTTGAACTTCTAATTATTTCACTTGTATTTCTCAATCTATAAGTATAATATACATGTGGATACTAATTACCATGCATTAGCCAACAACTATAACACTTCATAAAGAAAATATATTACTCATATACCCCTTTATCTTCCTCCATCAAATCATACTCTTCCACCTCCTCCTCATCAATATTTCTATAGAGAACACCAAAGAGTTTGATATCATTAAAAAAATTAAGGTTAAACAATCTAAAATCACTCTTTGGGACCTATATAAACTTCACCTTCTTATCATAGTCTCCTTAAGTAGGCCTTGCAAAAAACATCCACTCCATCTTTTATGAAGTCCATTGATGTGACCACTATTCTATAGTGCATTCATTTAAATTCAATTGATATCACTTTCCATCAATCTAATTTCCATTCTCTTGAGAATTTAGAAGAAAAGCATAAACACAAATGGGATTAAGTGAACATTTATTGATAATGGTTTTAGTCTTAACATCTATATTTTAAACCTACTTAGTTATATAAATTTGTATACTTATTTTATTTCTCTATCTAATTCTACTATTAAATGTTTTGATAATGTGATTCACTAGACTATAGTAACTATTACATTTCCTATTATGTTAGGTCATATTATATTACCTATTGTGGTTCATGTCATATCAAGGGGTCTTTCTTACAATCTACTTTTTGGTATACTATAGATTCATGCCATGGGTGCAACACTTTCTACCTCACATCAATCTATTAAATTCATTCATAATGTTCATAATGGTAAAATATTCACAATAAAAGTTAATCTTTACACTTTCAATACTTTCAATAGGCTAAATCAAGTCATCCAAAGACTTCTTAGTCTCTTCACAATTTTGTATCTTCTTCTACACCATATTTGAAAACACTATCATCAACTTCCATTAGTGATGTTATGCCTTCTACTTTAAATGCATATCTTGGTGATGATGAGTGTACCTTTATTTTTACCCCTTATTTACTTAGTGAATATAAGGTTGACCTTTCTGACATTGGCATTCCTATATTGAACAAGGATCAACATTATCATACAAGAATCAATTCTTATTCTATGATTTTTTTATTTATTATCCAATATATGTATATACATTTCATTTTGAAAAGGATAGTAATTTACATGCTCCTCTCTTTTCGATGTAAAAAATACACAAAAAATCCAGAAACCATCTTACCTCAATATGGACAAATGGAAAACTAATACCAACCATGGTTTCAAAATTATTTCTAAATATGAATACAATGAAAGGCAACATGGGTGAATGGATGTAATGTAATGCCCTACCATGGAGCTCGTGGAATATTAGATCAAAATATATAGAATAAATATTTTTTGAAGCACAAGTTATAACACTTATGAAAAATTAGTGCAACGAGGGCACATTAGTTAAACACATGATGTCTCAACACAACATGACATTGCACAAAAAAAAAAATGTTGAAACTTCCAAAGACTAGAGGGTGAATCAGTCTACACAAAACTTAACCCCTTCTAGAACTTAAAAATTTCAACACAACACAAACTCCTTTAGTAGATATAGATAGAACTTTAAGAAGAGTAGTAACATGGAAGAATATAGTAGTTTGAATTTTTAAAACCTTCAATAAACTTTACCAATGAAAGGTATACAATAATAAAATCAACAAAAAAGAGAAAGAGATAGAGAACACACACATGCACAAAGAGACACTAGATTTATGTGGAAAACCGAATGAGGGGAAAACCACAATGAGAGTTAACTCACAATATAAGGCTCAATTTCAAAAGACTTGCAAGAAGGCTTGTTTCCTTAGAGAAAGATACAAAAAATACTTGCAACATTGAAATATCAACCAATTTTAGGAGCTACAATCGACAATGGAGTGTGTATTTAGAAATAATAACCGATAATGGAGAACACACATATGCACAATTGATAATGGAGTATGTATTTATGTCCTTAGAGGGAGGGAGAATTTTAAGAGAGTGAGAGAGAGTTTTATAGGTAGGGTGGGAGGGAGAGAGGGAGGGAGAGACCTAAGAGAGAGAGAGAGAGAGAGGTAGAGAGGTATTCAGAGAGATACCTAAGAGAGGGAGAGAGGATGGAAGGGAGATACCTAAGAGAGAGGGAGTGGGAGAGAATGGGTTAGAATGAGAGGGACAAAGGGAGAGAGAGAGAGAGGGGGGAGTGGGAGAGAGAGAGAGGGGGTGGAGAGAGGGGATAGAGAGGGAGACAAAGAGATAATTATGGTGCAAGAGGGAGAGACTTAAGAGAGAGGAGAGAGAGAGAGAGAGAGAGAGAGAGAGAGAGAGAAGGATGAGGAGGAGAGAGAGAGAGATGAGAGGGAGGGAGAGGAGGGAGAGAGAGAGAGAGAGATAGGGAGAGGGAGAGAGGGGTTTGGAGTGAGAGGGACTTATCTAGGTAGGGTGGGAGGGATAAATAGGTGGGGTGAGAGAGAGAGACAGAGACAAAGACAAAGGCAAAGACAGAGATGGGGGGTTGGAGTGAGAGGGACTTATCTAGGTAGGGTGGGAGGTATAAATAGATGGGGAGAGAGAGAGAGAGGGAGTGAAAGAGAGGGAGTGGTAGGGATTGATTGTGAGAGAGATACGTAGAAAGAGGGAGAGGGTAGATAGATACAATTAGAGAGGGTAGGAGAGAGGGAGGGAGAGAGAGGGATAGGGGTTGAGGGTATAGGGTTGAGTATATAGGTTTTAGGGTATAGGTTTGAGGGATTATGGTTAAGTATCTAGTGTATAGGATAGAGGGTTGAGAATTGAGGGTATAGGGTTGAGGGATTAGGGTTTAAGGGTTGAGGTTTGAGGGTTGAGAGATTAGGGTTGAGAGATTAAGGGTTGAGGGTTTATGGATTGAGGATTGAGGGATTAAGGTTTGAGGGTTTAGTGTTTAAGGGTTGAGGGATTAAGGGTTGAGGTTTTAGGGTAGGGAGTTTAAGGTTTGAGGGATTATGGCTGAGGGTTTAGGGTATTGGGTAAATGGTAGAGGGTTTAAGGGTTGATGGTTGAGGGTTTATGGTTGAGGGTTTAAGGGTTGAGGGTATAGGGTTGAGGTATAAAGGTAGAGAGGGAGGGATATATGGAAGGGTACGTGAGATACAGAGAAGGACAGAAAAGGAGGGAAGGATAAAGATAGATAAAGGTTGAGGATCCAATGTATAGGATAGAGGGTTTAGGGTATTGGATTGAGGGTATACGTTTGAAGGATTAGAGTTGAGGGTCCAATGTATAGGGTAGAGGGTATAGGGGTTGATGGTTGATGGTTTAAGGGTTGATGGTTTAAGGTTGAGGGATTAAGGGTTGATGGTTTAGCATTTAAGGGTTGATGGATTAAGAGTTAAGGGTTTAGGGTAGAGGGTTTAAGGTTTTAAGGGTTGAGGGCTTATTTTTTAGGGTTTAGGATATTGGGTATTGTGTTGAGGGTTGAGGATTTAGGGTTTAGTGTTGAGGGTATAAGGTTGAGGGATTAGGGTAAAGAGGGAGGGAGAGATGGAAAGAGAAGTGAGATAGAGAGAAGGAGAGAAGAGGATGGAAGGAGAGATAGATGAAGGTTGAGGATTCAATGTTTAGGGTGTAGGTTTGAGAATTAAGGGTATAAGGTTGAGGGTATAGTGTTGAGGGTTAGGGTATGAGGTTGAGGGATAAGGGTTGAGAGTATAGGGGTTGAGGGTTTAGGATTTAAGGTTTAAGGGGTGAGGGTTGAGGGATTAAGGGTTTAGGGTTTAGGGTTTAGGGATTAGGGTAGAGAGGGAGTAATGGAGGGATGGAGAAATAGAGGGATAAGTGAGATAGAGAAAAGGAGAGAAGAGGAGGGAAGGATAAATATAGATGAGGGTTGAGGATCCAGTGTATAAGGTGGAGGATTGAGAATTGAGGGTTTAAGGTATTGGGTTGATGGTAGAGGGTTGAGAGTATAGGATTGAGGGTCCAATGTATAGGGTAGAGGGTATAGGGGTTGAGGTTTTAGGGTTTAAGGGTTGAGGGTTGAGAGATTAGGGTTAACGAATTAAGGTTTGATGGTTTAGGGTTTAAGTTTTTAGGTTTGAGGGATTAGGGTTGATGGATTATGGGTTTAGGGATTATGGGTTGATGGTTGAGGGTTTACGGTTTTAGGTGAAGAGGATAGAGGGTAGATGGTTTAAGGGTTCAGGGTATAGGGTTGAATGATTAGGGTAGAGATGAATGGAAGAAGGGAGAGATATATGGAGGGAGAAGTAAGATAGAGAAAAGGATAGATAGATGAGAGTTGAGGATCCAATTTATAGTATAGACGGTTGAGAATTCAGGGTATATGGGTTGAGGGTTTATGGTTTAAGGGTTGAGGGTTGGCGGATTAGAGAGAAATATAGAGGGAGAGCAAGAGAGGGGGGAGGGAGTGGGAGAAAGAGAGAGGGAGGGAGTGGGAAAGATAGGGGTGGGAGGGAGAGACCTAAGAGGGAAGCATAGAGAGAGGGAGTGGGAGAGAGGGGGTTGAAGTGACAAGGACTTATCTAGGTATGGTGGGAGGGATGGTTGAGATAGATGGAGAGAGAGGGAGTGATGGAGATGGAGTGGGAGGGATACAGAGAGAGAGAGAAAGAGACAAAGACAAAGACAGAGACAGAGACAGAGATAGAGACAGAGACAGAGATAGAGATAGAGATAGAGAGAGGAGGGAGAGGGAGAGGGAGATTGAGAGAGAGAGGTGGGAGGGAGAGACTTTAGAGAGGGGGTTTAAGTGAGAGAAACTTATCTAGGTAGGGTGGGAGGGATGGTTCAGATAGAGGGG